>JBBPFJ010000059.1:380494-711616 GCA_037975025.1 Excoecaria agallocha
CAAACCCATCCAACCCGTCCATTTGACACCTCTAATATTTTGTAATAGTTGTTCATTGTCGCCATTGGCCATATTTATGGTAATGGCTTCATTTTCTATCAAGTTAAAGATGTCGCAGCTCAAAATTCTTGTCTTGAAAGACAATTGATTTGTTAACCATTAAGAGTTGTTTTAGGGGAAAAGAGGCAAATTTGCCACTCAAGTTTGTGAGGTGGTTAAAAAATGCCATCCAAGTATTTTTTTTTCTTAAAAAATTGCTATTATTGTTATAAAATTGATCCAATTTTGCCACTTTAATCCACGTTAGCAGGAGAAAATATGAGTTGGCAACAATCTAATAGACACGTCAGCAAAAAAAAGACACATGGCACTATAATTAATCAGGCCTAAATCAAACCAACCCGAATTAAACCAAATTAACCAAGCCCCCTCTAACCAACCACTTATTCTTTCTCTCTCTAATCTATTCTCACCGTCAAGTTCTAGATCTTATCTCCTATTCTCTCACTGAGCACTCAAATTTTGGTCTCTGTTTAGCTGCTCCCTCTTCTCTTTATTCCTTGATTGTTCTCATATTCACTCAAATTCGAGGATTGCGGTGTGCTTGGTGGGTGGAGCTAGGAGATTCGAGCTCAGAGGGGAAGAAACCATAGTTATTAAAACATGATCGGACTGATCGATTGAATCGCGAACCTGTTGGCCAATCGATTGGTTCAACTACTAAAAATCGGATTGGCAAAAAACCGAATTGAATCGAAAAACCGGATAAAATCGAATTTTTTGCTAAAAAGTGTAAAAAATCATTTTTTTTTTGTATATTTTCACCCACCCACCCACCTACACCCCCCCCCCCCCCCCCACACACACACACACATATATATATATATATATATATTAAATTTTTATTATTTATTTATTTGAAAAAATTAGTATTTTAAATTCTAAATATGTCACTTAATAATTTAATATACTTATTATCTATTTGGATCATTGTAATAGTATATTAAATTATTAAGTAATATCTTTAGAATTTAAAATACTAATTTTTTCCAAATAAATAAATAATGAAAATTATATATATATATATATATATATATATATATATATATATATATATATATATATATATATATATATATATATATATATATATATAATTTTCATTATTTATTTATTTGAAAAATTAGAATTTTAAATTCTAAAAATATCAATAATTTAATATACTTATTATCTATTTGAATTTATTATAATTAAATATAATTATACTCATATATGTAAGGTTAATATTTTTTGTATTTACTTCATTAGTATTCAATCTAAACATGAAATTATTTTCATGATATGATTGAATTTTTATATTTCTAATATATGATATTCAAAAATTAATAATTAATCACTTGTAATAATAAAATTAAAAATATATTTTGTAACTTATTATTAAAATATTTGTGATATATATTTAATGTTTGATGAATATTTTTTTAATTTTTATACAATACTATTTAAAAAATTATAATAATTATAATATTTTAAAAATAGAAAAAAATCCGATTGTACCCGGTTGAACCAGTCTAACCATGAATTCCAGTCTTGACGATTTTTTATCGGGTCCAGTTTTAATAACATTGGAAGAAACAATTCTCTTTTCCTTGAAATTTCCCAATTCCAATCCCAACATAATTCGGTATCTTGAATCTCAGTTCCACTCTTCGGACATAATTCGGTATCTTGAACCCTTCGGACAGAGTTATATAGGTATAAATTAAAATTTTATTTAACAAGTAATTAAATTCTAGGTACACTTTATCGTTATAAAAAACTATTTTTGTTTGGAATATACTATACATAAACGTTTCGATTTGAAAGAATATATTTTTGGGCGCATAATGGATAAATCAAAATAAGAAATTGATGCAACCACTATTTTTAAAGATGTAGATGTTAATTTTATATCCATATTGCATATATCATGGTTTTTAAAACTATCCAGGTCGTTCAATTTTTCCATTTTTATTCAATAATTAATTAATTTCACTACCCTTATTGATTTTGAATAAATATACTTTTAATTTATAGGCAAGTAGTTAGGGACCGAGTTTCTTGAGCAAGAAAGGATTGTGGACTATAGTTCACTGGCTGGTCTTCACTTTAGAGAAGTCTCCCAGACTCCCCTAAAGGAGAGCTCATTCCTTCTGTATCTCCTCCTCTTTCTGCAGGTTTGTACTTTTCTTCCCATTAATTCTCGTTTAAATATATATTTAATGGGAAATCTATGTATATACAAATTTAATTGGAAATATATATAAAAAATAGGAAATAAAATTTAAAATGAATATATATGTGTGCTCTGTGCAGGAGAAATGGAGGATGATTCAGATCCTCATCTTTCAAGAGCATACATAAAGTTAAAAATATTGTATTGAAAATGCAGTTGGTCTCGCATAAGATTGGGAGTAAACATGCCAGCAAGAGCGGAAAGAAAAATGTGAGGAAACAACTGTATCAACTAGTAGGAGAACCAACTGGAGAGTCTTATAATGTTTTTTGGTATCGTAGACATTCTTCAAGACTATGACATTAGCAAGAAACTTGAACATGCTTATAAGTCCATCCAATATGATCCTATTTCTATTTCTGCTGTTGATCCTAAGCAATATTCCAGGCGTTTCCGTTATTTTATTTTCAGAACTTTTAGTAAAAAATTTTTACACAAGATACTTGAATTTCTTCCTTTTAAGGCTGTTGGATTATCAGTTTATATATGGCCTTTTAACCGAATTTGCTATTTTTCTTCATTTCTCTGGACAATCAATACTTGTTACATCTTTTCTTGTTGTCTAAGGCTGTAAAAACATTCATATATTTGTATCTCTCTCTCTCTCTCTTTTTTGGTTGCCTTTAGCCTGTGGATTATAATGTGAGTAATCGTCTTCCACAGACTTGGAAGCCATAGAATCGTAGAATTTATCATTCATCTCATGCCAAACATTGTTATAAACTGCTAGATCCTATATGATGCTACTGAACTTCATCTCCGTTGGTAGCATTTCAAAACAATACTTGTATTATGGAAATTCAAGGATTAGGGTTTAGTTACAAAAAGCTCTGCGTGATGTGATTATAAGTTTATAGCGATATTTAGGAGACTTCTCATGATATGCCTCTTAGCAGAACTGAAAAAAATAAAACGGCTCAAATGCAAGAAAATTGCTGGCTAATTAAATACAAGACGGATGTTTACCTTGCATCAGCCACCATCTCTCTGTAATTTGTAGCTTGCATGACCAAATCAAATCCCTCTGATGGATTCCCATTGACGCCAAGAAGTGCCATTTCAATCAAGTTTCATGCAGTAGGGTGGCTGTAGGTGTTTTTTTTTTCACAAGAGGAAAGCACAACTCGATGCTTTAAATAGTCGATCTTCATTCATCCCTTATGTCTCTTTGGACTCTAATTCTTTCACCGTTAAAGTGAATATATTTCCATCGAGGCATGTAATTCTTAAGAACCAAATGTTGCTCATCTTCCTTACCTAGTTTCTTAAAAGCACCTGTCACCCTCCTGACAGTATCTTCGTCTGGTCTGACACCCAATTCTTCCATGTCCGCGAAGACCTATGATTCTCATAAGTTGAAATAAACTTCAATACTGAGTCAATGATGCTTATGCAGATTTTAATTCATTTTTGAGCTAACTCAATCATATAAAGGGAAAAAAGGTAGAATCACCCAACTAGTATATTGGGATGGTAAGACATGTAACCAAGGACGCAGCTGATTTTCTAAATACCTCTATTATTTCCTCTGGCATGTTATGGTGATCATATAAAGAAATCATCCTTGAAAACAAGCGCTTCGAAATAGAGCGTGTATGCGTGTGCAAAATCATGTTCCACAATGATTCGGCCTCATCTACTCTGTTGTCCATGTCAAAAGCCAACAAAAGGGTGTCATACGTTCCCATTGTAGCACCTCGACCTTTGCTCAACATCCACTTTGATACCTGAATACTGCTAGGCATTACAAGCCAATAGAGTTGCATGCATCTAAGTACAACTTAACAACATATATATTTACATGGAAGCACGCATTAAGACTGTAGCTGAAATGGCTAAACATAGCCTTAATGTTGTTAAGGGTGTGCATATAGAAAATTATTAGCGATATTTACTTGTATAGTACAATAGTCATTCAAGTGTATGTCTTATTGTCACTGCATGGATTTAATGTCAGAACCTCAATTGTGGATAAAAAGAAAATTGGTGATTAACCTTCGGACCCAAAATGACCTCCAATGAAACAAATTATAATTTTCCTTGATAGCAGTGTATTTGTATTATCATACCTGAATTACACGGCGCCACAAACTTCTATTCCTCAATATTCTTAAAGCTTTAGCTACTGCAATCAATGGAAACTCTAAGTCCCAAGCCACCCATTTATCTAATGCTCCATATACAGCATCCTTCTCATCTGGAAGTTCAGAAACCTAACATTTCAAGCAAACGAAGAAAGAATAAGTGTTACATAAGAATATAGGACTTCTTTTTTTTTTTCCACATTAAGAACTACAAATTCCACTCAAATACCCAAGCTGGGCTTCTCAAGGATACAAAAACTTCAAAGAGTTTATCAGTATGTGATTATGAAAATACAATAATGACTAAACAACTTACAATTCTAACCAGATTTGAAGCCTTTTGCCCAGATCTAGCTGAATCCCTTTTCTTCCACAAGTGATGCTCTCGCTTTCCTGCCTTCTGTAGTTTTCCTGCATTTGGGCTTGAAAATCTAATTGTCAATAAACAACATAACAGACAACTAAAGTTATTAACGCAAAAGTTCATAGAAAAGCTAAAATTGATATTGCCAACAAATGACGGCAGGTGACTAATGAAGAAAGGGAAATCACCAACTATAATCAGTTTTTGTCTTTGGTTTTGGGTGTCCACCATGATTGTTAAAGCACTTGCCATAAGGAATACTTATTACCTGCACAGAAGAGGACAAATCTTATAGAGGGAGACTTCCAAGATTTACCACGAATGGATTGCAATTTTCTTTTCTTATTCTTTTTCCAAGCCTACCTTTTCTTTGAGGTTAGCAGAATTTATTGTCTTCTGCAAGAAAGTAATTTTGCAATGCGAACATGAGTTTCATTGATAAGGATGACTTCTTTATCCTAATCTGAACCATGATTAATTCTCTATTAAGTTTTTCTACACAAGGTGGCATTTGAAAACATGAAAAAAAGGACAACTATTTAACTGGAGCGAACAGAAACAGCACAACAAACAATCGTCACAGATGTCTACAAATATTACTTTGAAACTTTAAGAACAGCTTTACAAAATTATTTTACAATATCACAGTATCATATATGTTTCGTTGTCATTTAGTTTAAGCATTAAAATAAATCAAACCAATGTTCCCTGAAATGAAGCTAGTTTGCTTGGATTTTTGAATACAAATCCCATCCATCCTTAACTTTCTCAAACAGTGTACACATCACATGAACTACATTCTGTAGCTGATGCCAGAGGAGGAATTCTTATCCCAATCCAACTGGCACCTTTAACAGGATAGAATAATCAATTCTGGTAAACTTGACAGGGGATTGGAGCTGGTAATTTCAGACACCATGGACCCAGTGAAACTAGTGACAAAACATTGGGTAACATAGCATCTGGAATCAAGTGTGTAGTTTGGACCATGATAGAGCAGGAATCAATTACTGCCTGCAGTGAAAAATGTATTCTAGTGTCTGTCTTTTTATGTCTGAAAAAAAGGTATTAAAAAAAAAGTACATAAAATATGCATCAACTTGGATTATCATAAACAAAATCTAGATATGCAATATTGCACTACTTTAAACCGTGTAAGAAGATTCATTCTAGCTAATTGACTGTTGCTGATCGTCTCTTATTTTTTGTCTTCCTTTTTGGACTAATAAGCAGTTAGGGCAATACAAACTTGAGTAAACACAAACTTAATAATTGAAAAAGGGAAGAGAGATGTATGAAATGCTTCCTATGTAATATATTCCAATTATGCTCACTCAACCTATCATTTCAAGCTTATGAAGAAAAAATATTTGTGTACAAAAACACACAAGTCAACCATATGCAAAACATTAGAACAAGAAAAAGGAAAAGAGACTTCTCAAATGGCTACTGACTTTGAATGGTTTGGCTCTTCCAATTGCATCAGCAGAATAAAAATATAGAATTATGAGAAAAGTGGCCACATGTACAAATAACCATCTTGAAAGAGGAAAATAACAGGCTTTTGATAACCAAAAAAAAAAAAAAGAACATCATTTCCTTTTGGCGTATAAGTATAGAATGATAACACCAAAGAGAGTAAAAAAAAACATATCATTTGGTGGTATAAAGTTGAAGAGCCTTTTCTGTCTCTTATAACTGGGTCTTCAAATATTCACCCAACTATACTCAATTCAGTTACATAATCTCAAAAGCCTAAAAAATTCAATCTACTGTTCACCTCTTTGCATCTAACCTAAAAATTCGTCTAATCCACTCACAATATATTGATTTTATAAGAATTAAAGATTCTTCTCTATAATAAAAGTTTGGCCCTTAAAGAAAAGTCACCAGATTCTCATCTCTTAAATATGCTCTATCGAGTTCCCATGATCTCAAAAGTACTTTCACTATATTATGCACCTCCTCAAATCTAAACAAACAATTAAGAACCCTTCAACGCAATTTCTTCCATCTAATATGTTTTCCGTGATATTTTGATTAAAACCCAATCGATTTGAAGTACACATTGAACTCCAAAGAGTTCCAACTCATGGAAAATAATGTTATAGCAACAACTGCATGAAAACTAGAAGAAAATGTCCCTGTTGAAGCACTCAAAATCAAGTTCGGTTGAAATAGAAAATGGCCGAATAAAATTCCTTCGTATCATTTCATCAAACATGTGAACTGCGTTCTTGTTTTCCCATTATCATAAAAAAACTCAGTAATTAAAATGTCAATTTGGTTTCAGTATTTTATCACAAACCCCCGAAAGCCAACCGAAGAACCGATTAAGAAAAAAAAGGCTCTATAATGGATAAAAGGAGGAGAAATAAAACCTTAAATTGTGTTTGTTGTGGGTGGTGGAGCAGTTGAGGGTGTGAGCGAGAGAAGTAGCAAGAGGGACTATGATCAGCGCACATGGCTCGCCAAGCCATTGTCAGTTGGAAGAAACAATGAAGAGCTGTAACAGCATATAAGCCTATCAAGTTTGCGAGGAACGGCCAACTATGTAGCGTTTACTCGGGGATAATTCTGTGTCCTATTTTCTTGGAAAACAGTATTTATTTGGAAAATGCGTTATTTATCTATAAATAAATAGAAAAACATATTTTTTAACAGAAAACTGAGAAAGGGAAAAGAAGAAACATTGTTTTCTGAATTAAAAAAAATGAATTATGTGCTCTTGATAAAAATAAAAATATTTTCTCTATTTAAAAATTCAAAAATTATATATTATTAGAAAAATAAAATATGTTATAAATTTTTAAATTAAAATAATTCACATATATAATTTAAAATGAATCACTTAATGATAAACAATAAATTAGAAAAAAAATAGAAATAGTTCATATATGCATAGTAAACAAAGAAAAAAAACATTGCAGGTGACAAAGAAATCCTTGGAGATACAATTTAAGTCTCCAGCTTCGGCAAACAACGTCCTTGGCAACATGTACACAACTAGAGGTGCTAAATGAACTGGATTTGGTGGATTTAAATGAGTCATAAATGGATTATTATTTATAGGTTATAAATAGATCAATGCCTAAATGAATTGGACATCTTTAAGTCGGCCCATGAGTTTACTACATGTAGATTTAGATGGATAGCAATTTATTTGATCTATTCTTTTAATGAAAATAACTTTCTATATAATAACATGATACTAAAAGGATTATTAAAAAAATATATTGGCCCAAATGAGTTGGATGATAGCCCTAAATGGGTTAATACGTGGATCAACCTATTTGACCATATTTTAACAAAAAATAATTCTTGATATAATAACAAGATATGAAAAAGGCTATTATATAAAAATGTTGGTTCAAATGGATTGAATGGCAGTCTAAACAGCTTTAGATGTCAGTCAACCCATTTGGTACATATTTTAACAAAAAATAATTCTCAATATAATAATGGAATACTAATTCAAATGTTTTCTTAGGAAAAAATTGTTAGGGAGAAAATCGGCTAAATCACACAGAAATAAAAACAAACAAACAAGAAAATAGCAAGAAGAATACAAGAATTTAACGAGATTCGACCAACAATACTTATGTTTTCGGTGGCGGCTATTCTTTTATTCCAGAGAATATTGATTCTCTAACTTTTACAGCGACACACAAAATTAGGTTAAAACATTGGTATTTATATATAACCTACCAGGTACGCAATTACATAATTACCCGATACCCTAAACGTGTACACACGCTTTTTCAAATCCACTAGGATTTCAACCACACACGCATAACACTCAGACAGATTACTTCAGCTATCCGATCGGACAGTCTAGCTCTTCCGAGTGTCCCTGCTCTACCTGAGCGTCCCACTCCTCCCGAGAGTCTTGCTTTTCCCGAGCGTCTTGCTTCTTTGAGCGTCCTTATCCTTCTATACATACTCCATATATTTCTCCGATCGGATTCTCCTGAGCAAACACTCTTTGCTTTGCTTCCATCATCTGTTGGTCGGCTGGTATATGAGCCATTCCCAAAAAATCTCCACCTTGGCGAATATCAAGCCCTTTTAGAGATCAATCATGGACTTTCTCACATACTTAAGTGGGTTGGGCCACCATGCTTTCTAGCAACTATAAACATTCAATAAGTCCAAACAATGCATGAACTTGTTAGTAGTTACTGGCTTTATTAACATATTAGTTGCATTCTCACTAGTGTGCACTTTTTGCAACAGAATCTCACTAGATGCAACCAATTCTCTGATCTTGTAATATCTTACATCAATGTGGTTAGTCCTCGCATGGTACACTTGGTTCTTAGCCAAGTAAATAGCACTTTGGCTATCACAATTCAACTGGACTCCATCTTGCTGAACACCCAGTTCCTTCACTAGCCTTGAAAGCCATAATGCTTCTTTAGCAGCTTCAGCTACTGCCATGTACTCGGCTTCAGTTGTGGATAATGCTATAATGGACTGAATCGTTGATCTCCAATATATAGGTCCTCCACCAAGAGTAAACACATACTCGATCATCGACCTCCTATCATCCAAGTCTCTAGCATAATCCGAATCCACAAATCCAACTACAAAAGGACCATCCTGCTGATTCCCAAATACTATTCCATGCTCGACCGTCCCTCTCAGATACATGAAAATCCACTTGATTGCTTTCTAATGTTACCTTCCTGGTTTATACATATACTTACAAACCTGATCGACCGCTTGAGCTAAATCCGATCGGGTACATACCATTACGTACATTAAGCAGTCGACTGCACTGGCATATGGCACCTTTGCCATGTCCTCATTTTCTTTATCTATTTTAAGGCACTGATCAGATGAAAACTTAAAATGATTAGCAAATTGAGTGCTTACAGGCTTAGCTTTGCTCATTCCGAACCTATCTAACACTTTCTCAACATAACCTTGTTAAGATAACCACAGTTTCCTTGAGCCTCTGTCTTTGTGAATCTCCATTCCAAGAATCTTCTTGGCTGCTTCTAAGTCTTTCATCTCAAATTCCTAGTTTAACAAATCTTTCAAACCAAGAATATCTTGCATGCTCTTTGCAGCAATCAGCATATCATCAACATACAGTACCAGAAAAACAAAAGTCTAATCATCTAGGCTCTTAATATAAACACAGCAATCATACTCACATCGCCTGTAGCTGATCTGAATCATAAAGGAGTCAAATCGCTTGTACCATTATCTAAGAGACTGTTTTAGCCTATACAATAATTTCTTTAACCTACAGACCAGGTTCTCCTATCTATGTTGACTGAACCCTTCTGGCTACTGCATATAAATTTGCTCCTCCAGATCCCCATGTAAGAAAGCAGTTTTAACATCCATCTGCTCTAAATGCAAATCCCAGCTGGCTACTAATGCAAGCACTGCCCTGATTGAAGTGTGCCTAACTACCGGAGAAAATATTTTCTCATAATCTATCCCCTTCTGTTGAGCAAAACCCTTTGCTACCAATCGAGCTTTGAACTTTTCCCCTTTTTTCTGATACTGCCGGTTTCCTCTTGTACACCTACTTGCATCCAATAGCCTTTTTCCCCTCTGGAAGCCGAACGAGCTCCCAAGTTTGGTTTTTATTCAAAGACTCCATCTCCTCAATCATTGTACCCATCCATTTTTCTTTCTCTTGGCTTGTAATAGCTCCTTGAAAGGTAGTTGGATCATCACTACTAACTAACAGTGTAAAAGAGACTATGTCTTCAAAACCAAATCTGGTCGGAGGCCTTACATTAGTACGTCTCTATCTATCTCGGGCTAGATTGTAATCCTACTGATCATCTGGATTTGAACCCCCAGACACTGAACGTGAGCTATCATTCCGATCGGCCACGACATCTTTATTCCATTTGATTTTCATGGGATGCCATCTTAGTTCCAACTGTACTGACTCCAAACTAGAGCTATCTCTTAGCACCTTATCTTGATTCAGCTATAACATAGACTGCTCATCAAATACAACATCTCGACTAATCACCATATTCTTTTCATTCGAATCCCAAAACTTATACCATTTCACACCCTTCTTATATCCCAGAAAGATGCACCTCTTGGACTTAGGATTCAGTTTTGACCTTTCATCACCAAGTATGTGCACATAGGCAGGACATCCAAAAATGCATAAGTGTTCAAACTTGATCGCATGACTTGTCCGTACTTCCTCTATAACCTTTCCACCTAATGATGCATGTGGGGATCTATTAATGAGATAACACGCCATATTCACAGCCTCTGCCCATAAGCTCTTTGAAAGACTGGCATTCAATCTCAAGCATCTTGCCCATTCAGTCAAGGACCTATTCATCTGTTCGACCACATCATTCTGATGTGGTGTCTTTCTCACCAAAAAATGCCTCTGAATCCTATGCTCCTCATAAAACTTCTAAAACTATGAATCAGTATACTTCGTGCCATTATCCAACCTCAAATACTTAATCTTCTGACCCGTTTGGTTCTCCACCTCAGCCTTCCATAGCTTAAACTTGGCGAGGACTTTCGATTTATGCTTCAAGAAATACACCCAGACCTTCCTTAAAAAATCATCAATAAACGTGACATAGTACTGAGATCCTCCCAATGACTTCTCCCTCGTAGGATCCCACACATCCGAATGTACATAGTCGAGAATCCCTTCAATATTGTGCTGGCCGACTGTAAAACTAACTTTAGTTTGCTTTCCAATAACACAAAACTTACAAAACTAGAGCTTACAACTTTTAACCCCTTGTAATAAATTTCTCTTATGCAATTCTGTCATCCCTCGTTCACTAAGATGACCAAGACGTATATGTCAGAGCTTCATGTTGTTATCATATGACTCCACTGAGTGAACTCCACCTACAACTGTACTCCCTAACAGCTTGTAGATATTTCCTACAGTGAGCTTTCCTTTCATCACCGTCAGTGCTCCCTTTACAATTCTAATGGTTTCCCTATCCTCATCTGCCTTGGGAATGAAACCATTTTTATGTAAAGTACCCAAGGAAATTAGATTCTTCTTTAGATCTGGTATGTGCCAAACCTCACATAGTGTTCGAATGGTCCCATCATATATTCTCACTCTGACTTCACCTATTCCTGCAATATTGCAACATCTATCATCACCTAGATAGACCGATCCAGAGTTGACTGATCGGTATGATGCGAACCACTCCTTATTCAGTGTTATGTGATACGAGCATCTATAATTAAGAATCCATGCATCCATGAACTGAGTTGTTGATACTGAAAGCATATCTCCATCACTGCTGTCCAATCCTTCACTCTGCGCCACATTCATCGACCTCTCATCGGTCTGCTGTTGCAGCTTTGGAGAGTCCTTCTTCATATGTCCCTACTCCTTGCACTTATAGCAACAAACCATCTTTTTGCCTTTTAACTTAGATCTGGAATTCCGTTTTCCAAAACCTTCATTGTCTATCTTCCTTTCACGATCCTGATTACTCTTTACATACAAACTATCACCTTGAAAGCGTTCCCTTACATTCTGCTTTCGTTGGTTGTGAGCCAACAATGCTGTAGTTATCTCTTCAACTTTAATAGTTTCTTTCCCATGTGTAAGAGTCGTCACCAGATGTTCATAAGAAGGAGGCAATGAACATGACAAAATCATTGCTCTATCTTCATCCTTAATTTTCACATCTAGCCTTGCTAGATCTATGATTATTTGAATGAAGATATTCACGTGCTGAGCTAGATCTGACCCTTTCTGCATCTTCAGGCCATACAACCTCTACTTGAGATACAATTTATTCATCAGTGATTTGGACATAAACTGACTTTCCAACTTTCTCCATATTTCCCCTGGAGAAGATAGATTCATTACATGATACATAATCTCATCTGTCAAACACAACCTAATGGTTACCACTACTCTCTGCTGCAACTCTTCCCAGTCTTCATCCACTATTGTTCTCAGTTTCTGTGCCCACAGTGCCTTGGAGAGTCCCTGCTGCACCAATAGATCCCTTACCTTTGTTTGCCATAACTCGAAGTTACCCTGGCCATCAAACTTGACCACTTCGAATTTCGTTCCTGATATAGCCATTTCAACCTTGCTCTGATACCAATTGTTGGGGAGAAAACCGGCTAAATCACACAGGAATAAGAACAAACAAATAAGAAAATAGCAAGAAGAACACAAGAATTTAACGATGTTCGACCAACAATGCGTACGTCCTCGGTGGCTGCTATTTTTTATTCCAGAGAATATTAATTCTCTAACTTTTATAGCAGTACATAAAACTAGGTTACAACATTGGTATTTATACACAACCTACTAGGTACGTAATTACATAATTAGCCTGTACCCTAAACGTGTACACATGCTTTCCCAAATCCACTAGGATTCCAGCCATACAAGCATGCCACTCAGACAGATTACTCCAACTATCCGATTGGACAGTCTAGCTCTCTCGAGCATCTAGCTCTCCCGAGTGTCCTACTCTACCTAAACATCCCACTTCTCCCGAGAGTCCTGCTCTTCCCGAGTGTCTTGCTCCTCCCAGCATCCTTGTTCGATTGTACATACTCCATATGTTCCTCCGATCGGATTCTCCTAAGACAACACTCTTTGCTCTACTTCCATCATCTGTCAGTCGGCTAGTATATGAGCCATTCCCAACAAAAATATTACTCTAATTGAACAACATTATAAAATACAAAGTACATCTAAAATTTGAAAAAAAAAACAAGAAATTCAATGCAAATTTCAAGTCCAAATTCCAATTAATTATATGTTCACTAACATATGAAAAATCAAAGAATGTTATATAGTTGTAAGTTTAAACAACTTCACATTCAAAAAGAGATAGAAAAAGAAAAATAAATAGAATAAAATCTTCAAATTTCTCATTTAATGTTCTTAAAAATTAAAATTCTTGGTGACTCATTAAAGTTCAAGCACTGAAAGTTAAAAAGACAAATTGAAAGTCAACATGCTTGTTAAGTGATCAAAATTGCATGTTATTGCTTGATTTTTGCTTATTTTTCTACTTTGATTTTTGGTTAATTTTGGAACTTTTACTTGTTTTATAATTTTGATCATTGTAGGGCCAAATTTATGAGAGGCAACATTTTTGTGGCTAATAGGAACTGATTTGGGATAACTATGAAGATTCAGAGCAGTTTGAAAGCAAAAATAGCTAAATTTGGTAGAATTGTGACTTAGCCTTACCCAAGGCCAAGAGAAATTTGACTAAGCAGAGTTTATTAGGGATTTGGTTTTGTGCGTGAGTTTGACCTAGTTGCTAGCAATACTCCAGCTGACTCGTTAGGATAATTGACATATAATTTAGGGATTAGAAGTCAATAGTTTTAAAAAGTTTAGATTGCATTAAATATTTGTATTTTATGTTCCTTGTTTGTGTAGGATTGAACTACTTTCCTTAATGATAATACATTACTTCATCAATTTTTTTTGTTGACTTTTCTTTCAAAATTGTGAATTGCTTTTTCTTTGTAGTAGTTACTTCCACTCAATCTTGCTTTTCTTTTGGTCTTGCCAAAACATCTACAGGAGTAGAAAATTCTTCAAGCAATTTAAGAAATTACTTCATTATTCAACCTTCAAAATAGTGTATCCCTTCCCACTATAACAGGGAGAGAACCTAAATAAAGTTCTTCAAATTGCCTTAAATGCAATCCAAAACATCTACAGGAGTAGAAAATTCTTCAAGCAATTTCAGTTTTCAATTTGTTTTTCCTTTTCCTCTTATTGCTAAGCAATGATGGATGTTGAAACAAAGATTTTTTTGGGTCTAAAGCATAAAAGCCCTAACTTTCTTAGCTTTCTCAACTTTTCTAAAATTTGAGGTATTTAGCCCATCTAACTTTCCATTTGATCCATAAACCACAAAAGTATTATTTGGATCATTGTAGAATAAAGCAATATCATTTGAAGGGGATACAAATGGGCTATTAAGTCTACTTAGACCATTAGGGGTCTTAGGTGAAAACCAAAAATCACAAGAGATATTAGTCGTAAAGAACTCATTTGGAGAAGCCATTTAATTTAAAGGAGGTAAACAACCCAATAATTTATCGTCCATTTAACTACAATGAGTTTCCATCTATGAGCTATCTTAAGCCACCAAATTATTCTTAGCATGATCCATACTAATAGTTGGAGAATTAGTAGGAAAAATGAAGGGATTTATTTTTTGAAAAACTTGATCCATTCGATGACTCTAAAAATAGCTCTAGCAATAAAGGCATGTTAGGAGTATGCCCAAGAGCCCTATAGATTAGGAATCTTTTTCATATATATAAAGTCATTATAATATATAAGAAGGTATTATTCATCTGTTAATACTATGTTTCAATTACATCTTGTTTGATGTCTTAAATTAATAAATGAAGTCCTTGGTATTATAGACATAGTGCAAAGGTATCAAGAAAGAGTTCATGATATGAAATACTTATTACATGTAATTTATTAACACCTAAATATCCCTAGTCATAGTATTAACAAGATATGACATTGTTAATATGGATCGACTAGCATATGTTATGCTTCTTGAAAGTTTCAAGCAGTGGTTGTCATAACTATGATTATAGAGATTATCAAAGCTAACATATGGATTCTTATTAGAAGAACAAATACATTAGAGCTCTACCAAGAGAATCCTCACATGGATATTTAATCTATGTCAGTGAGGAATCTCATCTTAGTAGTGATGCAAATATGCTCAAACTTGTGATCACCAAAGTTATCTTAAGTAGCAAGTGGTATATTGTAACTCCATAACTGCTTACCTTTATGGAAGGGTAAACATAGTTAGGAGGCTGGGTATACCATGACCTAATTAAAGATAGTTGAGTGATCAATAGAGGATTTATCTCTTCAAATTTATAAAGTGAGTTATCTCAAATGTTCTGAAATATCCTTATTCGAAAAATCTCTAGACATAGTAGAATGCTAAAGTGGATGAGATCGACAAAGGGCATTTTGGGAAAAAAGTAATATTATTAGAACAATCATATTTAGGTTTATATGAGTTGATATTATCCATACTAAAAACTTAAATGTGATAAAGTAAGGTGAAAGGAGTAATTGCACGATAACTATTTTATGGAAGGATAAAGTCAAAACCACTTGACTTTTCAGTCACTTGGGTAATCATGATGCTTGCCTAGAAGTCTCTTATGATTTGTACATAAGCATATATGTAAATATTAATTAAAGAATTAATATAATGACTTAAAGTATTTAATTCATGTAATTTGTTAATTGTAGTTATGTTTGTACTACTAAGTGGACCAAAAAACTAAATAGGTTGCACTATAACACCCTAATTAAGACCCTAGTAGGAATATGACATGATTATGTGGGCTAATGATCAATTGGGATACAATCGGTATTAAAGAAATCAATAGAGAGTACTTTTGTAATTTAATAAAAAGTAGCTTTCATAAGTGAATATAAGGAAAGTATTGGGCTTATATGTCATGTTAATTGAAATTACATGCAATTAAGTTATTAGAGAAATTTTTGAGGTCAAATTGCAAATAACAAAAGATAAAAGGGAAGCCAATAGGAATCAAACACTTGTCTTCCTATTGGTCACAAGAGAAATTGGATATTTATGAGACAGAGGGAGATGGCTGGCCACCTTTGGCTGAGGAAAAAAATTCAAATTTTTGTTTCTTGGTTCTCTCATTATCCCTTGCATACTAATGACCTCTTAAAGAAAGAATGAAAAGCTAGTAAGATCTAGTGTAATTTATAGCATAAAATAAACATTGAGAGGTAAGAATTAATCCTTCCCTTTTAATTTCTTCTAGTATATATCTTTGTTTGAGTATTTGATAGTTAAATGACTATAAAATGCTATGTGTGATGAGATAAATTGGAGGAAAAGTATGATAAGGGCTCAAGTAGGGATTATGAGTAAGAGGTTAATGAGAAGAGCTTCAAATAAGTATAAGCACTCTAAATTCCTTGTGTAAGTGTTTAATAGGAGTTAATGGAATATTAGTGTTATGTAATGTATTATAAATATGTGGGAGTGTGTTTGAGAAGTCTAGACATGCAAATAAGTTAAAAGACTATAAAAGTGGTGTTAGGGTAAAATTCTATTATGAGAACCATTGGACCTGTTAAGAGTATTTTATGCATAACACAAGTTCTAGAGCACTAATTAGAGTGATTCTAGTTGGAAATGAAATTTAAGACATAAATCCAAAAGTTTATAGGAGGAACCAAAACTAAATTCTGCCTTTAAGGTCCTTGTAAAGTAGTTTGAATTTATGTTATGGCTGCTGCCCTATCAATGGGAGCAGTTTGTATAGTTTTGTGTATATCTTCTTATATAGTTGTCTAAATTACATGATTTTTAATGCTATAGAAACTAGAGACATAGAGTAACAAGTTTCCAAAATAAAATTTTCCAAACCTCAATTTCTAGGTCAAAATTCTAACACAAAATTGAGCAAAGAAGTTGTTGCTGAAGAAAACTAGGTTTTTAAATCGACCCAACTGAGACACTTTCGTCCCAATATTGACAAAGTATTTTGGATCGAACTAGAAGCAATTGTCATGGTCGGAACAATTTTGTCTCAGCCATGACCTTCCTCTATTCTAGCCTATACTTAAATTTTAGATCCTGAAGGTTATCGAATGTCTCTTGAACCTTTGCGAACACTAATAAAACATTATGAGCCTGTTTAAGGGGTGTAATGAGGTTTATTATGCGTGAATTAGCTTATAATACCATGAATTTATGTATGAATCATAGTGAAATATGATGATTATTGTAATATTAATGTATTGCAAATAAAGTTCATGAGTGATTATGAATGTACCATTAATTTACAGATATCATGAGTGTTTTCAACCTAGTTTTGTATAAATGTAATTTAATGATGAATATCTGAGTAAAGCTTTAGTGTATACTTGATTTAGGTTTAGTCATGGACTTATAAGGGATAGTGATTTAATGCATATAGGTATCCAATGTTGGCACCTTAATAGTGTCTAATGAATCAATACCTCCAAGTATTTAGTGTTGACACTATGATAGTGTCTATTGTTCACAATTGTCCATAATTATATTGAGCTCAAGTTAAGGAAGTGATTATAGTGTTATATACTATGCTCGAAGTAATGGTCTCAACACCGGTTTAGCCATAAACAGTAAATTTCGGTGGTAAATAAGGTTACCGGGCTATAAATAGTACTCGAAACTGAAAAATATTTTATTTGACCATCAGAAAGTATTGGTTATGGTGAGTCCAGAGTTAAAATTTGAAGTGAAATTGAGGTCAAATGGGCCTCCAAATGTTAAAAATACGAAAAAGGTACCGAGTCAATTTTTCTAGTACGGAATGTAACTTGATTTTGCATAAATAATTAAAAATAGTAAATGAATTTCAAAAATTGCCATATTTTGCAGTTCTTCAAGAAATTTCATATAGAATATTTTGGTATAAAGAAATAAATTTTTTGGTGGTTTTGATAGTTGTCGAATCGGATCGATATGATTGAATCGAACTGGAAACGGACTCTGATTGAGTCGAAAGTTTGTGTGCAACCTATTTTATGATGTTTTAAGAATGATTGAATCAAAATTGAAGTGATTTGGAGCAAGGAAGTAGGAGATTTCTTGTTGGGCCTTAGAAAAATGGAAATTGGGCCTTAAGTAATTAGGTTAGGCCTATTGGATTTAGACCTAACCTTTGGCCCAATTGAAGAGCTATGAAAAAGAGAGAAATTTGCAAATTTCCAGCAGATTTCAGCTCCTTCTTCACCTCCTTCTTGGCCGAGACACCCTCCTTCTCCCTATCTCTCAAATTTCTTCAAATGTTACTCGATTTCTGTTGGAATTCAAGCATCTTAACCCTAATTTCATCTCTCTAGATGAGTAATCCAGCCTCAAACTTCTAATTTAAGGGATTAAAGAAAGGAATTTACAAGGAGAAAGCTTAAGGTATCCATTTGAGGTAAACGAAAATCATGAGTTTAAATTGATTTCTTGGTATCTAAAGGTGTTTAGAGCTCATTTATGTAGTTATTTTTAGCAAATGAAGTAAAAAAAATAAGGTTTCTTATGGTGATAAATTTGGCCATTGTAGGAAATAAAGAAGATCTTCAAGCTTCCAAAGCTAGAGGTAAGGAAAAGGAGGGTTAAGCAAGACAAGGCTAGGAGAAAAGGTTAGTGACCAATAAATCCTATTATTTTCCTAAGTTTCATATGAATTTTCCTTTATGTAATTAGGAAAAACCTTGATATATATGTGTGAAATTTAAATTAATGTTATATTAATGTAATTAGACTTTAATTATGTATATTAGAATGCTTAAATGAATTTTTAAATGAATATATGCTAGAATTCCCTTGGTGGCCGAATTGAATTCTTAAGGGAAACAATGTGTATTTTAGGTATTTTGATGAAATTATGTTTTTAAAAGGTATTAGAAATGAAATAATACATGTATGAATTTTTGTAGAATTTATAGAAATTATTATAATATTTTTGAGATAAATTTTTGATTATGTAAATAGTGAAAATATGAAATTAGTAGAAATTATGGCATAATTTAGTAAGAAAATGATTTATTATGGAGAAATATGATGTAGTAATTCACAAAGGATGTAAAAAGTTCGCATAAAAATTTAAGCATAATGAAAAGTAATGAAAATATTAAGAGATGTGAAATTTTGAATAAAAAGAAATGAAAAGAGTGAATTATGGTGAGATAATTCACAATTTGCGTAAAAGGGTTTGGAAAAGTTGACTGTCAAAGAAATTAAGTTGAACGAGAAATAAAAAGTATGAAAAGAAAAAATAATGGCTTAAGTTTAATGCTATTGTGCCCTTAGAAAATAGTCTAGCAGTAAAAACTAGTTTAGGATATAATTGGTTGGCCATAGGGATATCTGTACTGCGGTGCAAGTCATGGTGACTTGCTTTGCTATGGTAGGATCATTGATCTCCATAGTAATTATCTGTATCTGTTATCCGTTCTGTGGAGAAATGATCCATTAGGGTCATTTCTTAGTCTATTGTGGCCCTATCGGGTCCACATTTCGTATATCTAGTCTGAGTATTTCTGTCGGCACTGTATTAGGGGCATTAATTGAAAAATAAAGCTAAAAGAGTGAAAAGAAGATGGAAATAAAGGTTTAAGTGAAAAATGACCTAAATGAAAGAAATTGAAAGTTTAGGGGTAAAATGGTAATTTTACCAAAGTTATGGTTTAAAAGGGTAAATTCGAGAAAGAAATGAACAATAAGGGTAAAATGGTAATTCAGCAACCTAATGGTATAAAAATGACCTTTTTAAGACAAAAGGACCAAAAGTGTAATTTTGCACCAAAAATGTTAAAACAAGGTAAAATATGAAATTTGTAAGTAATTTAATGATTTAAAAGCAAAATAATGCAAAGATAAGGGTATTTTTATAATAATGTGTTAAAAAGAGCAAAATTGTAATTGTGGTATAATTTGGAGGACTTAATTGAAAAGTTAAAAAGTTTGTATATTAAGTATTAAGAAATATTATTAAAAGATAGTTATGTGCATATTGCAATTAAAAGGAAATTAAGAAAATTAAGAATTTTTAATTATTATGAAACAAGATATGTATATAATATAATGTTTTAGCCAAGGAAAATTTTAGGATTGTTGGTCACCATTGGGCATAATTTATGCTCAGTGTGTAGATTTTGCTATGTGCAGGTATAGAAGGTCAGGAGCAGTAATGCACATCTGGAGGAAGAAGAAAGTTGAATAACTATTTTGTTTTTGGGGCATGTATATATATGTATTAGTTGTGGATTGGTAAAATCCTATGTTAAGGTTTATAACGATGAAATATGTAATAAGTAAATAATTTATTTGTTTGTGGCTTTTTGATGAGATGGATGGAATGATGATGGAATGTGAATGAAGAATTTATTATTTTTGATTGTGGTGCCTCCGGGAGGCTGTGTTTTGCATGCTGTTTTTAGGGGGCTAGTCCAATTTATAGCCGTTATATTGCCCAAAATTTTGTAAAATGAATAGTGACTTTGGATAGTTATAGGTCTTCGACAATATAACTTAAGAAATTGTTTAAGACTCAAGAAAGGTTGTATGTTAGGTTCTGGTGAAAAAAAATTTCCGACCAATAGTACTGTTCCGTTTGGTCTTTATGTTAAGGGATTCTAAGATCGGAGTGGGAATTGTTAAGTGATTTATCTATATATATACATGCCAATTGTTTGGAGAAAAAGTGTTTTGGAACTAATGTGCATTGCTCCTTTGTTTTATAGTGAATAGAATGTCTACTGAGCAGGGATACTAGGCAGGTGGCAGCAGAATTGAGGCATCAAGTAATGTAGGGCAACAAGAAGCCCCACAACAAGCTCTTCCTCCTATTGCACCACCACCTGCTCTTCAGTCGGATTTCCTGAATTTGATGGCTAATTACATTCAGCAACAACTGCAGGCAGCCACAGCTCCAGTGCAACCCCAGCCAACAATAGTACAGGTTCAACCAACTCCACCTAGGCGGAGACCTATTCTGGAGCAGTTAAAGAAGCTTGGGGCTGAAGACTTTGCTGGGCGAAAACCTTTGACACCAGTAGTAGCTGAAGAGTGGTTGTATAAGATAAAGAGATCTTTTGAGATAACTCATAGTCCTTTTGAAGAGAAATTTGAAGGTATAGTTGCTTTGGTCCAGGAACCTGCATTTATCTGGTGGGATTCGGTCAGATGGCATACTTTAGTAGAGCAGTTGAATTGGGAGTTCTTTGTGGATCAGTTTGAAATGAAGTATATTGGATCTGAATATAAAGATGCTATGCATGATGCTTTTTGGAGGTTAAAGCAAGGAAACAAGACTGTAGCAGAGTATGATCGAGAATTTGAGTGCCTGAGCGCTTATCTGGATGAAAGCCAGGCTACAAAAGAGAAATTGAGCCACAAGTTTGAAAGGGGTTTACATACAGAGCTCAGGTAGATTATTAGAGCTCAGAAGTACCCCACCTTGAGAGCTATGGTTGAAGCTGCTATTAAGTTAGAAACTACTCAAGCAGAGCAAGCTGACAGACAGTCTCGATTTCAGCAGAAGAGGAAACAGGGATAGACTAGTGGTAAAGCAGGGCAAGGAAAGAAGAAAAGGGGTTTTCAAGCACCTCAGGGCCGGTCACCCGTGTCGGCAGGCAGAGGTCAGGGTAATGTATCCCGTGATAGAGGTTCAATAGCAAGTACACCTTGGGATACAGGCAGTGGAATAGCAGTAGCTTGTGAGCACTATGGCAAGATACACTGGGGGGAATGTAGACTTCTGACAGGAGCTTGTTTTAGGTATGGGTCCAAGGATCACCGGATTAAAGATTGCCCGGCTATGTAGATAGCTTCAGTTACTTCTCCAGCTTCTGGTACTGGGTCTTCTGCACCTAGAGGTCGAGGTAGGGGATCTACACCTCATACTGCAGCTTCTAGACCCATTGGATAGGCATCTCAGGGCCAGAGAAGAGCTTCGGGCTAGACTTATGCTGTTAGAGCCAGAGAAGAGGGAGATGCTCCAGATGTGATCGTAGGTAAATTTCTTATGTTATTTGATTTTGTGCATGTTTTGATTGATCCTGGCTCCACACATTCCTATATTAATACTGCTTTAGCTCAGGATAAAGGGTTAAAAGAGGCATGCTTGGACTAGGATATCTTGGTAAGTAATCCTCTGAGGCATAGTGTGGTAGTAAACCAGGTTTATAGACAGTGTCTTATCAGTGCCCAGGGACATATTTTCCTGGAAAACTTGATTACGTTACCCTTCCACGAGTTTGATGTGATTTTGGGGATGGATTGGCTATCCACCCACCAAGCGACTGTTGATTGCAAAAAGAAACAGGGTCACTTTAAAGCTTCAAGATGACCGGGAAATCACAGTAGTGGGTGTGAGAACTGACTTTTTGTCTGATGTGATTTCTGCTACAGCTGCTAAAAGACTGATTAGGAAAGGATGTGTAGTATACATGTGTTATGCAATGGAGATGAAGAAAGTTGATTCAAAGATAACAAAAGTGCCCACTGTCAGAGAGTTTCAGGATGTGTTTCCTGATAAGCTGCCAGGCTTACCACCTGATAGGGAGGTAGAGTTCTTTATTGATGTCGCTCCGGGATCCACCCCTATCTCCATTACTCCCTACAAAATGGCACCTGCAGAGTTGAAAGAATTGAAGATTCAGCTACAAGAATTGTTAGAAAAGGGATTTATCAGACCTAGTGTTTCTCCTTGAGGAGTGCCAGTTTTGTTTGTAAGAAAGAAAGATGGTACTCTTAGGCTGTGTATTGATTATAGACAGCTTAATAAGGCCACCATAAAGAACAAATACCCTCTTCCTTGTATTGAAGATTTGTTTGATCAACTTAAGGGAGCAGGTGTTTTCTCAAAGATTGATCTGAGATCGGTTTATTATCAGATGGGAGTGAAAGAAGAAGATGTGCCCAAGACTGCTTTTTGTACTAGGTATGGCCACTATGAGTTCTTAGTCATGCCTTATGGACTCACAAATACACTGGCTGCCTTTGTGGACCTGATGAATAGGGTTTTTCGCCCCTATTTGGACCAGTTTGTGGTAGTTTTCATTGACGACATACTAGTGTACTCCAAGACACTAGAAGAGTATGATAAGCATCTGAAAATTATTCTGCAGATCCTGAGAGAGAAGCAATTGTATGCTAAGTTCAGTAAATGTGACTTCTGGTTAAATAAAGTATCCTTTCTGGGTCATGTGATATCTGTAGAAGGCATTAAAGTAAATCCTTCAAAGATTGAGGCAATTTTTCAATGGAAGCTGCCTAAAAATGTTACAGAAGTGAGGAGTTTTCTAGGTTTGGCAGGGTATTATAGAAGATTCATAAAGGGATTCTCTTCTATTGCTATACCTTTAACTCGACTCCTGTAGAAGAATGCCTAATTTGTGTGGACTGATGCTTGCCAAGAGTGCTTTGAGAAGCTTAAATGTATGTTGACGGAAGCTCCCATTCTTACTCAACCTAAATTAGGTAAAGATTTTGTAGTTTATAGTGATGCTTTCAGAAACGGTTTAGGCTGCGTTTTGATGCAGGAAGGCAAGGTGATTGCCTATGCCTCCTGACAACTTAAAACTCATGAGAAAAATTATCCTACTCATGATTTAGAGTTGGCAGCTATTGTTTTTGCATTAAAGATTTGGAGGCACTACTTATATGGAGAGAAATGTTATATCTACTCAGATCACAAGAGTTTGAAGTATTTGCTTACCTAGAGAGAACTCAATCTTCGACAAAGACGTTGGTTGGAACTGATTAAAGATTATGATTGCTACATCGACTACCACCCTGGGAAAGCTAATGTGGTAGCTGATGCGCTCAGCAAAAAATTTATGTCAGGTGATATTAATGTTTTTGAAGGAATTAGTATAAGTAATTGTTATATGCTAATAGTTAAATGTATTGTTTGCAGCTCTTCGAGCTATGAATGCTAGTCTAAGCTTAGCATCAGATGGAGCTTTAGTAGCTGAATTGCGAGTCGAACCTAACTTTACGTATCAGGTTAAAGCTGCTCAAAAGGATGATGATCGATTAATGACTATCAAGAATAGACTTCAAAATGATACAGTGAAAGAATACTATTTAAATATGGATGGAAGCATTGCTTACAAGGAAAGGTTATGTGTTCCGAATCAAGAGGACTTGAAGAAAAATATTTTGACTCAAGCACACCATAACAGTTATGCTATGCATCCTGGAAGTAACAAGATGTACCAGGACTTGAATACTTTCTACTGGTGGCCAGGCATGAAACAAGATGTAACATAATTTGTAAGTAAATATCTGATATGTCAGCAAGTAAAAGCTAAGCACCAGGTTCCTTCAGGATTGCTACATCCTTTATTAGTACCAAAATGGAAATGGGATCAAGTAACCATGGACTTTGTGACTGGTTTGCCTATGACTCAAAAAAAGCATGATGCTATTTGGGTGATCATCTACCGGATCTGCTCATTTCTTGTCGGTACGGATGGATTATCCTTTGTCGAGGCTAGCTGAAATTTATATAAATGAAATAGTGATATTGCATGGAGTGCCGTCCTCCATTATTTCTGACAGGGATCCCAGGTTTACTTCGTGGTTCTGGCAAAGTTTTCAAGATGCTTTGGGTACAAGACTTCACCTCAGTACAGCTTTTCACCCTCAGACCGATGGTCAGTCGGAATAGGTGATTCAGATTCTGGAAGACATGCTTAGGTGTTGTATCTTGGAGTTTGGTACCAATTGGGAGAAATATTTTTCTTTAATAGAGTTTGCCTATAACAATAGCTTCCAGTCCAGTTTGAAAATGGCTCATTTTGAAGCTTTATATGATAGGAAATGCATAACTCCTCTTTGTTGGACTGAGCTAAGTGAGAAGAAACTGGTAGGTTCTGATTTGATCCGTGATTCTGAAGAGAAAGTTCGGGTTATTAAAGGTAGACTAAAGGAAGCCATGGACCATCAGAAATCTTATGCAGACTTAAAAAGAAAGGATATAGAATTTCAGGTTGGAGATCAAGTCTTTTTGAAAGTATCTCCGTGGAAGAAGATTTTGAGATTTGGCAAGAAAGGCAAACTAAGTCCAAGATTTATTGGTCCTTATGAAGTGCTTCAACGAGTAGGTCCCGTAGCTTATCGGTTGAGATTACCTTCAAAATTAGAGAAGATACATGATGTTTTTCATGTATCTATGCTCCGTAGATACCGATCGGATCCTAGCCATGTAATCACACCAGAAGAAATCCAAGTAAAAGATGACATAACCTATGAAGAAAGACCAGTGAAAATTTTAGTTAGAGAAATTCGCCAGCTCAGAAACAAGCAGGTTCCATTAGTGAAGGTACTATGACACCACCATAACGTTGAAGAAGCTACATGGGAATCAGAAGCGACCATGAGACAACAGTATCCCATTCTCTTCAATACAAGTAAATTTCGAGGATAAAATTTATTTTAGTAGGGGAGAATTGTAATGGCCTCAACACCGGCTTAGCCGTGAACAGTAAATTCGGGTGGTAATAGGGTTATCGGGCTATGAATAGTATCCGAAATTGAAAAATATTTTATTTGACCATCAAAAAGTATTGGTCATGGTGAGTTCGGAGTTAAAATTTGAAATGAAATTGAGGTCAAATGGGCCTCCAAATGTTAAAAATACGAAAAAGGTAGCGAGTCAATTTTCCTGGTAGGTTGACTTGATTTTGCATAAATAATTAAAAATAGCAAATGAATTTCAAAAATTTCCATATTTTGGAATTCTTTATGAAATTTCATGAGGAATATTTTGGTATAAAGAAATGAATTTTTCGGCGATTTTGATAGTTGTCAAATCGGACTAATTTAATTGAATCGGATCGAAAATAGACTCCGATTGAGCCAAAAATTTGTGTGCAACCTATTTTTGATGTTTTAAGGATGATGGAATCAAAATTGAAGTGATTTGGAGTGAGGAAGTGGGAGATTTCTTGTTGGGCCTTTGAAAAATGGAAATTGGGCATTAAGTAATTAGGTTAGGCCTATTTTAGGCCCAACCTTTGGCCCAATTAAAGAGGTATAAAAGGGACAGAAATCTATAGATTTTTAGCAGATTCTAGCTCCTTCTTCACCTCCTTCTTGGCCAAGATACTCTCCCTCTCCCTATCTCTCAAATTTCTTCAAATCTTGCTTGATTTCTCTTGGAATTCAAGCATCTTAACCCTAATTCCATCTCTCTAGATGAGTAATCCAGCCTCAAACTTCTAATTTAAAGGATTAAAGAAAGGAATTTATAAGGAGAAAGCTTAAGGTATCCATTTGAGGTAAATGAAAATCATGAGCTTAAATTGATTTCTTGGTATCTGAAGGTGTATTAGGGTGTCTAGAGCTCATTTATATTGTTATTTTGAGCAAATGAAGTCAAAAAAATAAGGTTTCTTATGGTGATAAATTCGTCCATGGTAGGAAATAAAGAAGATCTTTAAGCTTCCAAGGCTAGAGGTAAGGAAAAGGAGGGTTAGGCAAGCCAAAGCTAGGAGAAAAGGTTAGTGACCAATAAATCCTATTATTTTCCTAAGTTTCCTATGAATTTTCCTTTATGTAATTAGGGAAAATTTTGATATATATGTGTGAAATTTAAATTAATGTTATATTAATGTAATTAGACTTTAATTATATATATTATAATCCTTAATTGAATTTTTAAATGAATATATGCTACAATTTCCTTGGTGGCCGAATTGAATTCTTAAGGGAAACAATGTGTATTTTAGGTATTTTGATGAAATTATGTTTTTAAAAGGTATTAGAAATGAAATAATACATGTATGAATTTTTGTAGAATTTATAGAAATTATTAGAATATTTTTGAGATAAATTTTTGATTATGTAAATAGTGAAAATATGAAATTAGTAGAAATTATGGCATAATTTAGTAAGAAAATAATTTATTATGGAAATATATGATGTATTAATTCACAATGGATGTAAAAAGTTCGAATAAAAATTTAAGCATAATAAAAAGTAATGAAAATATTAAAGAGATATGAAATTTTGAATAAAAAGAAATGAAAAGGGTGAATTATGGTGAGATAATTCACAATTTGTGTAAAAGGATTTGAAAAAGTTGACTGTCAAAGAAATTAAGTTGAACGAGAAATAAAAAGTATGAAAAGAAAAGAATAATGGCTTAAGTTTAATGTTATTGTGCCCTTAGAAAATAGTCTGGCAGTAAAAACTAGCTCAGGATATAATTGGTTGGCCATAGGGATATCTGTACCGCGGTGCAAGTCATGGCGACTTGCTTTGCTATGGTAGGATCATTGATCTCCATAGTAATTATCTGTATCTGTTATCTATTATGTGGAGAAATGGTCTATTAGGGTCATTTCTCAGTCTGTTGTGACCCTGTGGAGTTTACATTCCGTATATCCAGTTTGAGTATTTCAGTCGGCACTGTACTAGGGGCATTAATTGAAAAATAAAGCTAAAAGAGTGAAAAGAAGATGGAAATAAAGGTTTAAGTGAAAAAGGACCTAAATGAAAGAAATTGAAAATTTAGGGGTAAAATGGTAATTTCACCAAAGTTATGGTTTAAAGGTGTAAATTCGAAAAAGAAATGAACAATAAGGGTAAAATAGTAATTCAGTAACCTAATGGTATAAAAATGACATTTTTAAGATAAAAAGGACCAAAAGTGTAATTTTGCACCAAAAATGTTAAAACAAAGTAAAATATGAAATTTGTAAGTAATTAATGATTTAAAAGCAAAATAATGCAAAGATAAGGGTATTTTTGTAATAATGTGTTAAAAAGAGCAAAATTGTAATTATGGTATAATTTGGAGGACTTAATTAAAAAGTTAAAAAGTTTGTATATTAAGTATTAAGAAATATTATTAAAAGATAGCTATGTGCATATTGCAATTAAAAGGAAATTAAGAAAATTAAGAATTTTTAATTATTATGAAACAATATATGTATATAAAATAATGTTTTAGCCAAGGAAAATTTTAGGATTGTTGGTCACCACTGGGCATAATTTATGCTTAGCACGTAGATTTTGCTGCGTGCAGGTACAAAAGGTCAGGAGCAGTAATGCACATTTGGAGGAAGAAGAAAGTTGAATAATTGTTTTGTTTTTAGGGTATGTATATATATGTATTAGTTGTGGATTGGTAAAATGCTATGTTTAGGTTTATAACGATGAAATATGTAATAAGTAAAGAATTTGTTTGTTTGTGGCTTTGTGATGAGATGGATGGAATGTGAATGAAGAATTTATTATTTTTGATTGTGGTGCCTCTGAGAGGCTGTGTTTTGCTTGCTATTTTTAGGGGGCTAGTCCATTTTATAGCCGTTATATTGCCAAAAATTTTGTAAAATGAATAGTGACTTTGGACAGTTATAGGTCTTTGGCAATATAACTTACGAAATTTTTTAAGACTCAAGAAAGGTTGTATGTTAGGTTCTGGTGAAAAAAAAAATTCGACCAATAGTACTGTTCCGTTTGGTCTTTATGTTAAGGGTGTTACACTCGATAAGAATTTGTTAATTAAGTATGCAATGACAGTAATCTAAGATATATGTAGGTGTGATTGGCATGATATAAAGTGTATGGTTTATATACGTTTATACATTATTGATAATTAGGCGAATGTCAATGGCATATTAAAACTACGTGGTTCTGATTCTCGAATTTAGGATACAAATTTCGAGTTCGAACCACATATTGATGTATTTTTATGTATCTTAGCGATTAGTGGCAAGTTAAAGAAGTGACTTATGGAAGAGTTCTCAAGGGTTATTAGCAACTTTAGGGAAATAACTCAATAGGAAATTCTAGCAATCTTGCTTCAAATAGAGTGGAATTAAGTGACTAGTGAATGTAGTTGAACATGAGGGGATAGTTAATTTGTTTGTGCACCTAAGAATAATTTTTTATTATGAAAATTAGTGTTAGTTAAGTTGTAGCAATGTATATAGTAGTATAAAATACTAGAGTTAAGAACGAATTAGATGTATCCTTAGTTATACATAATGAATTATTACTATAAATGATTTAGTTATATGTGTTGCTTTAGTAGGTTTTGAGTTAAAGATGTTTCGGAGGCTAGGTCTACGACAGGCACAAAGGATCTCCCGAAGATGTAGAGTAGATCATATAAAGAAATGTATTTTGTAAGATTTTTAATTGTATATCTATCTAGAAATAAGCAAGATCTGTCTATGTAGTCAACTTTGCTTTGTTAAAAAGATTTGATTTAATATAATTTAGCTATGCCAAAATTGATTGAATTATATATTGGCTCTTCTATTAATTAAATTTATACAATTTATAGTGAGTGTAGTGTGATAAGTGTGAATTTTAGTATGTTTTTAATATATTTTTAGTATGCTTAGTATGATAATTTAGTAATATTTAGGTTAATTCAATGTTTAATTTTGTAAATTTGCAATTTGAAGTCTTAACTGAGAAATTTGCTGCTTTTAGGTGTTTATTTGAATAAAAGAGGAGTTTGCAGGGGCTAAAGTGTAATTTTAACAAACAAAGATGTTCATCGTAAGTCCAGGAGAGCACTACTCGGTGGAGTGATATCTTCACTCTACCAATTGGCTTAAAGAAGAAGAAGAGGAACCTATAATCAATCCAGGGGAGCACCATCTGGCAGAATCATTTTCCACTCGACTAGTGAGTAAAAGGAGAACATCACTCGGTGGAGTGATATTCTCACTCTACAAAGTGACTAAGTCTCACTTGGTGGAGTGATATTCTCACTCTACTAAGTGGTTAAGCATCACTCAGTGGAGTGATATTCTCACTCTACCAAGTAACTAAACCTCACTAGGTGGGATGAAATCTCACTTTACCGAGCCCAATCCTTGATACCAAATTAAACTCTGATTCTTGCCAGTTTAGGAATTCTTGCTAATTGAGAAGTCTTCTGGTTTGGGAATTTTAGAGGAGACGAATTTCATTTTGTTTGGAGGTTATAAAAGCACCAAGAGACATCAGTTGGAGGGGGCAGTCTTTACGAATTAAGCATATTAGTTTGTTTTAGTTTTGTACTTGGGTTAGAAACTACGTGTTTGTATTATTTTCTCTTATTTATTTGCTTCAGTTTTCAATATGAATAGCAAGTAGTTTTATTTACTTTTGCTAAAGGATATTTGAAGCTTTAACTTTATATTATAATGACTTAGTTTGCACTTAATGTGATACAATTTAATTATTTCTTGGTTTTGTGCTACTTCTTACTTTTGGTTATTTATAAGTTGATCATTAACTTATTGAAATTAATAGTTGATGATTGATTTATACATGATTATAGGTTTACATGTTCTTAGGTTAATTTATTGATATTAATGAATGATTATATTCTGAATTAAGGTACAGTTGTGTGTTGGTAATAATAGATTAAATTTAAGAAAAGTTAAAATCAAGAATAAATGAAAGTTGAATTTACTTGCAAAAATCTAGGAGGCTAAAATAAGATCTTTATGCTAAGTGTTGAATAATTCTGAATAGGAAAGGTTTAATGCTCAGAATGGTAATCTTGTTTTAAGTTATCTTGCTTTATCCATCTGATTTCTTCATAATCACTTGAGTTAACTTTTTGATTAAGTTATTATAATATAAGTTAAGCTGGATAGTCCTTTAGTGAAAGTTGTTGTTAATATTGATTTTTACCAGTTTTATTTATTTACATTCAGTTCAATTGTTGAGTCTTTTGCTCAAGTTTTTGTTTTTCATTTAGTTAACCCTTCATTATCATAATTTTGGGACCTCTTTTATGCCTCACACATGATCTTTATTTTTCAAATCTAAAATCCTTTATACATTCACAAGTTTCCTTTGTGTTCGATATTTGGGATTTTAATCTATATTTCCTTATATTACTAGCCGACCTAATACACTTGCTAGACACCTATCAAGTTTTTGGCGCTATTGCTGGGGAAACAATTGGCATTTGTTTACTATTTTGGATATTTAAAGTGAATTTTTATGTTTTTCTTCCTTCATCTCCTCTATTTCTATTCTTTTATTTAATTTATTCTTTTACTGTTGTAGGTATCAAAAGTTTATGGTAAGAGATAGACCAATCGTGCCCATAGACCCTAAAATTGAGAGGAATTATCATAGGATTCGGAGATTAAGGGCTACCATGAATAATCAAGAGGATCCACCTCTTAATGAATTGCCTAATATTGATCCACATGTAAATGATCAACACCCTAGGATAGAAGGCATAAATTACCAAGCTCAAAGGGATGGTTTTAGACCTAGAAACATTAGAGACTATGCAATCCCTAGGTGGAATGAAGAATATAAAACCATTAGGATACCTCATCACCAGCCTTTTGGGATAAAACCCGTTACCATCATGTTGGCACAAAGAAATTAATTTTCAATTTCAGAGATAAAGGATTTTGCCTAACACTTAGATATGTTCTTGGAAATTAGCAACATGGTTCAAATCCCGAATGTGTCGACGGATGCCATTAGACTTAAGTTGTTCCCTTTACCCTAATTGGTAAGGCTAGGGATTGGTTACATATGCTACCAAATCAATTTATCCAATTATGGAAACAAATGTAATAGAAATTTTTGTGTAAATTTTTTTCACCTACTAAAATAGCACTCATTAGGAAAAATATTAGTGACTTTTAGTAGTTTTATAAGGAGCCATTTTATAAGGCATTATGAACAAAATCCCTAAAGAAGCATTCTTGCTTCTAGATGAGATGGCGACCAATGATGCTCAATAGGCAAGTTCAAGAGCCACACAAAAGAAATAGGGAATACGTAGTGTAGATGAAGTAGCCATGCTTAAAGCACAAATGGAATTAATGAGAAAAGAGAATTTGAAACAGATGAATGAACTTAAAGCTCAAAATGTGTCAATGTTATCTAATGGAAGTGATATTTTTGCAAGAACTCAAGGAGTAATCTAGAATGAGGAAGGACTAGTTGAAGAAATAAATGCTTTAAACCCTTATAGTAACACTTACAACGAGGGATTGTGAAATCGTCCAAATTTTTCATGGAAAGAAGAGAACCAAGCATCTAACTCTCAACCTAGGACCCCCTTTAACCAAAACTTAGCTTCCAGTAGTAATAACCACCCAACATTCCAAAGCCAACCACATTACCATCAATTACAACCATATCAACCATATGGATTTCAAAAACCACAACCCCCACAAGAAAAGAAAACCAATTTAGAAGAAATAATTGCTAATTTCATAACTTCCCAAAATTCTATTTTAGACAACTAAGAAGCTAGGTGGAAATCTTAAGACATTTGGATGAGAAACCAAGATGCATCCATTAAAAATTTGGAAAATCAAGTGGGGAAACTTGCCAATTCTTTAGCCAATAGAGCATAAGGAGAAATCCCATCTAATGTGGACTGAAGCCCAAAGGAGAAAGCCAAGGCAATCACTTTAAGAAGTGGGAAAGAAGTGCAAAAAGCTGAAAATGATAAGAATTCTTATTAAGTGGTGGAACCAACAATGAAGGTAAGTGTTTCTAATCCCAAAATTTTTGATGAGGTATCCCCTATTGTTGAAAAAGGTAAAGGTAAGGAAAAATTAGTTTATACTATTTTTGATAAATCTCAATTACCTTACTCATCTCTAGTTAGGAAAGAAAAGCATAATGAGCAATTAACTAGAATTTTAGACATTTAAAAAGTTACATGTAAATTTACCATTTGCTAAAGCTTTATTACACATGCCTAAATATGCTAAATTTATGAAAGAGCTTTGTACTAATAAGAAAAAGCTAGAAGGTGTAGAAACGGTTTAATTATCTAAAAATTGTAGTGCAATATTAATAAATAAAATTTCATCTAAATTAGAGGACCCTAGGAGTTTTACACTTCCATGTGAATTAGGAGGAAATTTTGTTGGTCATACATTATGTGATTTGGATATTAGTATAAATTTAATGCCTTATTCGATTTGCAGAAAATTAAATTTAGGAGACATAAAAGAGATCCAAATGACGTTACAATTGGCAGATAGATCCGTAAAGAGACCAAAATGAATTATAGAATATTTGTTGGTGAAAGTGGGAAATTTCATATTTCTGGTTGATCTTGTTGTGATGGATATGGAAGAAGATAGAAAAGTACCTTTGATAGTGGGTAGATCATTTTTGAACACAACAAGGGCTTTAATTGATGTTCACAGGCAAACAGTCACTTTAAGGTTCAATAAGGAAGAAATGGTTTTTAATGTAAATAAGGTGATGAAGCACCCCTCATACGACTTTGAATAGTCCATTTGTTTTGTTGATAGTGTTTAAGAATGAGTAGAGGCAAAACAAGAAGAAATTATTTTGGATGATGAGCTTTGAGAGTGTTTAATGCATCTGAAGAAAGAGGAGGAAATGGAAGAAAGAGAAAAAGAGTTGCTACGTGATTTAGAGAAATAGCATATTGAAAAAGAAAATATGAAGGATGAACCATCCCCTCCTAAAGGAGAAAATTCTGAACTTAAAACTTTTCCTTATCATTTAAAATATGTGTTTTTAGAGAAAAATGCAAAACTAGTTATTATTTCTTCTTTGTTGACAGGTTTGGAAGAAGAGATGTTGATTGAGGTACTTGAAAAGCATAAAAGAACAACTGGTTGGAAGGCGGATTTAAAAGGAATTAGCCCTAATTATTCCACACATCAGATACCAATGGAGGACAATTTTAAACTGGTAGTGCAACCCTAAAGGAGGCTTAACCTCGTTATGCAAGAAGTAGTGAAAAAGGAGGTACTTAAATTCCTTGATGCAGGTATTATCTATCCTATTTTTGATAGTAAACGGGTTAGTCCGGTTCAATGTATACCTAAAAAGGGGTTATGACTGTAATAACAAATGAAAATGATGAACTCATTCCAACACGCATAGTGACGGGATGGAAAGTATGCGTAGATTATAAGAGATTGAATAATACTACTAGAAAAGATCATTTTCCATTACCATTCATTGATCAAATGTTAGAGAGAATGGCAAGGAATAGATTTTACTATTTTTTATATGGTTATTCGGAGTATATGCAAATACCTATAGCCCCGAAAGACTAAGAAAAGACCACATTCACATGTTCTTATGGTACATTTGCATATAGGAGGATGCCTTTCGGTTTTTTTAATGCGCTAGCTACTTTTCAAAGATGTATGATGGCCATATTTCATGATTTTATTGAAAATTTTATGGAAGTGTTCATGGATGATTTTATATTATATGATTGTGAATTTGAGTCTTGTTTGAATAATCTTGCATTGGTTTTGGAAAGATGTAAAGAAACTAACCTTGTTCTTAATTGGAAAAAATATCATTTTATGGTAAGGGAAGGAATAGTTTTAGGATATAAGATCTCTGAAAAAGGAATTGAGGTAGATAAAGCAAAAATTGATGTTATTGATAAATTACCTCCCCCCCACTAATGTTAAAGGTATTAGAAGTTTTCTTAGTCACACCGATTTTTATCTTTAATTTATTAAGGATTTTTCTAAAATTGCTAAACTGCTTTTTAATTTGTTGATAAAAGATGCTACATTTAACTTTGATGATAAGTGTTTGCAGGCATTTAATTTGTTGAAATAGAAGCTAATCACAGCACTGGTCATAGCATCATCGGATTGGTGCTTACCATTTGAGATATTATGTGATGCTAGTCACTATGCAGTGGGAGCAGTTTTAGGTCAGTGAAGGGGGAAAGTTTTTCATACCATCTATTATGCAAGTCATACTCTCATTAGAGCTCAAGTAAATTATACAACCACAGAGAAAGAGTTACTGGCAATTGTGTTTTCTTTTGAAAAATTCAGATCTTACCTCATTGGTTCTAAGGTCACGGTATGGTTAGACTATACGATATTAAGACACCTTTTTGCAAAGAAAGATTCTAAACCAAGACTGATTATATGGGTTTTGCTTTTACAAGAGTTTGATGTGGAGATTAAATATAAAAAAGGAGCTAAAAATTTTATGGCAGACCATCTATCTCGATTGGATCATGCTAATATTAAAAAGGGAGAAATTTCTGACTTATTTCCCTATGAACATATTTGTGTTATTTATGCATGTGAATTTTCCACTCCTTGGTATGCTAACATAGCTAATTTTCTTGTAGGAGGTTATCTTCCAAAAGATTTTACTTGGCAACAGAAGAAAAAGCTTCAAGCTGATGTGAAGCATTACCATTGGGATGATCCCTATCTAATAAAAATATGTCTAGATCAAGTACTTCGAAGATGCATTCCGAAGGAAGAACAAGAAGATATAATGAAGCAATGTCATGGAGGTGAAGTTGGAAGACACCATGGAGCGAATCGCATGGTACAAAAAATTCTTCAATCAGGTTTTTTTTGGCCTACTCTTTTTTGCAGATGTTAAGTCTTTTATTGAATTATTTGATAAATATCAAAGAGTAGGAAATATATCAAAAAGGGATGGAATGCCCATGAATAATGTGCTAGAAGTAGAAAATTTTGATGTTTGGGGTATTGACTTTATGGGGCAATTTCCAAATTCCTTTGGATTTGAATATATCCTAGTTGCTGTAGATTATGTAAGTAAGTGGATAGAAGCTATAGCTACTAGAACAAGTGACGCTAAGGTTGTGCTTTAATTCATTAGGAAAAACATTTTTACTAGATTTGGAGCACCAAGAGCCATTATAAGTGATGGGGGCAAGCATTTTGTCAACTATTAATTTAGGACTCTACTTAGAAAATTTGGTGCCAAGCATAAGATAACAACCCCATATCACCCTTAAGCAAATGGGTAGGTAGAGGTGTCTAATAAGGAATTGAAATCAATCTTAGAAAAGACAGTTAATAACTCAAGAAAAGATTGATCTTATAAACTGGATGAAGCTCTCTGGGCTTATAGAATTGCATTTACGACCCCTATAGGCATGTTTACCTTTTAAATCCTTTTTGAAAAAGTGTGCCATTTACCAAATGAGTTGCAGCATAAAGCATACTAGGCTATGAAATATCTTAATTTTGATTTACAATGTGTAGGAGAAAAGAGGAGGCTACAGCTTAACGAACTTGATGAAATTCGACAGTGGTCATATGACAATGCGGCCATTTACAAGGAAAAAGTAAAGCATTGGCATAATAAGCGACTAAAATTTAAAGAATTTGTTCCTGGCATGATGGTTTTATTGTATAACAATATATTACGTTTGTTTCCAGGTAAATTGAAATCAAGATGGCTTGGGCCATATCAAGTCTTATCTAGCAATGACTTCGGTGTGGTGACTATTAAGAGTCCAAAAGATGGGCGAGAGTATAGTGTGAATAGGCACCATTTGAAGCCATATCATGGTGGGAAGGTAGAGGTTGCTGAGGCAACAATGGTATTTCAGGATGAGTAGATGATTCAATAAGTCTAGCTGAGGACTTACTAAACTCAGAACTCCATTCTTTTTCCCTTTTCATTTACTTTAATTTTTCTTTAATTAGTTTGTTCAATTTCTATTTTGAGAATGCTAGTGTGCCTTTGTCTATCTTAAGTTTAACAAGCACTTTATGCAGAAAAAAGGAAGTTTTTCTTGATTCAAAATGCATGAAATAATTCTTCAGTGTTTTGTGTCTACTTTAGAATTCATGAAAACTTGATTTGTCTACAGAAAAGGGCATTGACTTAGGTTGATTTCAGTAAACACGATTTGTTCATGTCAATAAAGAGTTTACATGAAATTTTGTGTCTAACATTAGGTGAATCTCAAGTTCAAATGCATGTTAGAAGTCCTATGCTTAAAAGTAAACTTGACTTTTTGCAATTGTTAGTTTAGGAGCCAATCACTTGGTAGAGTGATTTTTCACTCCACCGAGTGTCCTAAATCCCACGCCACCATGATTATCTTTATCCCACTGAGTGTGTGCCTTCTAAAAAAAATAAATGAATAAATAAAATAAAAATATAGAGTAGGTATCTTTTATTAAAAAAAATAAAATTCTTTTTCCATATAGTGAGTGACCACTCTGTAGAGTGGATTTCCCCACTCCACCAAATGGCTGCTCACATCCCACCGAGTCCCTATTTTTAAAAGCCACACACATACCCAAATTCACCCAAATGCTCATTTTGCCTTCACTCTCCCACACTCATTTAGTCACTACACCGAATCAAGCAACACTTGTGTTTTTAAACTGTCATTCATCTTTTGCTAACAAGTAAGTGCTTTCATTATTTTAATTTGCTTAAATTACCCATATTTAGACATTTAAACTTGGGTTGTACTCTTAAAAATTGGGTATTTTTACTTAGCTTATTTTGTTTTTAAATATTAATATTTTTGCTATCTTTGATTTTGCTTGTGATTAGTGTTGAACTATGATGTTTTTTCTTCAATTTTGGGTCTTTAGTGGTTTGAATTCTTTGTATTTTGTCTTAGTTACATTGTGCATACAACATGTTTGATGAAATGCCTCAAAGACTAAGTTCAACAATTATGCTTCAATTTTCTTTCCCTTAAACTATTTTAACTCATCCTCACATGTTTCTATCTTACTTCTGCACTTCATATACACTTGTGCTACACTTAGTGAATCTATTAACATTTGTAGAATTGAGTTAAATATTGCCCATGTCTTTTAAAACATGGTTATAGTATTATACATTTTCTTTGATACTTATTTAGTTTGTTTTATTTGTAACCAATGTCTTCTGATAAATCAAAGAATAGTGAAGCATCAAGCTCATATGGGAAACATCTTTCAGCTTATATTGATGAAGATAAGGCCAAATTATAATAATATTTTAAGCAAATTCAATTTGTCAAGCCAGTGTATTTGAGGGAATTCTTCCTTGATATTTTGGATGGAAATCTATGGGATGAGGTATTTCTTTTAATCAAAGCTATTGGTTGGGAACATTTCATTGACAAGCACCCAGAAGTATATCCGTACATTACATTACAGTTCTTCACATCCTTCACATTGACATTTGAAGATGAGCAAGATGTAGGCACAGTCTGTTTTAAACTGGGGAGGAAGACTCATCGCATGCTTTTTCCAGAATTTGCTAAAACATTAGAATTTCTTGATGATGGATTAGGTGAATTACCTAATGCTACAACGTAAGAAAATTAGGAATTCATCAGAGACCCTTCGAATCCAGTGCAGTATAAATCGAGCAAGCTCAAGGCTCATGCCTTAGGTAGTCATGCTCTTTGAATTCTTCACAGGTTTTTATTAATTACTTTCTTTAGTTGTATTGGTAGTCCTGGGACTATTCATGCTGAAGAATGCATGCTGTTAAGATGTATGGTTGAAGGTATTCAAATCAATAGGGCAGTTATCCTGTGTAGGAAGATAGAAGAGTTATAAAAAATGAGTAGTAAAATTAAAGCGACAGCTCTAGGCTGGATTGCAACCATAACGACAAGTGCAGTGGAATATATGGATATGAGGGGATCCCTTGGAAAGGCAGCTTATATAGACCATGCCATGTTGACACGGATGAAGATTTTAGTCAAAAGACCAAGGAAGCATTGGTCTGATAGGGTAGAGTATTTGTACCTAATCACTATTGGGAGAAATAGAGATGAAGAGGATGATCAAGATGAATAGGAACCAGCTGCACTAGAGCCTGATGCTCAAGCACCTTTGCCACACGAACCTTCTACTCAGATGTTGGAATTCACAACTCATATGAATACTAGGATGAATAGACTGGAAGGCAGAATAGACACACTGCAAGATCATATACTTGAGGTAAAGCACAGTCTTGAGCAGTTCACCATCGGCTTTTGGCAACGTTATCCACCACCATTAGACTGAGAAACATATCTTGTTTTGCTGAAGATAGCAAACTTTTGAGAGGGGAGTAGAGCTTCTCTAAGCTCAAGTTTGCTTAGATTCAGTAAGTAGAATCTAATTCTTCCCTTTTTATTCATAAAGCATTTGTGTAGTTATTTTTATTTTATTTATGTGTTTTTTTCTACTATTTACGTCACAAAGAATTATGTTTTAAAATTTGTCTATTTTGAGTAGTAATACTTTTTTTTCTAATAGTTGTTCATCTTATCATTTAGTTTGCACTAAGACTTAGTTTGCCCCGTTTTTCCTTAAAATTGAACTTATTAAACTTAAACCTTGAAATAGGCATAAGTCAAAATTCTAAGTTTTGCATTAGAACAAGGATGTTGCTTAATATATTATGAGCTAGTTTAACATTTAACTTGACAAATATTTGTTAGTTTCTACTTTTTGAGCACTATAGACCAGTTCTTTATGAACTTAGAGAAAACCAATGCAATAATGATTAAGTAAGGAATTTTAGAGCACTAGAACCTTCCTCATCATCCTTCAAAGCATAAAAGTAACTCAATTCAATTTAGAAAGTGATCTAGGCACAATTTTTCTTGATAGCCATAAAAGACTGATTTCCTACCCTATTTATATATTCACCTTTGTTAAGCCACTTTAAGCCTAATGAGGCATGCTAAAGAGTTGCCATCTTAATTTTCTTGTCACACCTATGAAAATAACCATTTAGCCTAAATAGCCTTTGTCTCACCTTTTTAAGAGTATCCACTCTAAAGATTCAATAAATTAAAAGGAATTTGGAACTAAAGAGGGTGTAATAAAGTGTTTAGCAAAGGGTTATGAAAAAAAGTCAAATTGCTGTGTTATTTTGCGTTGTATTGGTCCTTGAAAAACCACCATTGCTAATTAAAAAAAAAGAAAAAGAAAAAGAGGAGAATAAAGCTAGCATTTGAGGCAAAATTTTAAGTGTAAGGTTTTTGCAAGGAAGAGAATGTTTGGTTTCTTTCAAAATAATGCATTTTAAAAAGGAACTTCAGTTTTATTTCTGCTTGTGAATTATGAGTTAAGAAAAAGGTTGTGATTAGTATTGAAAGTTTTGGTTTATTCAAGTTAGAATGGCTATTCTATTTGATTGTCCTTTATCTATTTCTTGTTAGGCATCACCTTAACCCCTTTACAACCTAATTAAGACCTAAGTGATTCTAAGTTAGTTTTCAGTTGTTTAGCGGAGATGACCTTCGGGTTTTGGTTCTAAAGGAGAGGTCTATGGTGTTTCTAGAGTTTCAAGTGTGAAACCATTAGTACACTAAGGTGTACATTCATTCTAACCTTGGTTATATAATTGCATTGGTGTTTTGTTTTTAAAAGTATTTAAAATATTTTGTTCTTGCACACACACAAGAAAACTAACTCATATTATCTTGATTGAAGATTATTCTATTTAAGATTCTGTTAAGTGTTCTTGTTAATTATTAAACTTAATGTTGAAATGCTTTATTCTTGATTAAAGTTTGATAATTTTGAGGGGTTGGTTTGTTCAAATTTTCTTGGGGGCAAGCAAAGGATAAGTGTGGGGTATTTGATAAGTGTGAATTTTAGTATGTTTTTAATATATTTTTAGTATGCTCAGTATGATAATTTAGTAATATTTAAATTAATTCAATGTTTAATTTTATAAATTTGTAATTTGAGATCCTAACTAAGAAATTTGTTGCTTTTAAGTGCTGATTTGAAGACAGGAGGAGTTTACAGGGGCTAAAGTGTAATTTTAACAAACAAAGATGTTCATTGTAAGTCCAGAAGAGTACCACTCGATCGAATGATATCTTCACTCTACCAAGTGGCTTAAAGAAGAAGAAGAGAAAGCCTTTGATCAATCCAGGGGAGCACCATCCGGCAGAATCATTTTCCACTCTAATGAGTGAGTAAAATGACAACATTACTCAGTGGAGTGATATTCTCACTCTACCAAGTGGCTAAGCATCACTCGATGGAGTGATATTCTCACTCTACCAAGTGACTAAACCTCACTCAGTGGGATGAAATCTCAATTTACTGAGCCCAATCTTTGATACCACATTAAACTCTAATTCTTACTAGTTTGGGAATTCTTGCTAATTGGAAAGTCTTCTGGTTTGGGAAGTTTAAAGGAGATGAATTTCTTCCTATTTGGAGGTTATAAAAGCACTAAGAGACATCAGTTGGAGGGGGCAGTCTTTACAAATTAAGCATATTAGTTTGTTTTAGTTTTGCACTTAGGTTAAAAACTATGTGTTTGTATTGTTTTCTTTTATTTATTTGCTTTAATTTTCAATATGAATGACTTAGTTTGCACTTAATGTGATACAAGTTGATTATTTCTTGGTTTTATTCTACTTCTTACTTTTGGTCATTTATAAGTTGATCGTTAACTTATTGAAATTAATAGTTGATGATTGATTTATACATGGTTATAGGTTTGTATGTTCTTAGGTTAATTTATTGGTATTAATACATGATTATATTTCGAATTAAGGTATAGTTGTGTGTTGGTAATAATAGATTAAATTTAAGAAAAGTTAAAATCAAGAATAGATGAAAGTTGAATTTACTTGCAGAAGAGTTTAATAGACATCTAGGAGGCTAAAATCAGATCTTTATGCTAAGTGTTGAATAATTCTAAATAGGAAAAGTTTAATGCTTAGAATGGTAATCTTGTTTTAAGTTATCTTGCTTTATCCATCTGATTTCTTTATAATCACTTGAGTTAACTTTTTGATTAAGTCATTATAATATAAGTTAAGGTGGATACTCCTTTAGTGAAAGTTGTCATTAATATTGATTTTAACCAATTTTATTTATTTTCTTTCAATTCAATTGTTGAGTCTTTTGCTTAAGTTTTTATCTTTCATTTAGTTAACCCTTCATTATCATAAAATTAGGATCTCTTTTCTCCCTCACACAATCTTCATTTTTCAAATCTAAAATCCTTCATACATTCACAAGTTTTCCTTGGGTTTGATATTTGGGATCTTAATCTATATTTACCTATATTACTAGCTGATCTAGTACTCTTAATAGATACTAGTCATAGTGTCCTAAAATACTCCTAAGAGGTATTAAGGTGTTACACGCACACTTATAGAAAAATTACATTTTGGTAAAATGACATAATTAATAATATTTTATACTATTATTGTATGAGAATATGAAGAAGGAAATAATTAACTAAAGGAGTTTAATTAATTATTTATGCACAAAAGAAGCCACAAAGCTATCAACAAATGGCCTGTAATAATAGACCAAATCGATCCATTATGATCTAAAATAAAATATTATTATACTATAAGTGTTATAAAACTAAAATAATAATATTGGATCACTTGGATAATTAATTTAAAGCACAAAATAAAAATCATTTGCACAAAAGCCTATTATGAGTGGCTTTTATGCAAAAGACTTATGGAAGACCTTAACGGCTTAATTTTTAGGGTAAGTCAAATTAAATATGATCTATAAGTGTTATGGATCTCACATATTTAATTTGGTTTGATATGAAATTGATTTGGGTAATTAAATCCAAGTTTGTACAAAATACCCAATAAATGTGGTTCTACATAAGGCCCTTACAAAAGAGGAATGGATTGAATTTAATTAAGAACAAATTAATTAAATAATTAAGAGTTGAATTTGAGTTAATTCTATAGATATTTTATAATTCTAATCCTATTATACTTATGCTTTTAACCTAACATATAAAAGGCTAAGTGTAGTTAAAATGGGACGTTAAAATTTCGCTTAGTCATTTTTTCTACTCTCTGGATGAATTTTGTCTTTAGCCATAGAGGATTTTTGGCAGCCATTTTTGCCCAAATTTTTTTGTTCTCTTGCCTCATCTTTGGTGTGGATTAGCATTAGAGATGTTTGCCTTTGGAGTTGTGGTTTACGACAACCCAATACAAAGTTATCAACTGTTCAACAACCTTCCAAAGTGAATTTTGAATTTCCTTAGTTTGGTTTATGTGATGTCATGGAAGATCAATAAAATATGGTTAAATATTTTTTATTTTTGCCTTGTATGTGATGTATGTAACTGTTAAATTACAACATGATATTAAAGCCATAGTTTTACCTTGAAATTGCATGTTTAATTATTTCACAGAATACCTTGTTAATTTCAACTATGAGTTTCATGAATTTGAAAATTTTGGTTTTCATGTTCATGAATGTTAGATTAAGAAATATTGATTTCTGTAATTATGTGATTAAAAATAAAAAATTAAAAAGGAAGGAAAACCAAAATTTTCTACCAGAGAAAAACCTCTCTGCACAAAAGAGGGATTTTCAGGGGTTGTTTTAATTTGATTTCAATTTTGATCCATACTATAGACACAAAGTCCTGAGGCAATCTAGATTGGAGTTACTCGATAAAAAAACATTGTTCATATTGCAAATAGAGAATGAAAACTTTTAGTCTTATCCTTAATTTCCAAAATATTTTTTAAGGTTTTTATTGGGCTTTATCCTTTTACTTTGTTCAAGAGATATAAAGGGATTTTAATGGGGAGAATCACCTTTTTTCTATTGACAGCTAGGTTTCCTGTCTTTGACAAACACCCTGCTCATCTGTCGCGCGATTTCTAGATTTTCTTTTCCCGTTTTTTGAGTGAGAAAGAGGGGATTTTTGGGGGTATTTTTATCCCAAATCTGATTTGATCTATTAGGATCATATCAAGGTTTTGAATCCTAAAAATGAGAGTTTTAATGAGACTCAAAAACTTCCTCAAATAAATAAGACTAATCCTAGGGTTTTGGGGTAGGTCTTCTATTTCTTCTTTTTCTTTCTTTGGTGGCTAAAAAATTATGATTTTCTTGAGAAACTTGAGGCAAGCAGCCATTCTTTTGGAGAATAAAAAAATCTAATTTTTATCTCTTCAAAACGGGGCAAAGATCTTCACATTCTTTTTGAGAAAAAATCATTCTTTTACATAAGAAAAATATTTTCATTCTTTTTATCAGTTGTGGAAATCAATTGGAGAGGAACTTAGAGCACAATTTTGTAACCTTTTAAGAAAGCTATTGAGGGTAATATTCTAGGTTTTTGTTCTATTTCTGTTTTAATTTTTATGCTATGATCTATATTTAGATTGTTATTTAATTTGCTTTTTGTTTGTAATGAAATGATGCCATGACTGTTCTAAATATTATTTAATATGTAGAATGGCATATTTTAGGATTTTTTTTACCACCGATGCATAGTTATTTTTCTTGATTAAAATTCTATATTTTGTGTTAGTTAATTGTTTAGCATTTTTTAAATGTATATATGATCTTATAATTAGATTTGGCATAATTAGGACATAGATAATGCATGATTAGGTTAAAAATAGACTTTCTTTATTTTTTGTGTGTTTTTTTTTTTTGCATTTTGCTTGTTTGTTGAGTGGCAAATAGGAAAAAGACCCTGACAGAAGTCCATCAGTCACACCCACAGATGGGACATCACGAGATCTCCTTTCCATCTTATCGCTCTTCCCTTGTTTGGCCATTTGTCTTCCCTTTAGGCTGTCTGTGAGTATTTTTAGCCCTTTTGTTGTTACTTTTGCATGATTAATTATTGTTTAAATGTCATTTTAATTGCATTTCATGCAATTTTAACATTCTGATTGCTTAGTCCTTTGGTACAAAATGCATATTTTATTTATTTTTCTTTACTATTTATTTTTATTTGACATAATACTAACCTTTTATTTTCTTTGTGTTTTGTGAGCAGTTAATCTTTATTGCATTGGGTTTTGGAGCCTGAGAGGTTGAAATACTTTGGAGAATTCCCATGGGCTATTTTAATTCTCTTTTGCTCATTTTATTTTATTTTATTTATTACATTTATTTATTATTTGATTATTTGGATGTACTTTAGTTTAGTTTGGGATGTAATAATTTAGTAAAAAAATGAATTTTTAGCATGTTGATTAATTAAAAAGTCATTTAAATGTTTTGTATATAATTAAATTGGGTTTTTAAAAAAAATGGATTAATGTCCACTTTTTTACCTAAAAATCACACAATAAAAGAAGAGTCTTATTTTCATCAAAATTGGGATCATTGATCCCATGTTTTCTTAAACTTGATAAAGACTATTCATCTTCCATTTTATAAATATGAATGTGGGAAACCGGTGTTCCAAAATCTAATGAATAGCCCATTTTATGTATTATATTTTATCTCCCTTTCCTTTTGGATGATTTGCTTTTGTTATAGTTTAAGTCATGGATTTGTTTCTTTTAATTACTTGTTTTATTTACTGCTTTATCTACTTGACTGATGTGTTTATTTACTTTCTTTGCAATGCATCTTATGAAAAGAGAGGTAGTAGATTAATAAATAAAAACTTAATTATAATAGACACCTGACTGAGATGCCAAGTAAGAGTGATGTCCCGAACATTGATCTCTGTTTGGGCATCAAAATGTTGAGATTCATTTCCCAACATTCTATTGGATGGAAACTTCAAAATACTTACCTCTTTGAGCTCACATTGAATGCCTTCATAGGTTGACCATTTACAATAATTTGGGCCTAAATCCTTTTATTGTGAAGTGGCCATTTATGGTTTATAGTGAGCCTCATCCGATCTTGGACCCTAAAAGCGGGCCTCTAAGAACCAAATCGAAATAGAGTGGGCTTCGATATGCATCAGACATACAAAAATTATTTTGATGATAATTTATATTTTTAATATGTGATATTAAACCTTAAGATAAAAAAGAATCAAATTCGGTTAATTTTTTGCATAAAAACTACTTTAGCTAAAAAGTTTAGTAAATAATGTTTTTCACATTTAAAATTATGATATATAAGATTTATTAAAGTTTTTTCAATTAATTTTGTTAATTAAAATGGTGCCTAAATCAATTAGATTGGAATTAGGTTGTTGAAACTTGTTAATAGGTATAATTGAGTCTGTAAACTGGGTTTAAGTTAACAAATAACTTGGTAGTTCCAATAAGATAATTTAAATTAAAATTATAAAATTTAATTAATTCTATTAATTGGTTTTAGGGTTAGAGTGGGCTTGAGACATGTTTGGCCCATTCCCAAAGTCCAAATGGCCCAAATATACAAAACTAGTTTGTGTGTGAACACAAAGTTAGGGATTATGGTGTGTTTTTTGGCCCACCCATAAAATTGAATCCAAACATGATTTTTAATTATTTTAACATGGTTAATTAATTAAATAATCAATTTAATAATCAATGGAGGTGATAACTAAGATAAGAACGTATGCATGAAAAAGTTTCTAAAATGGAAATAGTTTTCTTATTTAATCACACTAAGGCAATAACTCATAGCATGTTTCAAGAGTTGTAAAAAGTTTGGTATAGAAATATATGGCTTTATTTTTATGCATTAGAATTGTGTATAAGGGTGAATGTTTGGTATGATGGATAATTATAAACTAACACCCAATATGATTGAGCATATGCATGTTCGGCCCATAATGACTTTCATGTCTCAAAAAATTTCTTTTACTTTGTATTATTTATACTTATAATACGTAATTAGATTACATATATTGGAATTAGACAAGAAAACCACAAGTAAGGAGCAAGATATGTTGGATAGAGATCCAAGAAGAAAATTAAACTAGCATTTTCTTTTATATAATCATATGTTCTACCTAGGTATGACCTTGTAATCTTATATTTGGCTTAGGGAACTAAATGTAGAAAAGTCCATAACTATATATATTTGTATGCTTTGTATTTATACGATAGATATATAATGCATAACAATGTATGTAAACTATGTATGATGAGACCTAATTAACAAAAACCCTCAAATTAATACTAAAATATATAAACCATCCATTAATTGGATAAGAATAAGAGTTCTTTATAGTATGAGTTGTTGACCAAAATCAAGTCCACATTATATCAAATATGTTAAAATCCACTTTATAGGCCATCTTAGCTAGCCCATTAGCTTGTTGACCAAAGTCAAGACTAATGGATCAAGAGGCAAGATTAGGGAATGTATATATTATATGCATGCATCAATAGTTGATAATGTAGTGATCCTAGTTGTATAGTGATACAATTGGTATAAAGATACCTACTTTTCAAGGGTATGAAATTTTATCTGTTGACCAAATTCAAGTTTAAATTTCACATCAAAGATCGAATATTGGCTCACTAGAAAAGCAAATAGGTTTTCTTGGATTATATAGTGAGTGCTATTGATTTATAATAAAATAGTGGGAATAAAATGGATTAATTAAAGACCTAATTAATGCATACATATACATAAACATACTCTAATACATTTTTCTTTCTTTATATCTAGGATTACATCATGAGCACTTTATAAACAAACCTTCAATAGATATTGAATAATAAGCTTGTTGGCAATAACTACTCCCACTGGATTTGGCATGTCAGAATTGTTCTTAGAGTTGAGAAAATCCACTATGTCTTGGATTAAGATCTACCACCACTTTCATCTGAGGAGGCCACTAATGAGGTCAAGGGCATTTATCATAAATACATGGAGGATGTACTACAAAAAATGCAGAATAACGATGAAAATTATCGATAATAATGAAATCCGTTGCTAAATGCACCATACAACGACAACATTATGACGAAAAATGAATTTCATCACAAATATCGAAATGGTTGGTGGGAAAATAAATTTTCCAATAATTTAGCGAGAACAAATTCCTATTGTTGCTAATATTAAGCACCAAAATTTTGGCATAAATAATTGCGAGGACAAAAGCATATTTGGCATGAACATTATTATTGCTAATTAGCAAGAACATTGTTGTAGCTAAATTGGCGAGAATAATGTCGTCGCCAGTTTAGCAAATTATACTACTCAACTCATATAGCTAAATTGATGAGAACATTATTGTCGCTAATTAGCGAGAACAATGATGTAGCTAAATTTGCAAGAATATTATTCTCGCTAATTAATGTTATAGCTATTATTGTCGCTAATTTAGTAAAATATACATACAGTTGAATCTTAGCTCCACTGATATAGCTATATTGGTGAGAATATTATTGTCGCTAATAAGCGTGAACATTGATGTAGCTAAATTGGTGAGAACATTGTAGTTTCTAATTAGCGAGAACAGTGTTGTAGCTAATTGGCTACAATAATATTGTCACTAATTTAGTGAAATATACATGTGGTTTAATATTAGCTCCATTGATATAGTTATATTGGCGAGAACATTGTCGTCACTAATTAGTGAGAACATTGATATAACTAAATTGGCGAGAACATTGTGGTCGCTAATTAGCGATAATAATATTGAAGCTAATTATTGTTGCTAATTTAGTAAAATATACATATGGTTGAATATTAGCTTTATTGATATAGCTATATTTGTGAGAACAATTATCAACAACATTGTTGTAGCTAAATTGTTAAAAATATTGTTGTCGCGAATTAGTGAGAATAACATTGTAGCTAATTGGCAACAACAATGTTGTCGCTAATTTAGCAAAATATACTATTCTATTCATATAGCTCTATTGGCAAGAACAACGTTGTCCCTAAATGGTGAGAACATTGTTGTAGCTAAATTGGCAAGAACAATATTGTCGCTAATTGGCGAGAACATCGATGTAACTAAATTGGTGAGAACAATAATGTTGTTAATTGTACTTTTTACTAATAAAGGGTTAAATTAGTCTAAATGTGACCGATGATACTTTAACACTACATAATTTATAGCAAATTATAATTTATTAGTACTTGAAAGATAAATTAATCCTAACTATTTTTATATGATTTTGATTCTCAATATTTAAAATTTATGTATATTTAGTTAGATCATTTAATTTAATATATTTAGCTAGTACATTTTTTTTCTCGTAAAACTAAGATGAATTAAATTGTTAGTCCTTAAATTAACTAAATCATTATCTTTACATCCAATAATATCAATTATTATTAATTATATAATAAAAGGAACTAAATTGCCATAATCATGTTCTCACAAAATTAGCTAGGAAAAAGGTTTTTGCTAATTTTGCAAGAACCATACCCTAGCTAATTCCCCAAATTTTTGAGCCGAAGATAAAAGTTTCTAAATCCCTAAAACCTTATTCCCTTTTGTGCTGCCATCCATTTACCCCCTGTCCCTTTCTCTCTTTACTCATCACTAGAGATTACTTCCTTATTTACCTGCAGCTCAGCTTTTCCTCAGTCGCTGCTTTGCTTTAGGTCTTAGGTAGACTCCATATTTTCCTTTTTCTTTCTCTATATGGTTAATTCAAAAGAAATTCGAACCATATTTGTTAGGTTCTTTCTTACTTAACATGTGAAATATGTGATGATACTTAAATGAAAGCTTTTTGGGTTTTTTCTTGGCAACCAAACACATTTTCAGATTATGTGACTATGAGTGCTAAAGTTAATTTTTTTCTCCTAATGAGAAGTAGTTAAAGAGCTAGTTTCATCGTCGACTTATATTTGTTGCTGGTGATGCCTGGATAATCACCATCTTAATGCACGACAAAGGAAACCTAGCAATACTTATATGCTAGCTTTTTTGGTTTTTGTAAAGTATTGATTTTTATAACGGTTGAACAGGGAGAAGAGAGAATAATAATGGTAGAAAAAGGGCCAAAGCCATTAATATATATATCAAAAGTTATATTAAAGAAAAGAAAATACAAGGAAGAATCAATAACACTTACAAGAAAAACCCATTCAAAGTTTGGGAAACATAGAGGCAAGAAGAGGAAAGTAGAGGATATCAAAAGGCTTGAGCAATTAATTAAGGAGTTTAGAGACAAGGTTACATCCAAAATTATTTATTTCTAGTTTGTTTTGGATTAAATTTATTGTTTTAAAATGGCAATTTCACTCTCATTCTTGGTTGTTTATTGTTTTACCACTCTACTTTTTAGGTTGATAAGTTGTGTACCCATAAAAGGGCGTACGTGTGAAATTTAAGTGGATTTACACATAAAGTGTTCAGATTGGTATTTGAAGAATCTTTTGGGATAAAAAGTCCAAGGTTTCTTCAAACTTACAAGAATTCTTTTTAATTATATTTATTATTGAAAAAAAATTTTATATGATCTATTTGGCTATTTTCTTTTAAATATTTTAAATATTAAATATGAAGAAAATTGATTAGAGCTTGAAGGTCATCAGTGGCCAATCACTTCACCTACACAATTTTATCTCCTATTTCATTCTTTTCATCTTTGGTTTAGCCTTTGGCGTAACAATAACATCATTTCTCAAACACATGTCCTTCAATTTTTAACTTAATCAATTCTTTATTCAAATCTCCATGAAGGAATACCTGTCCTCATTTTTTAACTTATTTCTCTCATAAGCAAAACAACCAAGATTATTGCTTTTAAGAGTCAAGGCATATTCAGTGCACTAAGTGTGGTAACTCACATATATGGGTATGCAACAATAGGAGTAAGCTCAAGGCTAGATGGTGTTAGGTTAATTTTCCTGTTTTGATAGTCTTTCCCTTTCACACATATGTGCACACATATAATTGGACTCCTTGGTTATCCTTGAAAAATGGTTTAACAGCTTAACATTTCAACTTAGTTGTGATAGTTAATGAATGTATAGAAGTCCAGTATATTTAGAAAGGATATATCTCTATATAATACTGGAGTTAGAATGTGAAATACAAATTCTTTTAATATTACTGACTTGCAACATATTACATAGATTTTGTGTTGAGCTTGAAAAAGAGATGGATCAGTGGGTCAGATAGATCCAGCAGTAGATAGAGATGCAATAATAATTTTTCTAGTAGTAGATTTAGGAGCATCTATTCACATTATAAACGACATTTTTTATTGCTATATATGCATGTATTATTTTAGATATACAATTAACAATGATATCCATTTGTAAATAACAATTTTTTTCATGTATATATATTATTGGATTAAATGTTAAGTAGTTTATAAATATAAATTCGTCATTTGTAGTTTATTGTTTAAATGATTAAATCTCTATATTAATTTAATAAATTAAAAATAATTTTAATTTATCGAAGGATTAGCATGTCCAAATAGTATGTATATAGCTAGAAAATTAGCTATAACAACACTCTAGCTAACTTTGCAAGAGCACATTAGCAACAGATATTTTGTCGCTAAATAAGGGGAAATGTATTGTATGGCGACGAATGTAAATTCATCACAAAATTTAGTGAGAATATTATTATAACGGTATGGCGACAAATGTACTGTCGTCATAAAATTTAGCAAAATCTTTGTTGTAGCGATATTGGGACAATTACAATATCGTAGAAAAATTTAGCGTTAACAATGTCATACTGATATTATGACAAAATTACTATCATTGCAAAATTTTGTGTGAACATTGTCATAGCGTTATGGCACTGAATATATTATCATCACAAGATTTAGCAATAACATTGTTGTAGTAATATGGCGATGAATATTTAGCAACAACGTTTAGTTCTGGCTAAAATTTGGCAATGACTTATTGTCCTCACTAAATTTTGCTACAATGACTTTTATTTCAAAAAAAATTATCGTTGCTAAACTAATTTAGCGATGAAAAAGAATTAGTCGTCATTGCTATTTTGCATTTTTTTAGTAGTGATAGTAAAGCAACAACATGTGTGATGCTTGGTGATATTTCCTCAAAGCTTCAAACGCAACATAACATGATGGATGTTAGGACAATTGATTTTCACTTAGAGGAGCTATATGCTTCTCAAGATACAAGTAAGCAATATGATATGCTTGAGCTCTTTTTAGTTGCAAAATGGTGGAGGGCACTTCGAGTGCAGCTCATGCATTGAAAATGTATGAGTACATTAAGCACTTAGATAGGTTGGGCTATTTAATGGATAATGATCTGTATATAGACTTGATCTTGTACTCGTTGGCTCTAAGTTTTGTACCTTTTGTGCTTAGCTTTAACATGAACAATATTCAAGTTACTATACCCAAGCTTATTAATATACTTAAGATGGCAATGGGTCACTTTAAAAGGATTTAAAATCTATCATTCTTGTCACTTATGCTAAAAAGGGTAAGAAGCAAAATAAGACAACTAAAGTGCAACCCATGTATAGTGGTGTGTCCAGTACGAAAGCTATCAAGATGGAGAAGAATCCTAATGGGACTTTCTTCCATTATGGAAAGGATGGCCACTAGAAGTAAAACTGCAAGACCTATTTAGATTCTTTTAAAGAAAAGAAGCAGGCTTAAGCATCAACTCTAGATATTTATATGATTGAAATTAATACTTATTCTATTACTTCTAGGCAATCTTGGGTATTAGATACCGGATGTGGATCTCATTTGTGTAATAATTTGTAGGGCCTTAAAGCAGTTGAAGGGTCATAAAGGTAAAGATATATCTATAGTCAATAACCGGTCAGAACATCTCTACATGAGTTGTGGGGGCCTATCACCTACCTCTTTTGAGTGGATTGACACTGAAACTACATAATTATTATTATGTTTAGGATTTATCTAAGAGTATTATTTCTTTTGGTTATCTTATGAATACTTATGACATTTCTTTCAATAAGGACAAGAGTTGTACCATTTTTAAGGATAATATATTTTATGCTAATACAATTGTTGAAAATGGTGCATTTGTTCTTAATTTAAATAAAGAAGTGAATAATATGAATACCAAGAGAATAAAACAAGATAATATTAATGCTTCTTATTTATGACATTATCGTTTAAGCCATATAAATTAGAAATGCATGCATGACCAAATTACACAAGTCAGGTGATTTGGGATCATATGATTATGAATCATTTGATACATGCAAGTCTTGCTAATTAGGTAAAATGACCAAAGTACCCTTTACTAATAAAGGAGTACGAGCTAGTGAGACATTAGAGCTACATTTAGATGTATATGGTCTAATGACTTCACATGCTAAAAAAGGTTATTCCTACTTTATAACCTTCATAGATGATTACTCTAGATATGGATACATTTATATCATGAAGTATAAATTTGAAGTTTTTGAAAAGTTTAAAGAGTTCAGAAACGAAGTGGAGAAATAACTTAGCAAGAATATTAAGACACTAAGATTAGATTGAGATGGAAAATATTTAAGCCAAAAGTTTCAAGATTATCTTATTGATAATGGGATTTTATCTCAATGGACTCTACCATATAGACCACAACATAATGGTGTATTTGAAGGGAGATATTAAACACTATTTGATATAGTTTAATCTATAATGAGTCCTGCAAACTTGCCCATCTTTTTAGGTTTATGCAATGGAAACTTTTGTTTATGCATTAAACAAAGTTCCTAGTAAATAGATTAATGTTACTCCATATGAGATGTAGAATAATAAGAAATTGACACTTTCTCATATAAAGGTATAAGGTTGTCTTACTTTTGCAAAAAGGAAAATGTCAGACAAGATGTATGTTAAGTTTGACAAGTGCATTTATGGGATATCCAAAAGAAGCAACTGGATATTACTTCTATCGTCCCTTGAAACAAAAGATTTTTGTTTTAAGTCATGCTATATTTTTGGAAAGGGAAGTCCTTTTGAGAGAAGACATTGGGAGTATAATTGAACTCAATGAAGTTTAAGATGCATGAATTGAAGCCGATCAACAAATTGAACCCGAGATTGAATCTAATAATGATGAGATTATAGTTGAATCTTTTTATACATAAGTTCATGGAAGATCTACTAAGATACATCTTATCCCAGTGAGATATATATTTTTTATAGACTCGAATAAGAATGTAACTGTAATAGAGGATAAAAGCCTATAAGTTATAAAAAAGATTTGAATAGTTCAAAATGTAAATTATGGCTTAAAGCTATATAGTCCGAAATGAACTGCATGTATGAGAACAAAGTATTGACTTTTACTTAACCATCTAAAGGGATAAAACCCATACGATGCAAAAGGGTTTTCAAGAAGAAGATTGACATAAAAGGTACTATGGTTACCTATAAGGCTCACTTGGTAGCTAAAGGTTATTGTTAAATATGAGGAATTGACTTTGATGAAACATTTTCTTTAGTAGCGATGCTTAAGTCCATTAGAATGCTTTTAACCATTGTCACTCATTATGACTACGAGATTTGGCAAATGGATGTGAAGACGGCTTTCCAAAATGGAAATCTGATTGAAGATGTGTATATATACAACTTAAGTGTTTCACATCTCAAGATGGTGAAAAGGTATATAAACTTCGAAGATCCATCTATTTGAAGCAAGCATTTACGAGTTGGAACATCCAATTTAATGAGATAATTAAATAGTTTTTTAATCATATAATGAGGATAAACTTTGTATATGTAAAAAGGTAAGTGGAAGTGCTATTTTTTATTTGTTTTATATGTGTTTGACATATTAATCATGGGAAACGATGTTTTTATCCTACAGTCAGTCATGATATTGTTATCCAAACAATTCTCTATGAAAAACCTTGAAAAAACATCCTATATTCTACAAATTAGGATCGATAGAGATGTATCCAATAGGTTACTAGGTCTTTCACAATTTACATATATAGATAAGGTATTAAAAAGGTTCAATATGGATTTCTCTGAGAAAAGGTTTACACCTATGGTACATGGAAACACCTTTCTAAAACTATACGTCCTAAGACACAAAAAGATAGAGAGAGCATGAATGGAATACCATATACATTTGTAATTGGTTTTATCATATATGATATGTTATTTATATATCCAGATGTAGCATTTGCTTTGAGTGTCACAAGCTAATTCTAATCTAATTATGGAGAGAAATACTCGAGTGCAGTCAAGAATATCTTTATGTACTTGAGAAGGATTAAAGATATATTCTTGGTATATGGAGAGGGTGGTTTACATGTAAATGGGTGTATTGATGTTGGCTTTTAATTAGACAAGGATGGCTATAAATCACAGCTAGGTTAGGAAGAGGAGTAATCCATTAGAAGACTTCCAAATAAAAAATGACTATAGATTCAACTGTAGAAGCTAAATACATTCCTACTTCAAAGGCAACTAAGGAGGCAGTATGGATTAAGAAGTTTATCACTAAACTAGGATGGTCTCTTACATTATTGATCTGATACCCTTGTATTGTGACAACAATAGAGCCATTGCATAAGTAAAGGTACCATGGTCCTATCAACAATCCAAGCATATTCTTAGACATTACTGTCTCGTTAGTGAGATTGTAGCAAGAAATGATGTAAAGATAGAAAGAGTCCCCACAGATGATTAGTGGTAAATCTTTAGACTAAAGCAATATCCCAGAATAAATTCAATCACCATACATATAATTTAGGCATGAGATCCATGAGTGATTGGCTCTAATGCAAGTAGGAAATTGTTAGGAGTATGCCCTATAGCCAATGTAGATTTGGGATTTTTTTCATGCATATAAAATCATTATTATATATAAGAAGACATTATTCATTTATCAATATTACATTCGATTACATCTTGTTTGATGTCCTAAATTGATAAATGAAGTCCTTAGTATTATAGACATAGTGCAAAGGCAATTATGAAAGAGTTCATGATATGATATGCCGATTGCATGTAAATTTATTAATACTTGAATATCCCTAGTCATAGTATTAACAAGATATGACATTATTAATGCGGATAGACTAGCACATGTTATGCTTCTTGAAAGGTTCAAGCTGTGTTTCTCTCAGTTATGATCATGAAGATGATGAAAGCTAACATGTGGATGTTTTTTAAAAGAATAAGTACACTAGAGACCTAAGAGAATCCTCATATGGATGTTAAATCTATGTCAATGAGGAATCTCATCGTAGCAATGGTGTAAGTATCCTTAGACTTGAGATACACCAAAGTTATCTTAAGTAGTGAATGCATACTTTAACCATATATCTGCTTACCTCCATAGAAGGGTGAACATAGTTAAGAGGCTAGGTATACCATTGATATGAGCCTAAATAGCTCATATTTAATCCATATTTTGTTACAAAAATAATGTTTAGTTATATTAAATTTTGCTAGAATTAGGTGTGTTTAATGTTTTTTGTCAAGTTTTGTGTGTGTAGGAGAAAAAGGGGGAAAATGTGAAGAAAGAGTAGAAGTAAGTGAAAAAAGGAGTGTTCTGTAGCGAGGGCGAAAGGGGATGCTTGACTAGGAAGAGAAAGATTTGAGGAAGAAGAGTGTTCTGTCGTAGGGCGACGGGCAATACGATCGCGACAGAGGGCGGTTATAGGCAGTTAAGCTTGAAAAGTCACCTAAAAGGACACCAAGGTTCACCAAGGGTTGCATACCTATGGAGGGGCACTTGAAGAAACTTAATGCTTGAAAATATATAAATACCCTAGAAGTTATAATCAAGAGAGGAGATCTATCATTTTATTTTTCTTATTTGAAAGTGTAATTAGAGAACAATAATTGTAGATTTTAGTTTCAGTTTTATGGCTTGAAGAGAAGGCAAATACAAGGGAGAAGACTACGCTTTGTGAAAGGAAAAAAGGTGATATGAGCCTAAATAGCTCATATTTAATCTATATTTTGTTACCAAAATAATGTTTAGTTATACTAAATTGTGCTAGAATTAGTTGTTTTTAATATTTTTTGTCAAGTTTTGTGTATGTAGGAGAAAAAAGGGAAAAATGTGAAGAAAAAGTAGAAGTAAGTGAAGAAGAAGCCCTATCGCGAGCCGACAGATGCCGCGAGCTCGACAAGGGATGTATGTCTAAGGCAAGAGATAAGGAAAAGAAATGTGGAAAGAGGAAGCGTGTCCTATTGCAAGCGCGACAGGAGCCGCGATCGTGACAAAGGGCAGTTATAGGCAGTTAATCTTGAAAAGTCACCTAAAAGGACACCAAGGTTCACCAAGGGTTGCATACCTATGGAGAGGCAGTTAAAGGGACTTGATGCTTGAAAATCTATAAATACCCTGAAAGTTATAATAAAAAAGGGGAGAAGATCTATTATTTTTATTTTTCTTATTTGAAAGTGTAATTAGAGAGCAATATTGTAGGTTTTAGTTTTAGTTTTATGGCTTAAAGAGAAGGAAAATACAAGGAAGAAGACTACACTTGGTGAAAGGAAGAATGGTTAAGAGATCCCTTTTTTTATTTCTAATCTTTACTTCTTCTTTGTTATTATTATGAATTCTTTTTAGGAACTTGAATGTTGTTATTCATATTTAATCATTTCTCTTTCATTTATCTTTATATGTAGAATTTGCTATTAAAACTTTATTAGTATCATTATAAGTTAAGGAAAATGACCTTAGATGGTAATTCATTCTCTATAAATCATTATAGTGGTTGTAAGTAAGAGAGTTAGTGAGAGCAACATCTTTCTGAAAGTTAATAGAAAATTCATTATGAAAGCATAGTTTGAGAGATCGCATATGGAGATAGTTGTTATAGGTTGGTTTTTAATCTTTAAATGTGTGTTTATGTCATTCTAGTCTAAATGTGAAAGCTGCGATTTAGAACCATAAATGCATGTTTAAGGCATAATCTAGTCTAGATGTGAGAGTTGCGACATAGAACATTATTCCAACTTGGCTTACATGATAAAGATTGAAATATGAATAAGAGAAAAGTATCAAATTCCATACTTATGTAATGTTATATTCATTATACTCATAAGTCTTCTCTGATCATCATTTAAGTATAATAATATTTAATTTAGTGTAGTGTAGTGTTAATAATAGTTTTAACTTACAAATTGATGAGCATTGTAAACAAGATTAAAATCGAGTAGTAATAGTGTACAATGTTAATCAACATTCCTCGTGGGATCGATATCTGAAGTACTATAATCGGTACGCTGTATACTTATGGTATTTAAGCTTTTAGAAAAAAAAAGCATAACAGAAGGGTTGAGAGATCCCCTTCTTCTATTTCTAATCTTTACTTCTTCTTTGTTATTATTATGAATTCTTTTTAGGAACTTGAATGTTGTTATTCATATTTATTCATTTCTCTTTCATTTATCTTTATATGTAGAATTTGCTATTAAAATTTTATTAGTATCATAATAAGTTAAGGAAAATGACTTTAGATGGCAATTCCTTCTCTGAAAATCATCATAGGGGTTATAAGTAAGAAAGTTAGCGAGAGCAATATCTTTCTGATAGTTAATAGAAAATTCATTATCAAAGCATAGTTTGAGAGATTGCATGTGGAGATAGTTGTTATAGGTTGGTTTTTATTCTTTGAATATGTGTTTATGTAATTTTAGTCTAGATGCGAGAGTTACGATTTAGAACTAAAAATGCATGTTTAAGGCATAATCTAGTTTAAATGCGAGAGCTGCGACATAGAACATTATTCCAACTTGGCTTGCATGATAAAGATTGAATTATAAATAAGAGAACAATATCAAATTCCATACTTATGTATATGTTATATTCATTATACTCATAAGTCTTCTATGATCATCATTAAAGTAGAATAATATTTAATTTAGTGTAGTGTAGTGTTAATAATAGTTTTAACTTGCAAATTAATAAGCATTGTAAACAAGATTAAAATTTAGTAGTAATAGTGTACAATGTTAATCAACATTCCTTGTGGGATCGATATCTGAAGTACTATAATCGGTACACCGTATACTTGCAGTATTTAAGCTTATAGAAAAAGCACATCAGCCATTACCAAATTGAAGATAGTTGAGTGATCAATAGAGGATTCACCTTTCTAGATTTATGAAAGGAGTTTTCTTAAATGTTGTAAAATATCCTTGTTTTGAAAATCTTCGGCCAGAGTAAAATGCCAAAGTGGATGAGATCCACAAGGGGCATTTTGGGAACAAAGGTAATATTATCAGAACAACCATATTTAGGTTTATATGATTTGACATTATCCATACTCAAAACCTAAAGATAAAGTAAGGTGAAAGGAGTATTGCACGGTAAACTGTTCTATGGAAGGTTAAAAATTCAAAATCACTTGACTTTTCTATCACTTGGCCCAGTAATTATGATATTTGGCTAGAAGTCTCTCATGATTTTTACATGAACATATATGTAAATAATAATTAGATAATTAATATAATGATTTCAAAAGCATAAATCATAAAATTCTTTAATTGCAATTATGTTTGTATTACCAAGTGGACCAGAAAATCTAATGGGCCACACACTTATAAAGAAAAGGCATTTTGGTAAAATGACATAATTAATAATATTTGATATTATTATTGAATAAGAATATGAAGAAGGAAATAATTAACTAAAATATTTTTAATTAATTGTTCATAGGCAGAAGAGCTCGTAGAGCTTTTTGTGTATGGTATGTAATAATGGATCAAATGGGTCCATTCTAATTTGGAATTAAATATTATTGGACTATAAATATTAGGGGTGAGCATAGATCGGTTATTGTTCCATGATTAATAACTTAACTAGTTCATTAATATTGATTTTTAAAATCACTGACCACTAACTAGTCTGTTACATTCGGTTAACCAGTCCATTGATTTCGATTTTTTGGTTTGGTTAACAAATATTTTTTGGTTCACCATTGAAATTTATAGCATAAAATTATATAAGAAGAATAAGAAAAAATTAATTTAATTTCAAACATGAAAAGCAATAATCATTAACTAGTCTGTTACATTCGATTAACCAAGTTTATTGGATCGATCAATTGAAAAAATTGGTTCAATTTTAGACTAATTTTATGGTTAACAATATTTTTAATTTTTTTTACTCACCCTTAATAAATATTATAGGACTTAAACAACAATATTGGATCACTTAGAGAATTAATTTTAAGTCCAAATAAAAATCATCCGCACAGTGGCTTCTATGTAGAAGCCTATTGGGAGTGGCTTCTTTGCAGAAGGTTGATAAAAAGGACTAAATGGCCTAATTTTTGGGTCAAGTCAAATTAAATATGATATATAAGTGTTATGGACATTAATTATTTAATTTGGTTGGATATGAAATTAATTTGGGTAATTAAATCTAAATTCGCGCAAAAAAGCTTAATTAAAAGGGTTTTGTGTAGGGCCCTTACAAAAGAGGTCTGGACTCGATTTAATTAAGCCAAATTAATTAATTAATTAAAAGTTAAGTCTAAATTAATTCTCCAGCTATTTTAGAGTTTTAATTCTATTATACATATGGTTTTAACCTAGTGTACAAAAGTCTAACTGTAGTGGAAGTGCGACATTAAAATTACACACCTTTCTCTCTACACTTTGGCCGAATTCTCTTTCTAGCCATAAAGGATTTTCGACAACCATTGTCACCCAAATTTTTTAGTACTCTTTCCTTTTCTCGAGTGTGGAATAACATTGAATGTGTTTGCCTATGGAGAATGTGGTTTATGACAATCCAGTGCAAAGTTATCAACTTTTCAATAACCCTCAAAGGTGAATTTCAAGTTCAATTAGTTAGGTTTATATGATTTCATGGCAAGATCAATAAAATATGGTTAAAATTTTAAGATTTTCTCTTTGTATATGATGCATGTAACCATTAAATCACTATTATGCTTTTTCTAAAAGCTTAAATACCTCAAGTATACGGTGTACCAATTATAGTACTTTAAATATCAATCCCACGAGGAATGTTGATTAACATTATACACTATTACTACTCAATTTTAATCTTGTTTACAATGCTTATTAATTTGCAAGTTAAAACTATTATTAACACTACACTACACTAAATTAAATATTATTCTACTTTAATGATGATTAGAGAAGACTTATGAGTATAATGAATATAGCATATACATAAATATGAAATTTGATATTTTTCTCTTATTTATAATTCAATCTTTATCATGCAAGCCAAGTTGGAATAATGTTCTATGTCGTAGCTCTCACATCTAGACTAGATTATGCCTTAAACATGCATTTATGGTTCTAAATTGCAGCTCTTGTATTTAGACTAGAATGACATAAACACACATTTAAAGAATAAAAACTAACTTATAACAACTATCTCCACATGCAATCTCTACAACTATACTTTGATAATGATTTTTCTATTAATTTTCAGAAAGATGTTGCTCTCGCTAACTCTCTTACTTATAACCACTATGATGATTTTCAGAGAAGGAATTATCATCTAAGGTCATTTTCCTTAACTTATAATGATACTAATAAAGTTTTAATAGAAAATCCTACATATAAAGATATATGAAAGAGAAATGAATAAATATGAATAACAACATTCAATTTCCTAAAAAGAATTCATAATAATAACAAAGAAAAAGTAAAGATTAGAAATAAAAGAAGGGGATCTCTCAACCCTTCTTCCTTTCACCAAGTGTAGTCTTCTTCCTTGCTTGTCTCCTCTTCAAGCCATAATGCTAAAACTAAAACCTACAACTATTGCTCTCTAATTACACTTTCAAAATAAGAAAAATAAAAAATGATAGATCTCCTCTATAATTGATTATAACTTCTAGGGTATTTATAAATTTTCAAGAATCTAGTCCGTTTAAGTGCCTCTCTATAGGTATGCAACCCTTGGTGCACCTTGGTGTCCTTTTGGTGACTTTTCAAGATTAACTGCCTATGACCGCCCTCAGTCGCGATCGCGACACCTGTCACGCTCGCGATGGATCATGCTTATTCTTTGCACCTTTCTATTCCTCATCTCTTTCCCTAGACATGCATCCCTTGTCGCGCTCGTGATAGGGCTTATTCTTCACTCCTTTATTAGTGCTTCCAAATTTGCCCATTTAAGCTCCAAATTGATTCCTTAATTCCTATAAAAAAAATAAAACAACCAAGAACACACAAAACACATAAAAGTACCAAAAGACACATAAAATACCAAAATATTAAGTACTATACTTAATAAAACTAAACACACATACACACTATTTATGAGCTTTTCAAGCTCATATCAATTCCCCACACTTAAACCTTTGCTTGTCCTTAAGCAAAGCTTCAAGATGCAAGAGAAAATATCTTAGCTCAAACATATAAATAAAACATAAAACATGGAATATGGAGTTCGTCCTTCTTGAGATTCTCACAAGTTAACACATGCAAGGTTTCTTTAACATATTAATTATTGAGTCAATGTCAACAAATACCAATACAAAATCTTAGATCTATAAGGTTTAATACTCTTATGCCCCCAATAAGATAAATAAGAAAATGTAAAGTACAAATATATAACGCTCTTAAAAACCTTTATTTCTTACAACATGTACTCTAACCTAGCAAGTAGTACAAAATGTATAGTTATTCTCTCATAATTTCTACCTCACATCACTTAAGTATTTAATGGATTGCGTTTAACTCATACTTCCTCTTGTACCACCACGTACCATAGGCTTGTATTAAATAATAATCTCTATCACTATATTAGAATAATGCACAAAATTAAAAAGGGTCTTTAAAGGGTTATAGCTTGGCTTAGGTTAGGGTAGGAAAAATTTCGGTTAAGTAGCTCATTTATGTGGAAAAACATAGCAAGTACTAAAAACAAGTAAGACTTCGTATTGTAAAAACTAAAGCATGATATCTATCTTTTCTAATGAAATTTCCATATCCCCTTACAACATTCTTCAATTCCCACTAGTTTTCACATCATGCTCAACTTCAACTAGTTGCTTCTCTTACTTTTGTTTTCATTATTTCAAAGGAACCTAGTGTAGTAGTTTTTCTTTCTTTTCTTTTGTTTTTTTTGTTATTCTTTTCTTTCTTTCTTTCTTTTTTAAACTAACAGACCTTAAACTTAAGGGAATAAAATTGATTCATAAGTAATTCATGCTTGCAAAATATCAATACTTTGTCTTACTTATCAAAGCAATACTACATCTCCAACATACGTTTTTTCTCCATAGAATGCTCAATTTATCAAAATTTTGGTTAAGGCTAAACATAAGTGCATGAATAAAATGGGATAGGCTCAAAATGGCTAACTAAAGTCAAAAAGGGTAGTTGTTTAAACAAGCTAAAAGAGGTTATTTCTAATGCCCTTATCATTTGTCATGCATAGTATATACTAAATGTGGTCTAAAAAATTATCTAACACAAGTTCTAGAGTAATGAATACAAGAGGAATTCTCTCTAAAAAAATTATTAATATCATTAATGCTCAAAAGCTCACCATGGCTATGACAAAACTCTACATCATGAAAAACTCACTAATCTAAACAACATACTTAAAGAAACTTGGCTTAAAAGAAATGTATACCAAAATACTTTACCTAAACATGCCTATCCATGAAAGCATAATCATATTAAAACAAAAGATCCTTAATTCTAAGTTAATAAATGTATCCAAGAGACTCATAATTAACTATGCAAGGATTACCTACATATGCCACTAAGTAAATACCTCAAAAATAAACAAAAACTCCATAACACTCATAACATAACATAAAAATTTAAAACTAATCTTACATTCAAACTAGCAACTAGTTTTCCCACACTTAAAGGACACAATATCCTCATTGTGCAAGGAAGACATGACCAAACACACAAAAATAGAAAAATAAACAAAAAGATACATGCAAAAACACAAATACAAAAATAAAATTCAAAGTATGAGTTAAAGAAAACGTTACATAGCCGGTCCACTATGTGTCACTTACTTGGCATCGCACTCGTGATATATGTTGCATTCACGACAGACCTCGTGTTCACAAAAATGAAGAAAGATCATTAGTTTTTTAGTCTAGTTTTTTTTCTGAAATTTATAATGAAATACAAAGTAATATAACCTATATAACAAAAAATAAACTATGTTAGTATACTAAATCAACTAAAATCAACACAAAATAAAACAGATTAAATATTATAATCCAAAATCATAAATCAAGATTCATAATGACAATAAATTTAATCAAGCATTCCCCCGCAATGGCGTCAAAAACTTGATATGCTTTTTCTAAAAGCTTAAATACTACAAGTATACGGTGTACTGATTATAGTACTTCAGATATTAATCCCATGAGGTATGTTGATTAACATTATATACTATTACTACTCGGTTTTAATCATGTTTACAATGCTCATTAATTTGCAAGTTAAAACTATTATTAACACTACATTACAGTAAATTAAATATTATTCTACTTTAATGATGATCAAAGAAGACTTATGAGTATAATGAATATAAAATATACATAAATATGGAATTTGATATTTTTCTCTTATTTATAATTCAATTTTTATCATGCAAGCCAAGTTGGAATAATATTCTATGTTGCAGCTCTCACATCTAGACTAGATTATTCCTTAAACATGTATTTATGGTTCTAAATCACAGCTCTCGCATTTAGACTAGAATGACATAAACACACATTTAAAGAATAAAAACTAACCTATAACAACTACCTCCACATGGCGATCTCTCAAACTATGCTTTGATAATGAAATTTCTATTAACTTTCAGAAAGATGTTGCTCTTGCTAACTCTCTTACTTATAACCACTATGATGATTTTCAGAGAAGGAATTGTCATCTAAGGTCATTTTTCTTAACTTATAATGATTCTAATAAAGTTTTAATAGCAAATCCTACATATAAAGATAAATGAAAGAGAAATGAATAAATATGAATAACAACATTCAAGTTCCTAAAAAGAATTCATAATAATAACAAAGAAGAAGTAAAGATTAGAAATAAAAGAAGGGGATCTCTCAACCCTTCTTCCTTTTACCAAGTGTAGTCTTTTTCCTTGCTTGTCTCCTCTTCAAGCCATAATACTAAAACTAAAACCTACAACTATTGCTATCTAATTACACTTTCAAAATAAGAAAAATAAAAAATGATAGATCTCCTCTATAATTGATTATAACTTCTAGGGTATTTATAAATTTTCAAGCATTAAGTCCCTTCAAGTGCCTCTCCATAAGTATGCAGCCCTTGGTGAACCTTGGTATCCTTTTAGGGGACTTTTCAAGATTAACTGCCTATGACCGCCCTCTGTTGTGATCGCGACACCTGTCGCACTCGTAATAGATCATGCTTAGTATTTGCACCTTTATCTTCCTCATCTCTTGCCTAGACATGCATCCCTAGTCGCTCTCGTAATAGGGCCTCTTCTTCACTCCTTCATTAGTGCTTCCAAATTTGCCCATTTAAGCTCTAAATTGATTCTATAAAACAAATAAAACAACTAAGTACACACAAAACAAATAAAAGCAACAAAATACACATAAAATACCAAAATATTAAATACTATACTTAATAAAACTAAACACATATACCACTATGTATGAGCTTTTCAAGCTTATATCAATTACAATAAAGTGGTCTCCTCATATTAAACTATTCAAAAGTAGGGAATACTATACAAAGCTTTTCAATAACTCTAATCGAAAAGATCTCCCTACTTATATGAACTTTGATAATTTCTTTTATTTTTTCAAAAGTAAAAATAGTGATTAGAATCCTAGCCTTGGAAAACTTTATTGTTTCCTTGTATTGTTATCAAGATAAACAAGACAACTAAGGTACTTAAAACTTCCAAGTTTCAAGCATGTAATGGAATTCCTTCACATATAATTCAGGAAAAACGTTTTATATATATGTCCTTTGTTTCCTATGGCTTTACAAACTCAAACCACTCAACTACCAAGCTAAACCTCCTTACAACATTTTGTCAAATTCTTCCTTGGAACTAAAAGTTAAAAGCGTTAGGTTTTCACCCATAGTTTTATAATTGTAGTTAAAATATTAAACACTTATTAAACTTTCTTTGTGGTACCCTCACAATCTAGGTCATTAAAATAGTACTTTTCATGATAAATAGTAACACCAAGATGGATAGTGCTACTTGGGGTCCGTAAAAATTTATCATCACCATTGAAAAGTATCATTCATGGCGAGCCTGGTGGTATAATTTGAGATAAAATTGAGGTCATATAGGCCTTTAAAATGGACAGAGAAAAAAATTTTACGATTGTATTAAGGTTGAAAAAACTTTGACGAGCCTAAAAATATTCCATAGACCTCCAAAAATTATTCTAATTACTTAAAACTACTAGAAAGAACTTTAGTTAATATTTGGAAGTGAAAATTAAATTTTTAGGCAATTTTGAATTTTCAGATTTCTAACTGGTAAATTTTACCTCCAAAATTAGAAGTATATCGAAATGAAGTTAGATTTATCCAAAATTTTAAATATGCCTTATTTAATATTTATACATAATTTTAACCTATTTTGGAGGTGAAATAATAATTAAAATATGTAGCTTGTAAGAGGATGATAAATGGCTTAATATAAGCCATTAGATTGAATAGTTAGTGATTAAATCTTAGCCCTTAATTTAAATCCACTAAAGGAAAAAAATAGAGAAGTGGAGAAAATTCTCTAAATCTCTCTAAAAATCATCCATCTTCCTTATTCTCCCACCATGGCCGAATTTCACACTTAGAATTTCACCACCATTTTCTTTCTTTAAGATTCTATTTCCCACCAAATTCCTAACCTAAATTTCATTTAGATTTCATAAATATCATCCTTTCTACCTTAGACAAAGGATTGAAACAAAATCAAGCTTGGAAAGTAAAGGAATTTAGTGAGAGAAAATCATCCAAACGAATTTATGTGTTTTACCTAGAATTAATAGGACAATTTAGTAGGTTATTGTTTTCGTGTGATTTTGGATAAAAAAATTGAAGAGAAATTAATGAATATGATTTATTTACAATTCGGTTTAGGTAAGGAATAAGAAACAGAGAAAATAAAGGAAAAGGGAAAAGAAAGGAAAAATTGAAGAATTAAAGGTTAATTAAGGTATATAGATATCTAAACTAACTTATTTCATGAAAATCTAGGCTATGTAATTTAGGTTTTTGTATATAAATCATGCATAAATTCAAGTCAAAGGTATATAAGTGAAATTAGATGGCAAATAATGAGATTGGTGGAAAAAATACATGAAAGCATGTTTAAATGCAAGAAAATGAAATTGAAATCTATTATGTAACTTAGGGTTCTTATATGTATCATATGTTTAAATTTAAATTAATGGTAAATAAATGGAATTAAGTAATAATTAATAAGATTTATGAAGTTATATGTATGAGAAAATGATTAAAAATGGTAAGTTAATTTTGCAACCTATTATGTAAGTATAAGAAACTAAGGTTATATATGGAATTAATTTGATTTAAGGCTAGAAATATGATTAGTATGCATGAAAAATATGGTTGGAATGTGTTTTGAAAATTAAACAAATTTGTACATATGTGACATTATGATGGTTTACTGATGGTGGATGGGTTTATGATGAGATTAATGAAAAGTATAATGAAATAATGCTAGATATATGTAATTCACACCTTAAGAACATGTTGGGAACAATGTATGGCATGAAAAGAATTATGAATGATGTGACACTATATATGGTTGAATGGTGTGATGGCTTAAATTAATGTGATTATGATGATTTAAAACATAGAAATGATGTTACATGATACATGGATAAAAATGGTGTACATTGTGTGAAATCCAAATGATACATAATGTGAAAGTATGAGAAATTGTGAAAATAATGCATATTTGGTTTTGATGTTATGAAAATAGTTTTTCCCTTAGTACCTAAAAGCAAAACTAGAAGTATAAAATATAATTTGCTAGCCATAAGGAAACTTACCACGGTAGCTAGTCAGGACAACTTGCCAAAGTGGACCAAAAGCGGATCCACACCATAAATATGAGAAAAGAATGAAAAAGATGAGAAAAAGAGAAAGAAAGATGAGAATTATATAGTCTTAGACTTATGGGATCCATGTCCTACGTATCCAATTCGAAGGTTTTGTTTTCACTAAAAACTATTTGGGGCAAAATAAAAATAACAATAATATGGCAATAAATGGAAGAAAATAGTAAATAGTGAATAAAGATGGAAATTAAGGATTAAAAAGAAATAGTTTTGAAAAAATAGGTATCCAAGGGTAAAATGCTCAAAAGATAGTGAAAATGAAGTTAGAAAGGATAAAAATGGAATTATGAAATAAACATGGTAAAGGAAAAACAAAATTGTAAATAACTGAAAAAGTTGTGAAAATAAGGACTAGATTGTAATTTTGGTAAAAGAAATGAATTTAAGGACTAAAATGAAAGAAAACAAAACTTATAAGATAAAAATGTAAAAATATGGTGAGATATTTTCTCCAACCACTTCCCACCTGAGGCAGCATTTACCATATTCCTATTCTCTTCCATTGAGCCATTTTAAAAGATTTGAGGAATCATCTAATCGGGAAGGCCATGGTGAGGACATTGCCTTTGGAGTTCCTTAAATCTTTCGCAAGAGGAATAAATTATTTCATTTGGCAATTGCTTAAAAGTAGATATTTGATTTCTAAACTTTGCTATTTTATGAGGTGGAAAATATTTCTGAAGAAAAGCTTGTTTAAGTTGGTCCCAAGTTGTTATTGACTCACTTGGAATACTAGCTAACAAAATATGTGCTTTATCTTTTAGAGAAAATGGAAATAACCTAAGCCTTATAGCATCATTAGTCACTCCAATGATTTTCAAAGTATCACACACATTCAGAAATACAAGAATATGAGCATAAGGATCTTTCCCTTGCAAAAGCCCTTATAAACCTTTTATAGAACCTAGCATAACCAAGGAAACTCCTAACATCTCTAACTTTTTTAGGAGGAGGCAAATTGGCAATTATGTCAATTTTGGCTCTATCAACTTCAACTCCTTTATTGGAAACTAGGTGACCTAAAATAATACCCTCTTGTGTTATGAAATGACACTTTTCGCAATTTAACACCAAACCATGTTTCGTACACCTATCAAGTACCTTGGAAAGACTAGTAAAAAATTTTCATATGAAGTGCCATAAACACTGAAATCATCCATAAAAACTTCTACACATTGATAAATTAAATCACTAAAAATAGAGAACATGCATCTTTGAAAAGTAACTGGTGCATTATACAAACCAAAAGGCATACGCCTAAATGCAAATGTTTTATATAGACATGTAAAAGTTGTTTTAGATTGATCATTTGGATGTATAGGTATTTGATAGAAACCACTTAGGCCATCCAAATAGCAAAAATAAGAAAAATTGGCTAGTCTTTCAAGAACTTGATCAATAAAAGGCAAGGGAATATGGTTTTTTCTTGTAGCCTTATTCAGCTTCCTATAATCAACACACATACACCACCCCATGATAGTCCTAGTGGGAACTAAATCATTTTTCTCATTACGAATTATAGTTAACCCACCTTATTTAGGGACAACTTGAATGGGGCTCACCTACTTGTTATCACTAATATAATATATTATGCCATTATCAAGCAATTTTATGACCTCTTTCCTTAATACTTCCTTAAGAGTAGGGTTAAGCCTTCTTTGACCTTCAATGGTAGGCTTAGCATCCTCTTCCAATAAAATTCTATACATACAAAAGTTTTGAGCAATTCCTTTCAAATCACTTATAGAGTATCCAATAGCATTTTTATGAGTAATCAAAACATCATGCAAAGCATGCACATCTTTCTCATCAATAGAAGAATTAACAATGAAAGGTAATTGAAATTTTTAGTCAAGATAATCATACCTTTAACTTGAGGGCAAAGGCTTGAGTTCAAGCTCGACATCTTTGTCACTTGAACTTGATGGTAGATCATCATCCTTCCTCAAAGACTTAAACCTTGGAAATCTTTGGTGAAGTGGATAAGAAGAAACTTGCAATAATTTATCACTAGATTCATGCAAGCTATATGGTATAGTAGGACCTTGACTAATGCAATCATGAACTACATCATTAATGCATTCATCAATAATATCATAAGCATCAATCCTATTTGCCACTTCTATAGGAGATGATTTAACCATTTTAAAGACATTAAATAAAATAGTTTCACCATTAACTTCCAGAGAAATTTTCCCTTTCTTCATATCAATAACAGCTCCAGCTATAATGAGAAAAGGTCTACCAAAAAAATAGGAATTTTTGGATCTTCCACCATATCAATAACTACAAAATTAGCAAGGATAATAAATTTACCTACTTTGGTGGGGACATTTTCAAGTATACCTATAGGGTGTGAAATAGATTTATTTGCCATAGACAAACACATATTAGTAGGTTTTAATTCACCTAAATCAAGCCTCTTATAAATTGAATATGGCATAAGGCTAACACTAGCACCCATATCATATAATGCTTTATCAAAGTGAGATCAACCTATCACACAAGGAACCATAAAGCAACCAGGATCCTTCAATTTAGGTGGATAATGAGAATACATTGCTTTAGACTCTTCTACTAAGGAAATATAACCATACTCTTTAAGCTTACCTTTACGAGTTACCATTTCCTTCAAGAATTTTGCCCATGAAGGCATGTCCTTAATGGCATCCACAAAAGGAATGGTTATAGTAAGATCCTTTAAATAATTCAAAAATTATCCAAATTGCTTGTCAAGATTATGATAATGGTGATTTATATGATGTTTTTAATATGTTTTTAGGTGTTTAATTACGTTAATTTTGTGTTAATTAGGTTAGATTTGAGTTTAATTGGTTAATTTTATGTTTTTGGAGTTAATTGTAAATTTTGGTGTTTTTTAGGGTTAATTTGCAAGAAAAAGGACTTAATTGTAAAAAGGCAAGCAATTATAGGCCAAAAGTGTAAATTTGGAAAATTCACACTAGATAATTGATCGTGAGGTCCAGAAGACTCATACATGGCCACGTGAAGAAGAGAAGAAAAGAATATGTGGCCACGTGAAGTTATAAGAGAATGAACCCATGGCCACATGTGAGAAAGAAGCAAGAAATGAGTGGCCACGTGAGAGATTGAACAAAGCAACACGTGATCACGTGTGGATTAACAAAGAAACACCCATGGCCATGCATAGACTCTCCCATGAAGTAAAGGATTTATGATTTTTCCAATTCAAGAAGGATTCTCTTCCTACTCCAAATCGGGAAGTTTGGAAAGCTTCTACAACATATTTTTCCTATAAATAGACAACTCTAACACCAAAGAATGGGCATCAATTAGTAGGAATATGAAGTAGGATCAATTAGAAAAATTCAATAGTTTTAGTTTTTCTTTTTCTTGTTTTTATTTTCAACTTTGTTTTAATCTTTCAACTTTGTTTTAGTTTCTTTTAACATGTTTAGTGAATAGTTTTTTTTTCTTTTTCTAATGTATTCTTGAAATCTTATATTTTCATTGTTATTACTTTATTTTGAGCTTAATTTCAATAACGGTTGATTATTTCTTAGTTTTAAGCATATTCTAATCTTTGATTGTGTTGAGATTGATTGTTGGTTTATTGAATAAATAACTAAAAATTGGTTTTGACATAGTTAATGATTTGCATGTTTTTGGGTTAACTCTTTAATATTTATGCATGATTATTATCCAAAATATGATATAATTATGTGTTAATTTTATTGGTTAATACTAAGAGAGGAAGAACTAAGAATAGGTGAAAGTTAAATCTCTTGAAAAAGGGTTTAATAGAAATCTAGGAGGATTAATTCAGACTTTTATGCTAAGTGTTGAATTGTTCTGAATAAGAGAATTTTAATGCTTGAAATGATAATCTTGAGCAAAGTTATCTGGTTTTATTTATCTGAATTCTTCATAATCACTGGTGTTCCTTTTGAATTTAAGTCATTACAATGAAAGTTAAGGTGGATAGTTTTTTTAGCAAGACAATTCTAGTTCTTGTTTTGTTTTTAATTCATGTTAATTTATTTTTAGCGGTTGTTTTGTTTTATTGTTTATTTTATTTAATTTTTGCTTTTAAATTAAAAACATCTGGGAAACAATCTCGGATTAATTTAATTCATACATAGATATTATTCTTAGGAATCCATGTTCCTTTGGGTACGATATTTTGGGGTCTTAATCTATATTTTCCTATATTACTAGCCGATTTAGTACACTTTCTAGACACCGGTCTTAATCTATATTTCCTTGTATTAATAATTCAAAAATTTTCCAAATTGCTTGTCAAGATTACATCTAAGAAATCTTTAAGGAAAAGGTAAAATATTAAGATTAACCTTAGAGTTATCTTCCTTAGATGTTACCACCTTATCATTAGATTCTTTAGAGTTCTTATCCAAATTATCATTAACTTTCTCAACCTCAATAAATTGATCATCAGATACAATATTATCCTTTTTACCCTCAATATTACTCTCAAGCTTCTTCCCACTTCTTAGCATGATAGATTGGATAGACTATTGTGGCAGAAATTCAGGTTGGCTAGGGAGTTTGCCAATTGGTTTGGGATTAGATGTAGCTTGTTGAGCCAATTGGGTTTTAAGGATTTTGTTGTGGGTAACAAGTTGGTCAATCTTTGTATTTAATTGTTTAAATTGATCCTTATTCTGTTTATTGGTAGTCATTTGATGGTTAATAAATTGCTCCATCAAATTCTCAAGATGAGATTTGGGTTGTTGGGGGTTAAAATAGGGTTTAGTAGGGAAAGTGGATGAGTTAGGTATTTTGGGGGCAAGGTTATTTGAGGGGTTCAATTGATCATTAGAATTGGACCATGAAAAACTAGGATGATTCCTCTATTGAGGATTATAATAATTAGAATTTTGACCCAATTTTTTATTGTAATTACCTTGGATAAAATTCACATCCTCATTGGAATTTTCATTACAATGAGCATATAAATGAGGTCCCCCACATTTCTCCCATACTTGACTCACATTTTTAGTACTAGAATGAGAATTGCTTACCAATTTAGTCAATGCCTCAACCTTTGCTGTCAATATGTTGATGGAGTCTAACTCCAAAAGTCCCTTGGCTCAAGCCATTATTGATAGTTCTCCCATGTAAACTTGTGAAGCCAATTCTTCCAACAAAGTCTCTGCTTCCTTAGCTATTTTCTCCAACCACTTCCCACCTGAGGCATCATTTACCATATTCCTATTCTCTTCCATTAAGCCATTTTAAAAGATTTGAGGAATCATCCAATCCGGCAAGCCATGGTGAGGACATTGCCTTTAGAGTTCCTTAAATCTTTCCTAAGAGGAATAAATTATTTCATTTGGCAATTGCTTAAAAGTAGATATTTGATTTATAAACTTTTTTGTTTTATGAGGTGGAAAATATTTGTGAAGAAAAGCTTGTTTAAGTTGGTCCCAAGTTGTTATTGACTCACTTGGAATACTAGCTAACAAAATATGTGCTTTATCTTTTAGAGAAAATGGAAATAACCTAAGCCTTATAGCATTATTAGTCACTCCATTGATTTTAAAAGTATCACACACATTCAGAAATACAAGAATATGAGCATAAGGATCTTCCCCATGCAAACCTCCGAACTGGTTATTTTGAACCATTTGGATGACAACAGGCTTGATCTTGAAGTTGTTGTTGGCAATGGCTGGTGCCACTATACCTCCAAAAATTTTAGAAATATTTGGCATAGCAAAATCTCCAAGGGTTCTCCTCTCTTGCTCTGCCATGTTTTTGTTATTTTGCTCCCTTCCCAATTGAGACCTTTGTTTTTGTTTCAATGTAATTTTTTCTTCTTGTTTTCTCCTAAGTTCCCTGCACAAAGATTAAAAGAAACAATAAATACTCATATACAAAAATAAGTAAATATCTAACTAACTAAATAATATATTCCTAAAACAACCACTTCTTCATTTTAATCAATAAAGATTTAAATCAATCGTTCCTCGACAACGGTGCCAAAAATCTGATAGGGGATTATTTAAACCCTTAGTCCTTCTAGATTGAGTATAATATGAGTAAGGTATCATTCCAAAGGAAACGGGATAAATCTAATATTGAAACCACAAGAAGTAGATGGATAGGTAACCAAAAATGAAGATTAAGTATTTAACTAAGTTCTAAATCAATATACATAAATTAAATCAAGTTGGATTATGAATGAATTAGTAATTAGTGTAAAGATACATAGAAATAGAAAGGACAGGTCATTTCAGTATAAGTAAGAATATTTAAACAATTAAAGATGATAGGAGAACTTAACGAAGGATTCTTTAAAGCAACTCTCATTGCCATTAAAGATGTTCTTGCTTAGAGTTTATAAGAACTCTCATGATATTATAGAGATAAAAAAGAATTATGAAGCTCAATGTCAATTCTTTAATCCCTCAAATAGAATTCCTTATCTCTAAGTGAATTCAAACTTTAAGTAAAATCATTTGTCTTTCCATCAATCAATTCCAATTCTCATAGCAAATCAATTGACTAACATGCTAAATATGGTGATCAAGCATACATAGCAAAATAATCACACAAATGGATTTCAATCATACTTCAACTATGATAAACATAAACTTGATCTTAAATAATATCTTTTCACATTTATAGTATACAAAGGCAACTAGCCAAAATACATGATTGAACTAAAATCAAATAGGAGAATTGGAGAAAAATAAACTACCCAGATATTGTACTTTTTATTTTAACCTTCTGATGTATCACTTGTTCCTTTGGCTTTGTTCCTTTGTCATCATCTACTAAAAACTAAGTATAACAACTATATAAGCATCAATTATATATCCAAAAAGAACTCCCAAAAATTGCATATTTAATCCTTATTTATAGAGAAGTTTGCACCCCAAATCATGCCTCTTCAGAATAGATGTCATAGTGAAAAGTTGGCACAAAATGTCTTGATGAAAAAACTTGGTGGTTGAAAAGAGGATAGATGAAAAGTTGTAGTGTTTTAGAACTAGTACCTGGACCGACTCAGACAGCCTTTACAAGTCGTGTCCCTCATGCTTCTGTAACAAGTCGAACATCCTTCACGACTTGTGTCTTTGTTATTTCTCCTTTTCACGAGTCGTGCTCTCTTTCACGAGTCGTACTGCCTCTTCTAGGTTCCCTTCACGACTCGAAAAAAATTTCCAGCTCGATCGCCAAAGCTCTTTGTAATGACTCAAATGTTCTTCACGAGTCGTGTCTTTCATTATTTCTTCTTTTCACGAGTCGTGCTTTCTTTCATGAGTCGGGCTCTTAGCTTGTTTCTTCAACTATTTCTTCCTTCTTAGACCAAACTTTCCTACAAAACATACACACACATAAACTAGAAAAAAAACATATAAAATATAAATAATTTAATCCACTAACTACCTAAAATGAAGAAAACATGTATTAAAAATATAGACCATTACATATGGTATCAAATCTCACTACCCATTAAGCAATTTTCACTCACCCGAGTACTCTTATTTCAAGTTAAGATTTTGCATCTTTGTTGTTCAAATCTATCTAAGTAAGCGATCTTTAACTTTTAAGTTTTGTTTATCAAATGTAAGGTTGCTTAATTTTTCTTAAAATTGTTGTAACTTGAGGTTGATTTCCCTTTGAATTTGAGCTTGAATTTGTATTGATATTTCATTGCTTTTCATATGAACTTATAGAGTGCATGCTAGTAATGCATATATTCATTTTTGGTTGTCAATTGAATTTCAATTTGATCTTGCTTTAGCTTAAGCAAAATGTGCACACAAGGTGTTTGATGAAATGCATCGAAGACTGCAATTTCATTTTTAGCTTGATCTTGTTTAGCAATTGCCATGTTTAATTGAATTTATCTTTTATTATATCATTCTCTCTAGATATTTGTTCATTCATCTCAATGTTTTCACATGTTTTGGTTGTTGATTTTAATCACATATTACTTTATGATCCTATATGCTACATTATGCTTTTTCTTGCTAGAATTGAATTGAGATTCTTGCTTATTTGGGTTATTTTATCTTATGTAGTGGCTTTTAAGAAAGCTAGGCATGTTGAAGCTTCTAGCTCTTCTGGGTCTCATATCCCTGCATATGTTGATGAAAGGAAACACTCATTGTACAAACATTTTAGTGTATCTACTACCTATGTGAAACCCGCCTACTTGAGTGATCTCTTCCTGGATATAGCTGATGGCAACTTGTGGAATGAGATTTCACCATTAATTAACAACAAAGGGTGGAAGGAATTTGTTAATAAGAAACCATAAGCGTATCCCTCCATTGCAAGAGACTTTTTTTTTATTCCTTTGAGTGTTACTTCAAGGGAGAAGGAGATTTTGGCACAGTGAACTTCAAATTGGGGAGGAAGGGCTATACCATGAATTTTCCACAATTCACAGCATATTTGGGTTTTTCGACGAATTCCATTGGTGACTTACCTAATGCTAACTCGCAAGAAATTGGGAAATTGTGAGAGATCCGATTGATCTAGTGCCATAGAGAGGAGGCAGGATTAAATGTCGCTCTTTGAGGAGTCATGCCTTGTGTATCTTTCATAGGTATTTATTAATTAATATTTTCAATTATCTTGGTTGTCTTAGTGCAGTGAATTCAGAGGAGGTTATGTTGCTACGATGCATGGTCGAAGGCATTCTCGTTAATGGTGCATTAGTTATTGTGCACAAGATCAAGGACCTATAAAAGAAACCACTCACTGTTAAAGACATCTCTATTGGTTGGATAGCCACTATTTTTGAAAATGTTGTACACTATATCAATTTAGGACATCCATTTGCAGGAGAGCTCAAGTACATAGATTACTCTATGCTGAAACGCATGAAGATTTTGTCTCTTACACCTCGATGGCATTGGACTACTAAAGAAGAATACTTGCACGACAATGGGATTCAAGTTCATGACCATCAAGAGGAGGAAATTGAGGCAGAAGAGGAGCACCAAGTGGTAGCACATGCCAAAGCTGCTACTACCCCTCAGGTGATTGATCTTCTAAACCGAATTAATGTTCATTTAGATAACTTGCAAGGCAAAATGGGCACAATGCAAAAAAGTATTGATAAATAGAGGTAGGATTTTGAATGATATTTTGAAAAGAGGGGGTGGAGCTTACTCAAGCTCAATTTTGTCCAGGAAGTAGAAAAATTTTCACTCCTCTTTTATGCATGAAATTTCTTTTGCATTTTTATAGTTTGTTCTTATTTTTGTTTGTAGCTTTGTTTCTTATGTTTAAAGTTCCTTGTTTTAATAGTTTATGTAAAGACCTTATAACTTAGTTACTAGTTTGTTAGTTGGTTGGTTGCACTAAGAATGTAGTTAGTTCAAATTTGTCATTTATCTTGCACTAAACTTAGTTTGCCCTAGTTTATCCTAAAAAATTAAACTTATTGAACTTAAATTTAGGATGTGCATTGTTCAAAATTTTTGGTTTAGCACTAAGGTAAGCATGTTGTTTAATAGAATTTTAGTTAGTTTAACATTCAACTTTACTTATATTTGTGAGTTTCCACTTTTTAAGCACATAAGATCAGTTTTTAAATTAAAGAAAAACCAACGCATTGAAATAGTTGAGTTACGAATTTTAGAACACTAGAACCTTTCTCATTACCCTCCGAAGCATAAAAGCAACTAAAAGCAATTTAGAAAGTGATATAGGCACAATTATTTTTGTTGAGCCATAAAAAGACTATTTACCCACCTTTTGTTATAATTAACTCTTGTTAGCTATTTTAAGCCTAATGAGGCATGCTTAATGCATGCCATCTTGATTTTTCTTATTACACTCATTAATTAACCATACAGCCTAAAGAGCCTTTATCTTTCCCTTCTAGAATTGGCCATTCTAGGATTGGATGAATTAATTTTGTTAGGTATTTTGAAGGGTGTAGTAAGACATTTTTGGTACTATTGTTAAGGGCTATTGGTAAAGTCAAGAAAATAGTGAGAATTTACCTTGTAATTACCTAGTTTATAGTTATATTGCCAACAATGAAGCTCGATGATTAAAAAAAACAATAAAGTAACACACATGGCAAAAATCTTAAGTGTGGGGTATTTACAAGGAAAAGCTTGTGTGACTTCAAAAAAAAGGATGAATCGTAAAGAGAGTTTTCATAGATATTTTCTTTCAAAAATACTTAAGATGTGTATGGGTTTGAACAAACAAGCATGGAAAAAGGGGTTTAGTGCTTAGAAACTTTAAATTTTGAATATCGATCTATCTTGTTATAGAGTGGCTATTTTTTTATTATCTTTATCCATTCTTTGATAACCAATACCGTAACCCCATTACAACCCAATTAAGACCTAAGTGATTTTAAGTTTGCTTTTGAATTGTTTAGCGGAGATGACCTTCGGGTTCCTGTGCTAAAGGAGAGGCTTATGGTTTTTATAGAGTTTCAAGTACAAAACCACATGTACACTTAGTTGTGCATCAATTATTAAGCCTAACTAAGAATTTGTATTGGTATTTTGAGTTTTGAAAATGCTTAAAAAGTTTTGGCCTTGCACACACACAGAGGAAACTAACTCATATTGTCTTGTTTGAATTTATTATTGGTTGGAATTTTGTTGAGTGCTCTTGCTATTTTCTAAGCTTGGTTTTGAACTACATAATTCTTTGTTTAAGTTTGATAATTTTGAGGAGTTGGTTTGTTCAAATTTTCTTGGGGCCGAGCAATGACTAAATGTGGGGTACTTGATAAGTGTGAATTATACTATGTTTTTAATATGTTTTTATGAGTGTAATTGAGTTAATTTAGTAGTTTTAGGTTTAATTAGTTAGTTTGTGTGCTTTTAGGTTTAATTGTTAGTTTTGGTATTTTTCAGGACCAAATTAAAGAAAAAAAAGGGCTAAAATACAAAAAGGAGAAAGTTAGGGGCAAAAATGGATTTAAGGAGGAATGTGGCTTTCATTCGTGAGAGGTAGCTTTGAATCACTTGGCTGAGTGATTTAGGTCTCTTTAGAGTGAATTTTGCACTCACCTAAGCTGAAATTATGTGTTTTGTAGTAAAAGACCACTCTCCTGAGCAGAAGAGTCACTCTCTTAAGCAAGTGAAGCACTCTCCCAAGTAAATGTCCTGTATAGGCGATAAAAGTATTCCTATTTCACTAAAACACAATTTCTTCCAAAATAGGAAGCCACAAGAGGCGTAAAACCCTTTCTTGAGAGGTTATAAAAGGACTAAAAACACCAAGACTAAAGGGAGCACCTTAGATACTAATTTTCTTTAATTAGTTTACATTAGCTTAGGTTTAATTTTGTAAGATACAAACGCTTGGAGTTTAGAAGCCTTGCTTGGAGTTTTATAGAATTGTCAAGGGAGTTTCTTGCTTTAATGAGTTTATATCGACTTTATTTAATTTTGTTTTGGTTTCTAATATGAAGTGTGAGTAGTTTTCTTTAACTTTTGCTAAAGGATACTTGAATCCTTAGTCTTGTATTGTAATGACTTAATTTGTGCTTAATGTGATACAAGTTGATTATTTATTGGCTTTGTTAAATTTCTTACCTTTGGTTATTTATAATTTGATTGTTGACTTATTTGAATTAATAGTTGATGATTGATTTATGCATGATTATTGGTTTACATGTTCTTAGGTTAATTTATTGGTATTAATGTATGATTATGTCCTGAGTTAGTGTATAATGGTGTATTGGTCATAATAAATTAAGATTAAGAAAAGTTAAAATCATGAATAGATGAAAGTTAAATTTACTTGCAAAAAAATTTAATAGATATCAAGGAGGTTTAAATTAGATCTTTATGCTAAGTGTTGAATAATTCTAAAAAGGAAAGATTTAATGCTTAAGAATGATAATCTTGATTTAAGTTATCTTGCTTTATTCATCTGATTTCTTCATAATCACTTTTATTCCTTTTTTATTAAATCATTGCAATATAAGGTTAAGATGGATAGTCCTTTAGCAGAAGTTGCCTTTAGTACTGAATTTTACCAACTTTAATTGATTGCTTTGTTTAAGTTTAATTTTAATTGTTTAAGTTTTATTTATTAAATCTCTTATCACCATCACAATGGGATTTCTTTTATTCTTTGCACATGGTATTCACCCTAAAATCTAAAACAAGTTGCATTATCATAGTTTCCCTTGGATACGATATTTAGGGTCTTAATTTATATTTTTCCATATTACTAGCCGATCTAGTAGACTTGCTAGAAAACATTCAACCAGCCACTAGAGTTATGACAATACAGTTAGATGAAGTTAGTAAACAGGCTTAAGTACAACAAAAAAGGAGGCTAGTATAGTTAGACACCCCTAGTACCTCAAGTAAGAAATCCAAAGGCCCAGCAACCCAGTTCAAGGCCCCAGCTCAACCATAAGCTTAGAGCTAGAAATCCACAGTTAGGGCCAATGTTCTAGAAGCTTTAGTGGCCAGTACACCTAGGTGTATAGGTAGAGGAACTATCCCCACTTGTGAAAATTATGGGAAAAGACATCCAGAGGAGTGTTCGAAACTCACAGGAGCATGCTATAGATTTGGGTCTAAGAATCATATTTAGATGGATTTTCCTTGGGCTCAATCGAAGGCTACACTAGCACCTTGACCAAATAGATCTATGACACCAACACCACGAGGCAGAGGTAGGGGTGCTCCTAGTAGAGCTTCTATAGCCAGAGGTTCAATTTAGGTTTAGTAGGGTGCTGAAAGATGACCTCCAGCCCATACATATGCAGTTAGAGTCCGAGAGGAGCAAGATGCTTCTGATGTTATTGTATGTAAATTTCTATTATTTGGTGAATTTCTTTACGCTTTAATTGCCCCGAGATCCACACTCATATATTAGCACAATAGTAACACATGAAAAGGGGTTAGATATTTCATAATTAGATCAAGACATCATTGTGAGTAATCCTTTAGCGCACAATGTCATAGTGAATAAAATATATAAAAATTGCCTTATCCAAATACAACACTATACCTTCCCTACACACTTGATAGAACTTCAATTCCATGAATTTGACATAATCCTGGATATAAATTGGTTACATGAGCACCGAGTTATTATTGATTGTTGACTTAAACAGGTCACATTGAAAACTCCAGAAGGTCGGGATATTACAACTATAGGTTAGAGATCAAATTTTCTCTCCAATGTCATCTCAGCCACTGCTGCACAATGCCTAAGTAGAAAAAGAGTGAAGCTTACTTAGCAAGTATGTTGGAACCTAAAACAAGGGAACTTTAGATTGGTGACATTCCCGCAGTATGTGACTTTCCAGATGTCTTCCCTAATGAATTGCTAGGATTATCACTTAATAAGGAGGTTGAGTTTACTATCGATGTTATGCCGGGTGCAACACCTATTTTCATTGCTCTTTACATAACTCAAAGAATTGAAAATTCAGTTGCAAGAACTGGTTGATAAGGGTTTTATCTATCCTAATGTGTCACTATAGGGAGCACCTATGCAATTTGTTAAAAAGAAAGACAGATCACTCCAGCTATACATTGACTACAAGTAGTTAAATAAAGTCACCATTAAGAACAAATACCTATTGCTCAAAATTGATGATTTGTTTTACTAGTTGAAAGGAGCAAGTGTGTTTTCAAAAATTGACATGAGATTAGGCTATCATCATCTTAAAGTAAAGGAGATAGACATATAAAAAACTGCTTTTCGCACTAGGTATGGGTATTATGAATTCTTAGTTATACCTTTTGGATTCACTAATGTGCCTGCAGCCTTTATGGATTTGATGAACCATATCTTCCACCCTTACTTAGATCAATTTATGGTTGTGTTCATTGATGATATCTTGATTTATTCTAAAACACCAAAAGAACATGATAAGCATCTTCACATTATATTGCAAACTTTAAGGGAAAAATAATTGTATGCTAAGTTCGATCAATAAATGTGACTTTTGGCTTATTAAAATCTCATTCCTTGGCTATGTAATTATTGAAGAAGGTATTAAAGTTGACCCCAAAAAGATAGCAGCAATTATAGATTGGCAACCACAAATGAATGTCATAGAAGTTAGAAGCTTTCGCGACTTAGCAGGTTACTACAAGAGATTTGTGAAAGGCTTTTCTTTAATAGCAGCCCCACTCACCAAAATACTCCAGAAGAATGTAAGATTCGAGTGGATAGATGAATGCAAAGAAAGTTTTAAGAAGCTTAAAAAGATTTTAACAGAAGCACCAATCCTAACATAGCCTAAACCAGGAAAAGACTTTATAATCTACAATAATGCATCCTAAAATGGTTTAGGTTGTGTATTGATGCAGGAATGAAAGGTGATTTACTACGCCTCCCGACTGCCACCCATGATTTAGAGTTAGCAGCAATTGTGTTTGCACTAAAGATATGGAGGCACTACCTATATGGCAAAAAGTGCTACATTTATATAGATCATAAAAGCTTGAAATATTTGCCTACCCAAAAAGAGCTCAACTTGAGATAGAGGCGATGGTTAGAACTCATCAAAGACTATGATTGTCTTATTGATTACTAGCCATGTAAGGCAAATGTAGTAGCTTATGCACTTAGTCAAAAACTCATGATAGATAATAAATTGACTTTAATAATGAATTTTTCTCCCTATATTATTGCAGACATAATAAGGTAGTAATGCAATGTTATTTAAATAACCTTGAGAGCTATGAATGTCAGGTTACCTATGACATAAAATGGAGCAATTATAGTTGAAATGACCTTCTACAGCAAGTTAAAACTACCCAGCGGCAAGATGAATGATTAACTTTCATTGTTAATCAAATGCATGAAAAGAATGATTAAAATTAGTCAGTGAAGGATGACCAGTGTTTATATTATAAAGGGAGAATTTGTGTGCCTAATGATGCAGAATTGAAAAAGAATATCATGACAGAAGCCCATAGTAGCAAATATGCCATGCATTCAGGTAGTACCAAGATGTATTAGGATTTGAAAACTCATTATTGGTGGCCTAGTATGAAGCAGGACATAACAGATTTTGTCCCCAAGTGCCTATTTTGTCAGTAGGTGAAAGCAAAATACCAGGTTGCCTTTAAATTGTTACAGCCTATCACAATACCAAAGTGGAAGTGGGACAAAATTACTATAGACTTTATCACTGGATTACCTATCACTAAGATGCAACATGATTCCATCTAGTTGATTATTGACAGATTAACAAAGTCTGCTAATTTTTTCCAGTGAAAGCTGATTATCCACTGGTAAAGTTAGTAGAAATATACATCAATGAGATAGTCGGACATTATGGAGTTTTTTCCTCCATCATATTAGATAGAGATCTCCGTTTCACTGTAAGGGTTTATAAGAAATTACAGGAATCACTAGGTACTAAACTTCATTACAGTACGACTTTTCATCCTTAAATAGACGAGCAATCAAAAAGAGTTATATAGGTGTTAGAAGATATGTTGAGAAGCTATGCCTAAGAGTTTGGTAATAGTTGGGAAAAGTGTCTCCCGCTAACTGAATTTGCCTACAATAATAGCTATCCATCCAGCATAAAAATGCCACCATATAAGGCCTTGTATAAAAGGAAATGCAGAACACCATTATGCTGGATAGAACTCAGTGAAAATAAGCTTGTGAGACTAGATTTGATAAAGGAAACTAAAGACAAAGTACAGATTATTAAAGACAATTTGAAAGTTGCTTCTAATCGCTAGAAATCATATGCAGACCTAAAAAAAGAAAGACATAGAATTTGAAGTGGGGGAAAAAGTCTTTCTAAAGGTATCTCCCTAGAGGAAAATCCTGATATTTGGCAAAAAGGGAAAGTTCAATCTTAGGATTAATGGTCCATATTAAGTGACATAGCGTATGGGACTAATAGCCTATAGGTTAAAGCTGCCATCAGAGTTGGAAAGGATTCATGATGTATTCCATGCTTTAATGTTATGACAATATCGATCTTATCTAGCAAATGTCATTAGCCTAAAAGAAGTAAAATTGAGACAAAATTTTTCATATGATGAAGGACCGATTAGAATCATTGCCAATGAGGTTAGATAGCTGGGGAATAAGCAAACACCTTTGGTGAAAGTACTCTAGACTCACCGCAACATTGAAAAAGCCATATGGGAGCTAGAAAAAGTGACGAAATCGTAGTATCCCTAATTATTCAATCCAAGTTAATTACAAGGACAAAATTCTTTATTAGAAAGGGAGAAATGTGATGCCCTCACAATTCGGGTCGTCAAAATAGTACTTTTTAGAGTGAATAATGACACTAGGTTTGATAATGCCACCCAAAGCCTATAAAATATTTTTATCACCATTGGAAAGTACAATTTATGGGGAGCTTGGTGTTATAATTTGCGATGAAATTGAGGTTAAATAGGCCTTTAAAATTGATAGAGAAAAAAATTTCAGGGTCGTATTAGGGTTTGACCAAACTTTGACCAGCCCGAAAATATTTCATAAACCTCCAAAAATTATTCTGATTGCCTAGACCTATTAGAAATAATTCTAATTAATACTTGGAAGTAAAAAATAAAATTTTAAGCAACTTTGAATTTTTGGGTTTCAAATTAGTAAATTTAACCTTCAGAGTAAGAAGTATATCGAAACAAAATTATATTGATTTGAAATTTTAAACATGCCTTATTTAATATTTTTACATAATTTTATACCTATTTTTGAGGTGAAATAATAATTAAAATATGTAGCCAATGAAAGAATGAAAAGTGGCTTAATATAAGCCATTAAATTGAATAGTAAGTGATTAAATCTTGGCCCTCCATTTAAATCCTAAAGGAAAAAATAGCAAATTAGAGAAAAGTCTATAAATCTCTCAAAAAATTAGCCATCTCCCCCATTTTCCCACCATGGCCAAATTTCACACGTAGAATTTCTCTACCATTTTTTTCAAGCTCCCATTTACCACCAAATTCCTAACTCAAATTTCATCTAGATTTCATAAATATCATCCTTTCTACCTTAGATAAAGGATTGAAGCAAAATCAAGCTTGGAATGTAAAGGATTTTAGTTAGAGAAAATCATCCAAGTAAGTGAATTTATGTGTTTAAACTATAATTAATTAGGAAATTTAGTAGGTTATTATTTTCATGCGATTTTAGATCAAAAATTGAAGAAAAATTCATGAATATCCATTATATACAATTCAGTTTAGGTGAGGCACAAGAAGAGGAGAAGGAGAAAACAAAGGAAAAGGAAAAAGAAAGGAAGAATTAAAGAATTCAAGGTGAATTAAGGTATGTGGATACCTAACTAACTTAGTTCATGAAAATCTAGGTTAAGTAATTTAGGGTTTTGTATGTTAATCATGTTTAAATTCAAATCAAAGGTATATAAGTGAAATTGGATGGCAAATAATGAGATTGTTGGAAAGAAATGCATGAAATCATGTTTAGATGTAAGAAAATGAAATTGCAACCTATTTTATAACTTAGGGTTCTTATATATGTGATAGGTTTAAATTCAAATTAATGGTAAATAAATGGAATTAATTGAAAATTAATGATATTTATAAAGTTAAATGCATGAGAAAATGATTAAAAATGGCAAGTTAGTTTTGGAGCCTGTTATGTATGTATAAGAAACTAAGGTTATATATGGAATTAATTTGATTTAAGGCTAGAAATATGATCAATATGCATGGAAAATATGGTTTGAATGCATTATGAGAATTAAACAAATTTGTACATATGTGACATCATGATGGTTGGAAGATGGTGGATGGATTTATGATGTGATTAATGTAAATTATAATGAAATAATGCTAGATATATGTAATTCACACCTTAAGAACATATTGGGAACAATGTATGCGATGAAAAGGATTATGAATGATGTGACACTATATATAGCTAAATGGTGTGATGGGTTAAATTAATGTGATTATGATGATTTAATGCATGGAGAAAATATTACATGATAAATGGATGAAAATTATGTACGTTGTGTGAAATCCAAATGATACATAATGTTAAAAGCATGAGAAATTGTGAAAATAATGCATATTTGGTGTTGATGTTATGAAAATCCAAATGATACATAATGTGAAAGTATGAGAAATTGTAAAAATAATGCATATTTGGTTTTGATGTTATGAAAATAAGTTTGCCCTTGGTACCTAAAAGCAAAACCAAAAGTATAAAATATAATTGGCTAGCTATAAGGACATTAACTATGATAGCAAGTTTTGGCGACTCTTAAAAGTGGACCAAATGCGGATCCACATCATAAATATGAGAAAAGAATGAGAAAAGATGAGAAAAAGAGAAAAAAAAAGATAAGAATTATGTAGTTTTTGTCTTATAGGGTCCACTTCCCACGTATCCAATTCAAGGTTTTGTTTCCACTGAAATCTACTGGGGGCAAAACTAAAATAACAATAATATGGCAATAAATGGAAGAAAATGGTAAATAGTGAATATAGATGGAAATTAAGGATTAAAATGAAAGAATTTTGACAAAATGGGTATCTAAGGGTAAAATAGTAAAAAAATAGTGAAAATGTAGTTAGAAAGCATAAAAATGGAATTATGGAATAAACCTGGTAAAAGGACAAATTTGTAAATAAGTAAAAAAGTTGTGAAAATAGGGACTAAATTGTAATTTTTGTAAATGAAAGAAAACATAACTTATAGGTTAAAAATATAAAAGTATGGTGAGATATGCTTAAAAAGGAGAAATTAGGGACAAAACGATAATTATGGCAAAAGATGGAACTATAGCGGCCTAAAGGTAATTTTGATAAAAGATGGAACCTAGATGTAATTTTGATAAAATATAGGACCAAGATTTAATTTTGATAAAGGATGGTACCCATATAGAATTTTGACAAAAATGGGGTCATAAACATAATTTTGTTAGAAGATTTATTTGCTAGGTTTAAAAACATAATTTCACTCTAAGTTATAAATGTTGGTAAAAAGTGTGAAAAATTCAATGTAAAATGAGGAATTGTGATAAATAAAGTAACTAATTAAAGAAACATAATAAAATTTAAAAAGTAATGTAGAATTTATATATTATAGTGAAATTTGTTAGTCAGGTATCCACCACTAGGCTTTATGCTTAGCACGTAGTTGTTTGTTGCACACAGGGATAGCTAATCAAGCTATGGATGCAAAGCAGTTAAGGAAGGAAGCTTGATTGGGAATAATACTTATTACCTTTTGTATGTATGTTATTTAATATAAAGGATATGTGTATAAATATATATATATATATATATATATATATATATATATATATATATATATATATATATATATATATATATATTGCAACTTATGGCACAAATGCATTATGGCATGTATATGTACTTAATGGAATGTTAAAGTAAGACATAAATATATGTGTATATGCATATGTTGATGATTTAAGTTTATGATGAATGTGATGAATTATAGAAGTGCCTGTGTTGTTGCCTAGAGAATTGGAGTTGGAAGTTGATTATTGGGAGTGTATTTTGAACTTTTACAGGAGATATAGGTTAAAATTATAGCCATTATGCTGCTGAAATTTTTACCAAATAAATAGTAAACTTGTGATGATAACTAAATTGGCATGTAATGGACCAACGAATTGATGTATGAACCTAACATTGATTTGCATGGAAATAGAATGTGAAATAAGTAACATTGACGCAATAAAATATCCAATTAGTAACCCAATTATAATTTGCCAATATTCGAACCCAGAAAGGTATAGGGTATTACATCCTTGAATGCCCAAACAATTTTGGGGATGATATAGCCATCCAACAATTTCTCTCTAGCGATAACAAATCTTCTTTATCTACTTCATATTTAAAATTAACAGACCCCACTCTTTCGTTCTTTAATACATCTTATCTAACCCATTCGAGCTTGTTTTCCTTAATTTTACTATATCACCAAAAACTTGCTATCTCTCAATCTTGAGGACCTTGGAATTAGGCCATCTACTTTAACTTCTTGAAAAGGCTTGTAGACCTTGTTTGTCGATCGCTTAATGTCGAATTTTCTAAGTTAAAACAAAACCCATTAATAGTGCTTTTAATTAGATTTTTTGCTCTTTTTACTCCTCCAATACTAACAAAACCATACCTTGTACCCTCTTTACTAAGCTTTTTTTCAACATATACTCTCTTTACATATCTAAATTGTGAAAAGATTTTTCTTAAGCCAAAAGTTAGCCAACTAGGAGTGAGATTATCCATGAAGAAGTTTAGAAGGCCAAACTCAAATTTAAAGCAATTAGTGCTTGAAGATTAATCAGCTATAAATCTTCCAGTGGTTATAGTTACAACCATGCAAGAAAGTTTCTCTTTCAACCATCCTTTTATCAGTTACATGTTCCTCTTTTTAAGCCTACCCTGTAAGGCCCCAATATATACTAGAGTATATTGGAAAATTGGGGTAGCAAAGAAAATGTGAAAGGGGTTTAGTATGTAATAGTGAAAAAAGGTAGGGGTAATTTGACATTTTAGCATGTATGTGCATATTTAAAAGGCCTTAAATGAGGATTAAATTGAATGAAACAATTAATGAGAGGAATGATTGAACAGAAGAAATAGATTGAGGGATTAAAGTGGAAGTTCTCCTAAGAGGCACAAGTGGCTGAATAGGAGAATGCCATTACTTTTGAGAGGGGAGAGGGTAGCCGGGCCACTTAGGGCCATCTCCAGTAGGAATTCTCTTTGAGATTTCTACCATTTTCATCATGTTAAACCTCTCATAGGCTTGATGATTTGTAGATGATAAGAAAGAGAATTTAGGGGCTAAAAAAAGACTAAAGGTAAGTTATTTCCTGTTTTTACCCTCTTCTTACCCTTAATTCCTATAAGTCGGTTTGTGTATGAGATATGAGAGTTTACAAGTAAGGATTGTATATTATAGAGGAAGAATTAATCAAGAAGAAAGAAAAAAGAGCTATCAAGGAGTAAAGTGGACTCATTAGAGCACTTTTAGTTATAGGAATCTCATATTTTTCTTGGTATATGTTTAAATTTAATTAAGTTGGTGAATGCATAATAAATGATATATAATTGATAGAGTCTAGGAATGATGTTAAAATGCATGAAAAGGTGATTAGTGTCTTAAATAATGACCTAGTGAAATTCAATCATAGGTTTCACTTGAACCAGTTTTAATGTGTAGGCCTTAATCTATTCTATAGACATCAAAATGGAGTTATTCTAGTTGGAGATGAAATCTAAGACATAGATTTAAAAGTTTGTAGAAGAAACCAAAAATGGATTCTGCCCCTAAGTCTATTGAATTTTACACTATTAATTGGAGCAGTCTATATTTTATGTATATATCCTTGTATAGTTATCTAAATTACATTATTTTTATTTTTTTTATGGAAACTAAAGACATAAGGAAACAATTTCCTAGAAGGAAGTTTTGCCTGAAAATCACGTTTGCTAGGTCAAAATTGTTGTACAAATTGAACTAGGGAAAGTTATCTGCAATTTTTTGGGTTTTTGCATCAACCCAGCTAAGCCAGAAGCCATCTCAACCTAGTGACTTGCATTTAGTTCAGGTAGAAGTATCTAACTTGGCTGAGTCAAATGCCATCTCAACCAGGTCACTTCCACATTATCCCCAAGCATAGCTAAACCTTACTGAAAAGTTATTGAACCTTATCTGAACTTTTTTGCATGGTAATCAAATGTTTTAAACACATGTATAACGATATAATATGACTATAAATATATAGATTACATGATTATACCTAAACTATAGGATTAAGCCAAGCACTGGTAATGTGGATTAAAAGATATAAGTGGTATTTGTGTACATATGAATTTGAATATGTATTATATGACTATAATTGAATATGTTATAATGTACTATGGTATGACAGTTATGAAGTTACTGAGTGAACATATAGTGTATGAAAATATATCCATTATATGATGTGAATAGGTGCATGCAAGGAATGTATGCAAGTAAGTATTGCTTATACATTTCCATTAGTTAAGAATTGTTGGAATGTGTATAAGGATGTGTATAATGATACATGTCTTTAGTGTGAATGAAAATTGATACGATTGATTATCCAAATGCATGAAATGTAAAGTTAATGCATAATTATGAATGTTTTATTGTTATATAGTTATAATGAAGTGTTTTTAACCTAGTCAAGCACAAATGTAATTAAATGGTGAAAATGTGAGTGAAGCCTTAGCGTATGATTGATTTGGACATAGTCATGGACTTATGTGGGACAGTGACTCGATACCTTTTTGGTATCTAATATTGCTTTGGCACCTTAATGGTGTATGGGTATTTAGTGTTGGCACTATAGTGGTGTCTGGTGATTTGATACCTACATTGTATATATTGTTCCTAATTGTCCACACTTATATTGAGTTCAAGCTATAAGAGTGTTTACAATGTATATGTATTGGTTAATGCATATGTGATAATAGAGTATGTAATGATGATCACGTAAAATTTACATGTAATTGATATGATATAAAGTGTATGGTTTATAAGTCATTGTTAATTAAGTAAACCCTAAATTACATATTATAACTATGAGTTTCTAATTCCCAATTTTGGGATACATAGGAAGCTTGGGATACTAATTTCGAGTACGAACCAAATATTGATGCATTGCTAAGTATCTTAGCGATTAATGCAAGATAGAAAAGTGTCTTATAAACGAGTTTCAAGTGTTACTCGCAATTTTAGAGCAATAATTCAATAGGGAAATTCTAAGTGGTCTTACTTCGAATAGAGTAGAATTAAACAGTTAGTGAAGGAAATTGAACAAGAGTGGATAGTTGATTTTTTCATGCATCTAAGAATAATTCTTGGTAGTTACAATTAGTGCTAGTTAAGTTTTAATAGTGTATATAGTATAATGAAATACCAAAGTTATAAATGAATTAGGTGTTTTTTTAGTTATAGTTAGTGAACTATTATAATAAATGACTTAGTTATATGTTGCTTGAGTAGGTTTAAATTTAAAGACGATTCTGTAAAGACTACTCTAATCTCTACCGATACTTGCCATCATACATACTATCTTATATAACTTTTCTTAGTACATCATATTAAATTTACAAAGAAAAACTTTAGATTATTTTACATCGATTCTTATATTGATCCTATACCACATTATACTAGATACAATAATTACAAAGACCAAAATGAGATACACTATATACAAAATTGGACTCTTCCTATCTCTAGTGTTGGCCTTACTGTAGCAGATCTTGTCTAACCAAGAAGAAATCTAACTTTAAGTACCTACACAAATAAACACCCGTGCTAAGCTTACTATCTTAGTGGGAAACACAGACAAATATTTGAAAATAATCTCTTACCATAGTCGCCAATAGCTTACACACATAAGCATAATATTAATCAAATACAATATGGAGTCATAGTATAAAATTTGTATAATAGTACTATAAGACTTTGTTACAAAGGTGACAAGTTTGTAATGAAATTAATGACAACCAGTAACTTATTATATGTGTTCACCAGTGTATGTAGATAGGCATGTAAATACAATAGTCTTAAACAATGAAAACATTAGGTATTCATGGTGATTATTATATACATGTGTTTCTATAGCACCTTACATGTGTTATAAACATACTATATGCATGTATCATAAACATAGCTATATTCTTTTTCATATTCTCCTTATACTATGTATGAGTTCATATATAAATAATGATACTGGAAATCAGATCATGGTGTAAATTAGCATATCATCTTATTAAATTACTCTTTATATTGCTTCTCTTATGCCTTGTATTAAGCCTACACTTTTCTCAAAGAATATGGATAATGGGTTAACTGTAGCACCCGAAGGTACGAAATAGTACTGTTTGACTGGTCAAATAGATCCAAATGGGGTTGTTATGATCCAATCGAGATCAAAATCTGTCCTGTAGACCTAAACAGGCCAAATCTGTAACATGGACCCAAATAGGGCTGAATCTGTATTCCAGCAGTTGCAAGATACCCTTGTAGGCATGCCTATCTACCCACAACCTAGACATAGATGTAGGCAACTATTAATTTTTGTTCTAGTTATCTTTACTTTTCTCTTACTGTTTTATATGCATTTAACTCAATTACAACATATCTTTGAACATAGTAGCATATACAAGTTCATACATTTCTATATGTTATTATAATCAAGTTACCATTATATACATATGAACACATATTAGTATCCATTTGTAATCATAGAAGAATAGCTTTGAGCATCAATGTATAATCTCAAACTTATAAGCATTATATAGTTTACATGCTCAAATTGTAATAGCTTTAGTTGTACATGATCCTTACCATGACTATATGATACGCTCATAAGAGCTACATTGATATAGAGAGACTATTATATATATATATATATATATGTGTGTGTGTGTGTGTGTGTGTGTGTGTGTGTGTGTGTGTGTGTGTGTGTGAGGACCCAATCTTGGCCCTAACAGGATTATAATTAATCAATCAGGATTAAAATTTAATAAGGCAAAATTAGATTATTTTGCATTAACAAAGTTAAGTCATATAAAGGGTATAATGGTAATTATGCACATGTGTATTGGTGTGTAGCTAAAATAGTAAGGAAGGATACAGTTGAAGTAAATTAGAAGTTTATGGGTTAAATTTTAAGAAATATAAGTTAATGGGGGTTAAATTGAATGAGGATAATTTTGGGAATACACTTAAGGAGATATTTACCCCACTAACTCCTTTATATTAGCTTCATGGAAAAGGGACTCTTGATGGTTTCTGGGAAAGGGGATCGGCATTTTGGGATTGCTAGAGATGTCTCTCTCTCTCTCTCTTCCTCAGTGGTTATCGGATGAAGAAAGGGATCTAGGGTTTTGGGTGTTCTATGAAGGTAATGTTTTCCATCTCATAGATCTCTTCTCTTCTTGATTTATTTTGATATTAGGGTTGTAGAGAGATGATAAATTATTGCTTGTTAACTCTATGTATAAGGAAAACAAAGAGCTAGATCAGTGGACCTTAAAGGAGGTGAAGCTCAAATGTCAGGTACGGGAATTATGTTTACTTTACTATTCATATGATTGTTGAGAATCTTCACTTCCTTCCTATGTGGATTCTTTTATGAAGATATAGACTAAATCTTAGGGATTTAGATGAGTGGGAAGGGTATTAAGGTCTAATAAACACAGTTAAGAAAGGTGAGGGAAGAATCTTGAATTTAAGCAGTAGATCAACATAACACAGGCTTTTAGCATTTTTGTGGCCGATGCTTGATGCACGGCCACATATGATTCTCCCTCTAATAGTGCATGGCCACGCATTTCTTCCTGTCTTTGAGTGGCCACACAAGTTCTTTAGAAAATCCATGCACAGCCACGTGAAGTCCCTTACAATTCCATTAAGTGGCCGTGTGATCCCAGTGTGTTTCCTCCCCACGGCCACGCATCTTTTATTCTTCACCAATGCACGGCCACGCATGGGAAGTTCTTCACCCATGCATGGCCATGCATGGGAAGTTCTTCACCCATGCATGGCCACGCATGGGAAGTTCTTCACCCATGCACGACCATGCATGGGAAGTTCTTCACCCATGCATGGCCACGAATGGGAAGGTGCTTACCATGCACGACCACGCATAAGATGCCTCTCTTCCGTGCACGACAACGCATTTCCTATCTTTTCTTGCTTGGCTGCGTATGCCTTTTTTCCCTCTTCTCCTGCATAGTCACTTGGCCATTTAACCCATGTAAATGCACGACCACTTGACCTTTTTTCCATGAAATGCAAAGTTATTTGTGCACTATTTTCATTGATTTTTCTTCTCTCCAAAATTATAGTTTATTCATAAATTGTGAACCAGTATTTTATAGCCTATGCAAAAGAAGATATTGATATGAATAGGGTGAAATGAGCTAGCAATAAGAAATGTTGATTATGGTTGGGTATACAAGTAGTGAGTTTTATGTTAATTGATTAATGATGAATGATTATAGTTCTAAAAGTCTTTCCAATGCTAAGGTTTAAAGTAAGATAAAGTTAAACAAGACTGGCTTTGCATGACTACGGCTAAATCTACAAGTTTATTAATATGCTAGTTGAATATTGATGGGCTCATAAATCATAAGGTCTCTTTTTCTTGATAAAGACTAGAAAGACATAGTTTATAAAGACCTGGCTATCAAATGAAGTAACGATGAAAGATTTAGAATAATAACCCATTAAAACAAGGAAAGGTGTTCACTTGAAGGCTGATTTTAAGGGAAAGTCAAGGGCACTTAGTATATGAACTGCTTTAAGTAGAACGTGTTTTAATGCATAACGCGCACAAAACTAAGTAGAGTAAGGAGCAACCTAGTAATCTTAAACCGGTAGGCTAGTTGTCATGTCCTATAAAGTTGGAATATGGTATGTACTCTATCATAGTAAATAATTTTTCCCAATATCACATTCTAATATTTCATTGCAATGACATAATATATTATGATATAGTCTGTGGCAATTAGAGGGTAGTGGTAAGGTTGCATGTCTAAGGTAAGAAGGGGTATCATGCAATGCACTTAATCATGAAAGATTGGAGTAGGTTATACTCCAAGTCATAATGGAAAATAATAATTAGCCTAGATGTAAGGGAAAACTACTTGTCTGCTTGTTTATGTCCTGTGACTTAAATAGGGAAACCCAGTCTGCAAGTAGTGTGCTACTTGCAAGATGAAATACTTTTGCATATTTTACCTGGGTATAATATGTTATACGATGAAAAAAGTATTAAAAAGATGTTGAAGCATGCATGATAGGGTTAAGGTAGATAACCTATTGTCTATGTTCTAATAGACTATAAAAGTGAACTAAAAGATGAAAGTTGTACAAGTGTGGATCTTAATTCAAAAGAGAACCGACTCGTATTCTTATATGGATCATAATTGCATGAGTATTGTTTAAAGTAATTATTCATTAATGGGAGTTATGATGCTATGGAAGCTACTCGTGGAAAATAACAACAAGGTACGCAATTAAGAATTATTTATGAGTTATGTAAGTTTATATGGTATAATTGATTCGACCATGCTATGATGAGTAGTCTATGTCATAAGATAAACAAATATGAGAATCCCAAATGTATGAATTGCTATGATTATATATATTTGGACATGCATGAAATCTTAGGAAGACGTTTAATTACAACAACTACACTTTTACAGTTATTTTATTGACCTCATGCATAATGCTAGGTATGACAAGATTAACCAATGAAAGTAATACCTTATTGTGTTTGCATTATCATGTAAATTACTATGATATGTATGAAGGATGTTTATGCGACTATGTGAATACATGATCTGCAACCACGTATATTGGAGCCTATTGCTCAACATTGATATATGATAAGAATAATATGCACTCTTTTATGAAATGTAGCTTTAAGACAAATGACTTACTAAGTAAAGAAGAATATGTTGACTCTGAATATGCTTAAGAATGGTAAAGCCTGTGGGTCTTAGTTCCGTTGTGGATTAGATAGGCATGCCTAGAGGGATACAATTGCAGATGCAATAGTTGATCTTGTTTGGGTCTTGTTCCTTAATGGAACCATCATTTGACCCATTTGGGTCCATAGTTTGTTCCTTTCAAGAACCATTGATTAACCCCATTTGGGTCTATTGTTTGATATCTTCGGATATCCATAGTTCGATACCTTCGGGTATCCATTGCTCCCGTTATCCACCCTTGAAACTAGTACTTAGCCAGGCTACCAAAGATGATAAAATGTACATAACATAAAGAAAATATGTAATGATTGCTCAATTTATATGATGTAAGCATGATGAATGGCTTATTATGGTGTTATATTCTAATTCTTGATGACTTTAAACTATTTCTATGAAATGAAATGCCATATTATGTGTTACATGACTATGATATCTCACATTTATTATAAATAAGGTTCTCATGTGAGTGCCGTTACGAGCTAGGCTCACCAATGGGCTCCACGGTGAATAGTTTGGCCATTTGAGCCACAAGCTTACAGTATTATATTAATAGTTATACGAACCACAGTATACATAATGATCTTCATGCATATGGAAATTATAGTATGTTGCATATGGCATGAGGACTTGGTGCATTAATCATGATATGTGGCACTTGTTCATTGAAATGGCATGCAAACCCGTTAGTTTGTGTATGAACATTTCACATGTATCTGCATATGTATAATTCTGATATAAACCCAAATGCGAACCATGATATACTATGATATGGTATGAAGTTTTAAATTGCAATGATAAGATAGCGTTAAGGAATAAGTGTGCATGAACCCGAAATGAGAATTAAGTAAAGATATATGAAGAAATCAAGTATAACAATAACTTTATGGTTGTTAAATGGCATAAGCACTTCATAGTGCATAGATTTAATATTGAATGCAGGAATTATGTAACGATATGATTAATTCATTAAGTTAACATTTTGTACTATCAACAACCTAGATGCATGAATTATGGAGTAGTAAGGATTAGGAAGGGTATAAATCAAGATAGTTTTATGGAAGAAAGGAAGTAAACTCATAATAGTAATTTGACAAGTTTCGAGATAAGACAATTTACAGAATGCTCTAGACGTTGGTAAGCATGGTCTTATTATTAGGTTGAGGACTTCCCCAATATGTCCATGGTGATACGATCATTATAATAGACTCATATGTTATCCCGTGTTGTTGTGAAAGTTTACATGATGAGATGAATGTGTAAAGAGGTTATGTTTTTATATATAGAGTTTTGTTCTCCACTAAGCTTTATAGCTTAGCACGGATTCGTTTATCTGTGTAGGTTTCAAGTTCAGCTCCAGAGGGTCGAGCTAAATGCAATTGCTTTGAGGATTTCAAGATTCTTGAAGGCCATTTATGTTATAATTATTTAATTATAAGCTTGATTATTTTATTGTGGCATGTAATCATGGCCTATTCTATTATTATTATTATTATTATTTTGCCTAACTTTACTAGGTTTATGATAATGATGATGATGATGAATGATGATTATCCATGGTTAAAGAATTAGGGTTTTACAGTTAGTGGTATCAGAGCCCAAGTTTACTCTTTTTTGGGCAATAAGGAATTAAGGAATTGTTCTGGAAGATTAAGATGATATTGGTCTAGACCATGGTGTTATTGTTAATGGCATACATCTTGAGGATTATGTTAGGTGTTTGACCTATGATTGATATATATTGGACCCTTAACAAGATTTTGGCAGAGGTTATGAGATGATATCTGAGGAATTGTCAATATCTCTCGCCTCCCAATATTGGAAATGCTTAAATGCCTTAGTATTTTATGAATGAGGTATAACATAAGATTGATTATAAGTATGTCTAGATTATTTATTAAGATGTTTAAGGAAAAGTTCATATAACTAGAAGAGAACTTGATCTTTGGCATAGATGATGATGCAAGATGTTAAGATTATTAAGATACTCAGGATAAGAAATACAACGAGCATAAGAGTATCTAGAAATGAAATGTAGATACAAATGATTATATATGACGAATTTATTGTGGATATAGAGAAATCTTATGGTTATAGTTCTTTATAGCTAAAGCACAGTTAAGACTTGCTAGCAATAAATATAAAGATTGCTAATTTTGAATTTCGAGGACAAAATTCTTTTAAGGGAGAGAGAATTATGAGGACCCAATCATGGCCCTAACAGAATTATAGTTAATTAATCAGGATTAAGATTTAATAAGTCAAAATTAGATTATTTTGCTTTAACAAAGTTAATTGATATAAAGGGTATAATGGTAATTATACACATGTGTATTGGAGTGTAGCTAAAATAAGAAGGAAGGATATAATTGAAGTAAATTAGAAGTTTATGGGTTCAATGTTAGGAAATATAAGTTAATGGGGGTTAAATTGAATAAGGGTAATTTTGAGAATTCACTTAAGGAGATATTTACCCCACTAACTCCTTTACATTAGCTTCTTGGAGAAGGGACTCTTGAGGATTTTTGAGAAAGGGGATTGGCATTTTGGGATTGCTGGAGATGTCTTTCTCTCTCTCTTCTTCAGTGGTTATCGGATGAAGAAAGGGATCTAGGGTTTTGGGTGTTCTATGAAGGTAATGTTTTCCCTCTCTCTTCTCTTCTTGATTTATTTTGATATTAGGGTTGTAAAGAGATGATAAGTTATTGCTTGTGGACTCTATGTATAAGGAAAACAAAGAGCTAGATCAGTGGACCTTGAAAGAGGTAAAGCTCAAATGTCAGGTATGGGAATTATGTTTACTTTACTATTCATATGATTGTTGAGAATCTTCACTTCCTTCCTATGTGGATTCTTTTATGAAGATATAGACTAAATCTTAGGGATTTAGATGAGTGGGAAGGGTTTTAAGGTCTAATAAACACAATTAAGAAAGGTGAGGGAAGAATCTTGAATTTAAGCAGTAGATCGACATAACACAGTATTTTGGCATTTTGGTGGCCGATGCTTGATGCACGGCCACGTGTGATTCTCCCTCTAGCAGTGCACGGCCACGCATTTCTTCTTATCTTTGAGTGGCCACGCAAGTTCTTTAGAAAATCCATGCACAGCCACGTGAATTCCCTTGCAATTCCATTGAGTGGTCGTGTGATCCTAGTGTGTTTCCTCCCCACGGCCACGCATCTTTTGCTCTTCACCAATGTACGGCCACGGATGGGAAGTTCTTCACCCATGCACGGCCATGCATGGGAAGGTGCTTACCCATGCACAACAATGCATTTCCTATCTTTTCTTGTTTGGCCGCGTATGCCTTTTTCCCCTCTTGTCCTGCATAGCCACTTGGCCATTTAACCCATGTAAATGCATGACCACTTGACCTTTGTTTCCATGAAATTCACAGTTATTTATGCACTACTTTCATTTATTTTTCTTCCTTTCAAAATTATAGTTCATTAATAAATTATGAACCAGTATTTTATAGCCTGTGCATATAAAGATATTGATATGAATAGGGTAAAATGAGCTAGCAATAAGAAATGTTGATTATGGTTGGGTATACAAGTGGTAAGTATTATGTTAATTGATTAGTGATGAACGATTGTAGTTCTAAAAGTCTTTCCAATGCTAAGGTTTAAAGTAAGATAAAGTTAAGCAAGATTGGCTTTGCATGACTACGGCTAAATCTACAAGTTTATTAATATGCTAGTTGAATATTGATGGGCTCATAAATCATGAGGTCTCTTTTTCTTGATAAAGACTAGAAAGACATAGTTTATAAAGACATGGCTATCAAATGAAGTAACAATGAAAGATTTAGAATAATAACCCATTAAAACAAGGAAATGTGTTCACTTGAAGGCTGATTTTAAGGGTTTTGTCAAGGGCACTTAGTATATGAACTGCTTTAAATAAAACGTGTTTTATTGCATAACTCGTACAAAACTAAGTAGAGTAAGAAGCAACCTAGTAATCTTAAACCCATAGGCTAGTTGGCATCTCCTATAAAGTTGGGATATGGTATGTACTCTATCATAGTAAATGATTTTGCCCAATATTACATGCTAATATTCCGTTGCAATGACATTATATACTATGATATAGCCTGTGGCAATTAGAGGGTAGTGGTAAGGTTTCATGTCTAAGCTAAAAAGGGGTATCATGCAATGCACTTAATCATGAACGATTGGAGTTGGTTATACTCCAAGTCATAATGGAAAATAATATTTAGCCTAGATGTAAGGGAAAACTACTTGTCTGCCTGTTTATATCCTGTGACTTAAATAGGGAAACCCAGTTTGCAAGTAGTGTGCTACTCACAAGATGAAATACTTTTGCATATTTTACCTGGGTATAATATGTTATACGATGAAAAAAGTATTAATAAGTTGTAGAAGCATGCATGATGGGGTTAAGGCAGATAACCTGTTGTCCATGTTCTAAGAGACTATAAAAGTGAACTAAAAGATAAAAGTTGTACAAGTGTTGATCTTAATTCAAAAGAGAACCTACTCGTATTCTTATATGGATCATAATTGCATGAGTATTGTTTAAAGTAATGATTCATTGATGGGAGTTATGATGCTATGAAAGCTACTCATGGCAAATAACAACAAGGTACGCAATTAAGAATTATTTATGAGTTATATAAGTTTATATGGTATAATTGATTCGACCATGCTATGATGAGTAGTCTGTCATAAGATGAACAAATATGAGAATCCCAAATGTATGAATTATTATGATTATATATATATGGACATGCATATAATCTTAGGAAGACTTTTAATTGCAAGAACTACACTTTTACAGTTATTTTATTGACCTCATGTATAATGCTAAATATGACAAGATTAAACAATGAAAGTAATACCTTATTGTGTTTGCATTATCATGTAAATTACTATGATATGTATGAAAGATGTTTATGCGGCTATGTGATTACATGATCTGCAACCACATATATTGGAGCCTATTGCTCAACATTGATATATAATAAGAATTATATGCACTCTTTTATGAAATGTGGCTTTAAGCCAAATGACGTACTAAGTAAAGAATAATATGTTGAATTTGAATATGCTTAAGAATGGTAAAGCCTACGGGTCTTAGTTCAGTTGCGGATCAAATAGGCATGCCTAGAGGGATACAGTGGCAGCTGCCATAGTTAACCCCGTTTGGGTCTTTTTCCTTAATGGAACCATTGTTTGACCCCATTTAGGTCCATAGTTTCACTACAAAAAAAAAAAAGAATAGCAACGAAAATTTGCGACAACAATAAAATTCATTGCTAAATACACAATATAGCGACAACTTTGCGACAAAAAATGACTTTTGTTGAAAATATTGAAAGATTTGGTGAGAAAATAAATATTGCGACAAATTAGCGACAATAAAATCTTATTGTTGCTAATATCAGGCGCCAAAATTTTGGCACAAACAATTGCGACGATAAAAAGCAAATTTAGCGACAACATTATTGTAGCTAATTAGCGACAACAACGTTGTAGCTAATTGGCGACAACAATATTGTCGAAAATTAGGCAAGATATACTATTCTATTCCTATGGCTCAATTGGCAACAACATTGTTGTAGCTAATTGGCGACAACATTGTTGTTGCTAATTAGCGACAACATCGTTGTAGCTAATTGGCGACAACAATTTTGTCGCAAATTAGGTAAAATACACTATTCCCTCTCTGTGGCTCAATTGGCGACAACATTGTTGTGGCTAATTAGCGACAACATCGTTGTAGCTAATTGGCGACAATAATGTGGTCGCAAATTAGGCAAAATATACTATTCCCTCCCTATGGCTCAATTGGCAACAATATTATTGTAGCTAATTAGCGACAACTATGTTGTCGCAAATTAGGCAAAATACATTATTCCCTCCCTGTGGCTCAATTGGCGACAACATTGTTGTAGCTAATTAGCGACAACACCGTTGTAGCTAATTGGCGACAACAATGTTGTCGCAAATTAGGCAAAATACCTTATTCCCTTCTTATGGCTCAATTGGCGACAACATTGTTGTAGCTAATTAGCGACAACACCATTGTAGCTAATTGGCGACAACAATGTTGTCGCAAATTAGGCAAAATACCCTATTCCCTTCCTCTGGCTCAATTGGCGACAACATTGTTGTAACTAATTAGCGACAACACCATTATAGCTAATTGGCGACAATAATGTTGTCGCAAATTAGGAAAAATTTACTATTCCCTTCCTATGGCTCAATTGACGACCACATTGTTGTAGCTAATTAGCGACAACACCGTTGTAGCTAATTGGCGACAACAATGTTGTCGCAAATTAGGCAAAATATATTATTCCCTTTCTATGGCTCAATTGGCGACAACATTGTTGTAGCTAATTAGCGACAACACCGTTGTAGCTAATTGGCGACAACAATGTTATCGCAAATTAGGCAAAGTACACTATTCCCTTTCTATAACTCAATTGGCGACAACATTATTTTAGCTAATTAGCGACAACACCATTGTAGCTAATTGGCGACAACAATGTTGTCGCAAATTAGGCAAAATATACTATTCCCTTTCTATGGCTCAATTGATGACAACATTGTTGTAGCTAATTAGCGACAACACCGTTGTAGCTAATTGGCGACAACAATGTTGTCGCAAATTAGGCAAAGTACACTATTCCATTATCATTAGTTACAGGAAAATTTATGAAGTCAATATCATGTTAACATTGAGTTTAATTATTCTACATCGAGTTTAAATAACCATTTATTTTAATAAATTTAACTATATAAATTAAACTAATTATTATATTAACAAAAAGTAAATAAACTAATTATTGGCAGTCCAATAAATTTAATTAATACATTATTTATTAGCAAAAATTAAATAAACTAAATTGTTGTTACTTAATTAATTAAATTGAACTAATTATTTTATTTATAATCAATAATATCAATTATAACCAATTATTATAAATTATGCAATAAAATAACTAAATTGGAAAAATATAGCTCTCACAAAATTAGCTTGGAAAAATGTTATAGCCAATTTTGCGAGAGGCATTTTGTAGCTAATTCACTGAATTTTTTGAGCGGGATAAAAATGTTAATTGGCGGTTTTCATTTTTTCTAAATCTACTTAAAGCTTACCCTTTAATGCCAGCCCCCTCTTACCCTCTCTCTCTCCCTCCCTCTTTACAAGCGTAGGAATTTGGTCTTGAATTTGCTCTTTTGAAGGATAGAGATTTCATCTTTTCTTTCTCAGTGACTCTCTTTCTAGGTGCATTTTCATCCCTCTCTTTCAGTTTAGTCAACGTTTCCAAATTTTAGGGTTTTTCAGTTCTTTTACTTATCGGTGACTTAATTCTGTAATTTTTGGACTTCTACTTCTTCATTTAATTAGTTAATTTTTTTTCCTTGAATCGGTTCTTTTTGCTCAAGCTATTATTTTTCATTTTCTTTAGCTTATCTGTTTCGGTAATCATTTTTTAGTGGGTAATTGTGAATATTGATCGCAGAAAAAGAAAAAAGAATGATATTTTTTTCTTTTTCATTTCCTTGGGTCATTTTAAGTTTCTTTGCCTTAGATGCGCTAGTGATAATCTCATTTGTTATTATTTTTTCTCAATGCCCAAACGTTTCTTTTCGGTGACTGAAATGGTGGGAGTTATGCCCTCTTTTGTGGTATTCATTCTCTTCTTCTGAGATGTACTTGAAAATGGGGTCTTTGTCTTCTTCTCGATTTTTTATGGACGATTTTAGGCAATTTCTCGAGTATGGCTATTTGGTCTTCCTGAGAAAATGAGGAAAAGTAAATTATAGTCTTGCTTTTTGTTTTTGTCAATTTGTTTCTTGAATTTATTGCTTCAGTTGAGCTAAGTAAGTTTCTTGGTCTAATTGTGTGATGAATTGCGGTCCTTATTGCAACTTAAAAAATAATATAAAAGTAGTTGATTTTAAATTGATGATTCTTTTACATGATACGATTAAATTAATTTTAAATCTATATTTTAGATGATTCTCTTAGTTTTCTTGATGATTTTTTTAGATGATACGATTAAATTGATTTTAAATCTATATTTTGGCTTCAATATCAAATTAAATTACTGTCAAGAGAATTATATATCTATCAAGAGAAATTAGAATAATATCCCTCCTTTTGATGTTCCCAGGTCTCAAAATTCTAAGGAAGAAGTAAGACGGTTTGAGAGTTAAATATGATGATGTTTGATGAGATGGGGTTTTGTGGTGACATGGATTTCTTCTCTGCTCCAATTTTTATTTTACAATTGTTAATCTAGACATTTTCATGATAATTGCAGGGATATTAGCTCAGTCGCTTCTTTATTTAATTTGTCGGAAGTTATTGGCTTGGTAATCTTCCTTTGGTGAGTGCTTACTGGGGAAATCAATGCTTTTAACTGCGAGCTCCCTCTTTGCATGCTTCTCCTTAATGATGGTTCATTTTTCTTTCTCAATTTATTATCATCAATGTGTATATTTCTATATTTGTGTTTTTTTTAGAATTGTTCGAGTGCGTTTTTCTTTCTCAATTTATTGTCATCTTTCTTCTACCTTTGATCCAAAACAAAATTTGAAAATAGAATCTAAGGTAACTATCTGCAAGTTGAAAAAGCTTTTAAAAGGAGGAAAAAGAAGTGGAAATTGATTTGTTTCTTTGGTTTTCTTTTTTGTTGCATTGTTATTCTTGGATAGACATCTAAGAAAGAAAATCAGTATGCAAGTTTGGATACATTTGAGGCTTGCAAAAGCAGGAGTGCAGCAAGAGCCTTTATGCCATTACATCGCCTCAACAGCAGACTTTTAGGAAGTAGAGGAGGTGCTAGTCCCCAGAATTACATTGCCTCTTAGCCTGGTTCTATTATAAGATTGAAATTAGGATATTGGGATATTGGGATACAGAGATTGAAATGTGAACATTTAATGGGTCCATAGTAGAGTTGGTTGATCCTTTTAGAATAATTAGACAGGTTGATAATTTGCCTTCTGATTTCTAATTCTTTTCGGAAATATCTAACTTGATTTATTTGGATGATTTTACAGTTGCTACACCAAAGCAGATAAGAGAACTTATGCAAGTTGATGGTTTAACCAATGATGAAGTGAAGAGCCATTTGCAAGTGAGTTTTCAATTTTTCCATTTCATTCCTGCTGTTTGATTTTTTAGGAAGCATGAGTAGGGGTAACTTTCGACTAATCTGGCTAATAGCTTTTATTTAACTTTCCATATTTAAGTTTGAGAGATTGTGTGTTGTTAAATTATTTGCATGGCATAATTCAAATATTCCTTTCCATTCAAAAAATGTTATCAAAACCAATCCTGAGAATTATTTATTGGAACTATAAATTTCAAAGCAACTGCAGTTTAATTTTCTAAAACACAATGAACAGCTTTCTGCCTAAGAAATCAAGATGTGTGTATAGTCTCTAGCTGAGTTCAACTCTTCTACCCCTTTCCCACTGCTTTTTTTTTTCTTTTTTGACCTTTTCATGTTCTACCTAAGCATTAAATGTGAAATGCTTCTGATATAGCATGGATGTTTGCTTAAAGACTTCATTCATCATCACCATACAAATGAAAAAGTTGAGTTAATTAAATTCATGAATGTCATAATAAAATAAATTAAACTTAACAAATATATGGAAAGTAGTTAAACAAAGAAAGACCTAGAAAATAGACTAGTTGCTTTCCTCAAAATTATTCCAAAGAACAAACATTGGGCCTGATTCCCTTTCAATTATGGCAGTCATTTAAGTTTCCAGGATATATTTGTTTCTTTCTAATTAAAGAAGTATGTTTGATCTATCATTTCTAAAATTTGCATATTGCTTTTAAAGGTGCTTCCTAAGTAATTTTTTTCCTAAAATATGAAAACATAGATTTTCTTCATGTTAAGACCATCTTTTTCTCTTTAGATTAATAATAAGGTATTTCGTAAACACTTTAGGTTTCATGTATTCATGATATGGTACCCGAACAATCAACCATTGGAAGTATTAATGACAAAATTAGTTAGCCATGCATAAATGAATGCTAAATATAAGGGTATGTCTAATTTTGAGTCAACAGATCTATAAATGTTACTTGAGTAACACTAAACCTCTAGTAACACTTGGGTGCGCATAGAACTGTATTTAACTGCATGGTTTGTGATGTTGTGCTTCTTTTGTTTTCCTATGAAACTAAATATAATAATGTGCAGGTTCCTGCAGTTTATTGGTGGTATAAGACTGCTAGCCATGCAGCTGAGCTAACAGTAGGATACTATAACCTCACAAACCATAATGGATACTCCCCAGTTTTTGAGTTTTTGAATAAAAACACTATTACAATAAAATTTGTGTGCTCTGGTTTGCAAGTTTCGAATCATGAAAGTGATGGTGCAATTGTTGATCCTGAGGGCTTGAGTTGGCAGGTACATGAGAGTGGTTGAGATGGCAAAGCCTAGGAATGACCCCGATCACCATCACTTTGCATTCTTTGTCTATCAACAGCCTTCACCTTTAGTTCATGGAGCAATTTGCTTCACCGAGTTGGATTTGAAATGCATGCATGGTAAGAGCATTTGAAACCCAATTCATCATCCTTGAGAATTATGTTACCGTCTGTTTTAAAGGTCTATCTAACAACAATCTTTTGCATTTTTTAATTTGGTAGTTATCCCTTGCACATTAAATACCGTCATGAAATGGTTGCATGCAATTTCTATACAGCTAATATTGATTTGAAAAGACACTTATATTGGTCAAAACCTTATCTAAATGATGGAGAAATGAGCTTTAATCACGTCATAATTCTTCTAAAAGCAATATAAGCATCAACATCCAAACAGCTTTTAGAAGAGTAGTCATATAGCTACTCTCCATTCTTGAACTTTGGTCTAGAAAAGAACAAGAATAAAGGTCATTTGACTTTTTTTTGCTGTAAATTCTTCTGATTCATGAACTGTATAATGTTTTACTTCTTTCTGCTATCTTCTTTCTTTTCTTATTTGGGAATCTTGAAGTGTAAATCATTGAAGAGGATGCACTTGATTTCCCTGTGCAGCTTAGGACAGGATATCAGTTTCTCATGAGTACTCATCTGCAATGTTCGCATTACATTTGTTATTTATTTATAAAGTTATCTATTGATAAGAACATGACTTTTTTTTCTTTTTCTTCTTCTTCTTCTTCTTCTTCTTCATGCTTCCAATTGTTACTACTTATTAGTAGATTTTTTTTCTTCATGCAGTGGATGCACTGCCTTGCTGTTACTGGTCTTCTTTTGGAAAATTCAAAATCATGGAATTGGCTTCAAGGGAAGGCCATTGAACTTGCTGAACTGCTACATTTTCCTGGGTATGAATATTGAATTTCATTTTTACTTCCTTTTTCTCTCTCCACCACCTATTTTAGACATAATTGTTTGATATGGAATTGAGTTTTATTTTTCAATGACTGAAAATGAAATGAGTGCAAAGATGTTGGTATACAATTATTTCTTGTTTCTAATTCGGGCATCATTTGATTACTCACTGTGGGCTTTTATGCTTTTGTTATTTTTAATTTTATTTAGAAATCTTAATTGATTTTGACTTAAGGTAGCATATTAGACTAGACTTGCTTATCAATTCCATTCCATAGCCATGCGATAAATTGATAAAATCCCACAAACAACCAAAGCTAAGCTTTTTAAGATTCGATATTATTCTTAGAAAACTCAAAAAATATGATCCACTACTTGTGTTTTTAGTGGGTTTGCCTCATGTTAATTTCTCACACCCTTGTATTAATTTTCTATTTGTTTCTCATAACTTGTCCTTGCAATATTTGTCCACTATGTAGATTGAATTTGAAGTTGAGATTTGTGTTGAGTATGAACAAGAGATGGATCGGCGGGTCAGACAAATCCAGCAATAGATGGAGATGCAACAACTTTTTTCAGCACTAGATTTAAGAGCAAATGTATCTATTTACATTTTAGTTGTAAGTATATAGTATGACATTTGGGTGACATTTCTTATTGTTATATATGCGTGTATTATTTTAGATATACAATTAACGATGATATCCATTTGTAAATAATAATTTTTTAATGAATATATATATTTTTGTATTAAATATTAAGTAGTCTATAAATATAAATTTGTCATATGTGGCTTGTCATTTAAATGAAATTTTTATATTAATTTAAAAATAAAAAAATAATTTTGATTTAGCGAGAAATTAGCATTTTTGAACAATAGCTATTTAGCGTCAACAATGTCGTAGCAATATTGCGATAAAAATACTATCATAGCAATATTTTGCTTGAATAATGTCGTAGCAATATTGCGACAAAAATACTGTCGTCGCAAAATTTTGCGTGAACATTATCGTAGCAATATTGCGACGAAAATATTGTCACAAAATTTTGCTTGAACAATGTCGTAGCAATATTGCGACGAAAATACTGTCGTCGCAAAATTTTGCGAGAACAATGTCGTAGCAATATTGGGACGAAAAAACTGTCGCAAAATTTTGCGTGAACATTATTGTAGCAAAATGGCAATAAATATTTAGCGACAATGCTCTTTTGTTGCTAAAATTTGGCAACGACTTTTTGTTGTAGCTAGATTTTGCTACAACGACTTTTGTTTCAAAATGAAAGTCGTCGCTAAGTTGTTGCTAAATTGATTTAGCGACGAAAAAATACCAGTTAGCGACGACTTTTGTCGTCGCTAATTTGCATTTTTTTAGTAGTGTTTGTTCCTTGCTAGAACCATTGCTTGACCCCGTTTGGATCCATTGTTTGATATCTTTGAATATCCATAGTTCAATACCTTCGGGTATCCATTACTCCCGTTATCCACCCTTAGAACTGGTACTTAGGTAGGCTATCAAAGATGATAAAATGTACATAACATAAAGAAAATATGTAATGATTGCTCCATTTATATGATGTAAGCATGATGAATGGCCTATTATGGTGTTATATTCTAATTCTTGATGACTTTAAACTATTTCTATGAAATGAAATGCCATATTATGTGTTACATGATTATGATATCTCATAATTATTATGAAGAACATTCTCGTGTGAGTGTCGTTACGAGCTAGGCTCACCAATGGGCTCCACGGTGAATAGTTTGGCCATTTGAGCCACAAGTTTACAGTATTATATTAATAGTTATACAAACCATTGTATACATAATGATCTTCATGCATATGGAAATTATAGTATGTTGCATATGGTATGAGGACTTGGTCCATTAATCATGATATGTGGCACCTGTTTGTTGAAATGGCATGCAAACCCGTTAGTATGTGTATGAACATTTCACATGTATCTGCATATGTATAATTCTAATATAAACCCAAATGCAAACCATGATATACTATGATGTGGTATGATGTCTTAAATTGCAATGATAAGATAGCGTTAAGGAATAAATGTGTATGAACCCGAAATGAGAATTAAGTAAAGATATATGAAGAAATCAAGTATAACAATAACTCTATGGTTGTTAAATGGCATAAGCACTTCGGTGTGCATAGATTTAATATTGAATGCAGGAATTATGTAACGATATGATTAATGCATTAAGTTAACATTTTGTACTATCAACAACCTAGATGCATGAATTATGGAGTAATAAGGATTAGGAAGGGTATAAATTAAGCTAGTTTTATGGAAGAAAGGAAGTAAACTCACAATGGTAATTTGACAAGTTCTGAGATAAGACAATTTACAGAATGCTCTAGACATTGATAAGCATGGTCTTATTATTAGGTTGAGGACTTCCCTAATATGTCCATGGTGATACAATCATTATAATAGACTCATATGTTATCCAATGTTGTTGTGAAAGTTTACATGATGAGATGAATTGTGTAAAGAGGTTATGTTTTTATATATAGAGTTTTGTTCCCCAGTAAGCTTTATAGCTTAGCACAGGTTTGTTTATCCGTGTAGGTTTCAAGTTCAGCTCCAGAGGGTTGAGCTAGATGCAATTGCCTTGTGGATTTCAAAATTCTTGAAAGCCATTTATGTTATAATTATTTAATTATAAGCTTGATTATTTTATTGTGGCATGTAATTATGGCCTGTTCTATTATTATTATTATTATTATTATTATTATTATTATTATTATTATTATTATTATTATTATTATTATTATCGCCTGACTTTACTAGTTTTATGATAATGATGATGATGATGAATGATGATTATCCATGGTTAAAGAATTAGGGTGTTACAATATATGTATGACTGCAAATATATATGTATGGTTTATCCTGTACATATACTATTCGTCCTTATATGTAGGCCTATTATATTATGTCTAATGCATCACATTATGTATACATATATATATAGAGATATATATCTAATGTATTCCAATAGACATACACATATATCTACATATATCAATATACATACTCGTCTATAATAATGAGGTTAGAACATAGATGCATATTCCTAAAAGTATAAATATCTATATACAGCTATAAACATATACTTCACCTAATTAGAGTATCAGTGGTTATATATATATATATATATATTTGTATCAAGTATACATGTTTATGCCCTTATTGATATTTGCATATTCTAATCACATTAGTTTACAAACATACAATTTGAAATATGAGCTTGCTAATTTCTTGAATTAACTTATGTGTGTAATTATATATATATACGCAAAAATTAAAGCTTAGATACCAATTCAAATAATTGAGAATTTTGTATACACATATATATAACACTATAACATTGTACTTTAGCTTAATAACTTAAAGCATAAACATGTAATCACTTTCATGTTATGTCACACAAATAATAATCGATAAACATATACATGTGTTTTCCATTTAGTTATATTTCGATAGTTTCATAATTAGTTTTAAATTAAGGTACTTCCAGTCCTCTATGTATTTATATCATATTATAAGTTAATTGTTCATTGTTAAATTGATCAAAATCCTTAATTTCATCAAGGAAAGAGAATTTAAAAGAAGAGAATAGAAGAGGGACGAGTCGTGACACCTGGAAAGACCCGTGACAGAGACTAAAGTGGGATGACTAGTGACACCTGGGATGACTCATGATAGATATAGTTTCCTTAGTTCATTTTGTTTTACAGTTTTGTCATATATCTAACTAGATTTGCTAAAATGGTATTCTACAAACTTGTTTCCATATGTTTCTAGTTTTGAAATCATTAAAAATCACTCCATTTTTTTTATAAATCTCAAGATATTCACCAAACAATGTGGACTTCTCCCAATGACAAGGCAATAGTCATGGTTAGGATTCAAGTTAATTTTTGAAAATCATAGGGAATGAACCAAATGTTTGTGTCTTCTTATGAAACTTATATTTTTTAGTCCAGTTTCTATTCCAACTAGAATTACTCAATTTTGAGCCCTCAAACTCCAAATATAGGTAAAACAATCTAGACATGTCTAGTGAACTCAATGACAACTTTTGCCAACAAAAAGGGTCTATCACATATTTCAGTTCCTATGGCAACTCAACCCTTAAATTCATATATCCTTCCATTGAAACTTCCAATCTAACACTTCTAAACACTAAAATGAAACAAACACCCATAAGGATGGCAAGGAAGTTCCCATACCTCTTGATGACCACTTCCTTCAAGCTTTTCCTCCTTTTGCTTCTTGCCTTTGGTTCTCTCTCTTTTTCTTCATAATAAACCATAGATTATTATACTTAAAGATCAATCAAATCCCTTAAATTAATATTTAATTATAAGAAACAAAAAAGAAGAGAAGAAAGGATCCTTACCTTAAGAAAGTTAACCTCTAAATTCTCTCTCCTCTTCAAAAGCTATGGTTGTATCATAGGGGCTATTTAAGGGTTAGAGTATTTGAGTTTTGAGAGAAAATTGTGACCTTGAAGACCCTTGAAGTGAAGTGGTTGGCCAGCCCTCTAAGTCTTGGGTTTTCTTTCTTTCTTAAGACACTTCTAGAAAGGCTAGGTTTCATGTTTTCCTTGGACCATTTGTTGACTTCGCACAAATTTCACTTAACTCCCCTTTTTCCTTCAATTTCATGTTTCTTCCCATAAACTCTCTCTTTCACTTTTCAATTAGGTCCCTTAACTTAGATTTTCTCAAAAGTAATCACACACATAACTTAATTCAAAATGGCCATTTTACTCTTCATCTTTTTAAATAATTACCTCGATGTCCTTAACCTATAATTCATTAACTAACCCAACATATATCAATAATACTATCTTTGAAATGTATACACATTCTCTTAGGGCCTTAATAGGTGTGTCACAATTCTCTCTCTAAAAAGAATTTCGTCCTCAAAATTCATACTTGTATCCTTGTATCATATACCAAATCTCATCATTTACATTCCTATAACTCTATCTTATCCCCAATCAAGCTCTATCCAATTCTATCTCTTCTTGCTTCTCCTATTCTCTACGTTATCACATTTAGATTCCATTTAACTTTATCTCTTTATAACTGTAATCCTTCCTTTACTATCACATCATTACCGCACTCAACATATATCCTGTTAGTTTCCTTTCCAGTTAAGGCCATGCATATAATATGGTGCTTTTCATGTCTTGTCAAATGATGCAAATGCAATTCTATATAAGAATGATGATTTTATATATGCCATAAAATGCAAATTTATGTTCTTACATATCATAGATGTTTGCCCCAACCCATATCATGATTTTTTTAATCAATTGCCCATACTATTAAGGGGTCACTGATACGTGTACTGAGCACCATAAATAACCTCTACTTATCATCATAACAACTTCAAATATAGAAAACCTCATCAATATACAAAAAGCTCTTTCTCATGCGCCATATTGAAATATTCTATATATTGTATTAATACACTTACACTACAATCCGAATACTAGTCATATATTCATTTCATATCATTTAATGCTCAATTTGAACTTAAGATCCTACTATCATACTATCATACATTGAGATTACTTTCAAAGCTTCATCCTATCTATTATTCCAACAATACATACAAGCACATCAATTTTTAAATTCTATCAATACATATAAGTAATAATCAAAAGAAAAGAAAATAATTACCAAAAAGCCTCTTTGACAACATCTTGTTTCATTTAAAACCTCAGCCCTATTGGTCTGCATGAACACGATCGGGTCCATAAACCTATCCTTTATCACTATGGTCTTCTTTTCCTTTCTAAAATACATCTAACACCTTAGGTTTCTTTTCACTTATAGATGATGTCTTACTTTTCTTTTGTGGCTTCAGTCAATTTGCAATAAAATGATCTGTATGCCCACAGTTATAACAAGCCCTTTGCTGAAATCTACACACACCCCAATGGTTCCTAGAACAATATGAGCATTTAGGAGCTTGAGCTCCTACACCTTGCCTTACTAACTTCAGTGTAGATTGAGAAGAATTACTAGCAAAACCCTTTTCCATTATCCTTTTTCTTTTACTTACTTTCACCTTTTCTATATTCTTATTTTAATTCCCTATAATCTCACTTTCCCCCTTGACATCTCTTGATATCCTATGCTCAATTAACTCTTGTAAAATTTGGATCAGATTGTGGTTCATTTTCTTTAACCCATTTACTAAAAAGGCTAGTATTTCATTACAAGTTACATCTATAGAATCAGGGGCAAAAAAGTTTGAAGCCCCAAAGTTGTTGACTTTACTGATCTGTTTTTCCAATTTCTTTTAACTTATCCATCGTTAAACCTATATTAAAACAAAATAGGGATAATTTGAATTAGGCTAACACGTAACCAAAACCTTCTATAATTACTTATTCCTATACTATTATTGGCCAGAACAGCATAAACCTAGGCGGTCTAATACCAAAAATGTAAAGACTACTCTAATCTCTACCGATACGTGTAATCATGTATACTATCTTATATAACCTTTCTTAGTACATCATATGAAATTTACAAAGAAAAACTTTAGATTATTTTACATCGGCTCTTATCTTGATTTTCTACCACATTCTACTAGATACAAAAATTACAAAGACCAAAATAAATTATACTGTATACAAAATTGGACTCTTCCTATCTCTAGTGTTGGCCTTGCTATAGCAGATCTTCTCCCACTAAAAAGAAATCTAACTTCAAGTACCTACACGGATAAACACCCGTGCTAAGCTTACTAGCTTAGTGGGGAACAAAGACAAATATTTGAAGATAATCTCTTACCGTAGTTGTCAATAGCTTACACAAACAGGCATAATATTAGTCAAATATAGTATGAAGTCACAGTATAAAATTTGTATAATAATAATATAAGACTTTATTGCAAAGGTGACAAGTTTGTAATGAAATTAATAACAACCATTAACTTATTATATGTGCTCACCGGTGTATGTAGATAAGCATGTAAATACAATAGTCTTAAATAGTGAAAACATTAGGTATTCCTGGTGATTATTATATACATGTCTTTCTATAGCACATTACATATGTTATAAACATACTATATGCATGTATCATAGACATAGCTACATTCTTTTTCATATTCTCCTTATGCTATATACGAGTTCATATATAAATAATGATACTAGAAATCAGATCATGGTGTAAACTAGCATATCTTCTTATTAAATTACTCTTTATATTGCTTCCCTTATGCCTTATATTAAGCCTGCACTTTTCTCTAGGAATGTGGATAACGGGTTAACTGTAGCACCCGAAGGTACGAAACTATATTGTCTGACCGATCAATCAAAACCAAATGGGGTCCATTATAACCTAAATGGGGTTATTATGATCCAATCGGGATCAAAATCTATCCTGTAGACCCAAACGGGCCAAATCTGTAACATGGACCAAAATAGGGCCGAATCTATATTATAGCAACTACAAGATACCCTTATAGGCATGCCTATCTATCCATAACCAAGACACAGACGTAGGCAACTTTAACTTATTTTTCTAGTTATCTTTACTTTTCTCTTACTGTTTTATATGCCTTTAACTCGATTACAACATATATTTAAGCATAGTATAATATACAAGTTCATACATTTCTTTATGTTATTATAATCAAATTACCTTTATATACATATAAACACATATTAGTATCCATTTGTAATCATAGCAACATAGCTTTGAGCATCAATGTATAATCTCAAGCTTATAAGCATTATATAATTTACATTGTAATGCCCTTTATTATACCCTAGGAGAATTTTTTAACTAAATAATAATTAAGGTCTATGTTGAATTAAGTGTAAATGTATAAAGAGGGACCTAATTGAAAAGTGAAAGGGTTAGTTTTGGGGCATAATTAGAAATAAAGGAAATATAAGGACCAAAGAGCAATTTTTCCATGTAAATGACATTTTGACCAATAGAAAAAGAGTGAGAGGGAGATATTTTGAGAGGTGGCTAGCCGAAGCAAGTGGTCTCCTTCCTTCATCTTCATCCTTTCTCAAACCTTAAAGTCTACCTCTCAAAACATCACTCTATATCTCTTGGATATTTGGCTAAAAGAAGAAAAATTTAGTTAGTTTGATAGTAAAGTATCCTTGTCTTTTCTTTTTACTATGTATTGTTCATTAAACAAAGTGATGGATGTTTATAATAGTGGTCTTATTTCTTAGAAGGAGAAGCTACCAAAAAGAAAGGGAAAGAAGTTATTCGGGGGTGAAAAGATTTGGAGCTTCAAAATGGTATGGGAACTTGCATGGTTGTATGTATGTGTGTAATTGAATTTTTGGACATTATTGATGTCGTTACTACTGCTATTATATTTTTTAAGTGTTGATCTTAAGCTTAAAAGTGGGTTATAAGTGAAATAAGCAAGTTTTGTTGAAAGATACAAAAATCTGTGTTGAAACTCAAAGGACCAGTTTGTATTCTTTTGGCCATATCTTGAATTATATTTATTCAAATGGAGAAATTCCAATTGTTATAGAACTAGACATAATATATTGAATTTTTTAGAAGAAACCGAGAACTGATTTTCACTGCATGATAGTGAAAATTTGTGTTGAAATCGGGTTATGGCTGTTACCCCCATTTTTGGGAACAACCTATGATTTTCTTTGTATATCTTAAGATTTACAGGTCCTATTGAGATGATTTTTAGTTTTTGGAAACTAGAGACATAGGCCTAGAACTTTGTAGAGGGCATATTGACTTGAAATGTTTTGTTATAGGTCAAAATTGGCTCAGAACCAGGAACTGGAAATCTGCCATTGGGCAGATTAAGGCATCACGGTTACTAGGTTTTTGGTAGTAACCGTGAGCCATCCCAGTTCTCATTCCAGAACCAAAATCCAACCTAGCTCACGGTTACTATGAATTTTATAGTAACCATGACCTATTTCCATAGTTTTACTTCACGGTTACCATCCAAGGACTAGTAACCATGAGGTAGTTAGCTTTCAGTCCAGAACCAAAGAGCAACCTATGTCACGGTTACTATAAATTGGGTGGTAATTGTGACCCCTATTGCATGATTAGGCTTACGGTTACCATGAATTTGGTAGTAACCATGACCCTTTTTTGTATTTTGATACTTGGAATTTTATGACCCCGCTTGATGCCTAAACTTGCCTAAGCCCTTCCTAAGCTTATAAATCATTTTAAAATTTCAAGTATATAGTAATATATTCCTTTAATCATAAGAATTGTTTAAGAATGGGAAGTTAAGGTTCCATTACTTAAAGTATAGTGTGCATGTATTTACTTTAAAATAATTGCAGTATAATGACTATTGCTTATGCTATGAAGTTGGAACTGTATTCTGTTATAGTACTTCACACTCATCCATGTTATATTGGATTATATTAGTACAAATTAATGACATATGGAATATGATTTGTTTTTCCCGCACATAAACACTTGGTGGTGGATAGATAGACATGCCTATAGGGTTACAGTCGCAGCTGCTATAGTTCGACCCATTTAGGTCCATAGTATATCTCTAAATGAGACCACAGTAAAATAGAGTTCCTAGTAAATTGGTTGATGTTACTCTATATGAGATATGGAATAACAAGAAACCCACACTTTCTCATATAAAGGTATGGGGTTGTCCTGCTTATGTAAAGAAGACAATGTCAGTCAAACTAGATATTAAGTCTAACAAATGTTTATTTGTGGGATATCCAAAACAAACATTTGGATATTATTTCTACCATCCCTTAGAACAAAAGGTGTTTGTTTCAAGGCATGTTGTCTTCTTAGAAAGAGAGTTTCTACTACGGGAGGATAATGGGAGTAAAATTGAACTTGATGAAGTTTAAGACCCATTAAAAGAAATAGATCAACCGATTGAACCCGAGACTGAGTTTCATAATGATGAGATTATAGTCGAACCTAATTATACACAAAATCCTAGAAGATCTACTAGGATGCATTCTACCCCTATGAGATATGGATTTCACATTGATCAGATAGAGGCATAACTGTAATAGTGGACAATGAGCCTACAAACTATTAAGAAGTTTTGAACAATTCAAAACATTATTTATGGCTTAAGGCTATGCAGTCTGAAATGGACTCCATGTATGAGAACAAAGTATGGACTTTGGCTCAACCACCTGAAGGGATAAAACCCATATGATGCAAATGGGTCTTCCAAAAGAAGACCGACATGGAAGGTAATATAGTTACCTATAAAGCTCACTTAGTAGCAAAAGGCTCTCGTCAAAGAGAATGAATTGACTATGATGAAACCTTTTCTCCTATAGCGATGCATAAGTCTATAAGAATACTTTTAGTCATTGCAACTCATTATGATTATGAGATTTGGTAAATGGATGTGAAGATAGCTTTCCTAAATGGAAATCTGACGGAGGATGTCTATATGACACAACCAAAAGGGTTCACAATAAGAGATGGTCTGTTATAGACTTGTTACCATATGTTTCTAGTTTTCAAATCAATAAAATTTGCTCCATTTGGTTTTATAAATCTCAAGATATTCACCAAACAATGTGTATTGCTCTAATGACAGAGCAGCAGTTATGGTCAGGATTCAAGCTAATTTTTGAATATCACAAGGAATGAAAAAAATGTTGGTGTCTTCTTATGAAACTTATATTTTTGAGTCTAGTTTCTATTTCAACTAGAATTACTTAATTTGAAGTCCTCAAACACCATATATATGTAAAATAGTTCGGACATGTCCAATGAACTCAAGGATAGCTTTTGCCAATAAGAAGGGTCTATCATATATTTTGGTTCCTATGGCAACTCAACCCTCAAATTCATATATCCTTCCATTTAAACTTCCAATCTAACATTTCTAAACACTAAAATGAAATAAACACCCACAAAGATGGCAAGGAAGTTCCCATACCTCTTGACGACTATTTCTTTCAAGCTTTTCCTTCTTTTGTTTCTTGCCTTTTCTTCTCTCCCTCTTTATTCATAATAAATCATAAATTATTATAATTAAATATCCATCTAATCCCTTAAACTAATATTTAATTTTGAGAAAAAAAAGAAAAGAAGAGAGGATCCTTACCTTATGGAAGCTAACCTTTAAATTCTCTCACCTTTTCAAAATCTATGGTTGTATCTTAGGGGTTATTTAAGGCTTAGAGTATTTGAGTTTTGAGAGAAAATGGTGACCTTGAAGACCCTTGAAGTGAATTGACCGACCATCCCTCTAAGTCTTGGGTTTTCTTCCTTTCTCAATACACTTCTAGAAAGGCTAGGTGTCATATTTTCCTTGGACCATTTGTTAACTTTGCACAAATTTCACTTAACTCCCTTTTTCCTTCAATTTCATGTTTCTTCCTATAAACACTCTCTTTCACTTTTCAATTAGGTCCCTTAACTTATATTTTCTCAAAATTAATCACACTTATAACTTAATTCAAAATGACCATTTTACTCTTCATCTTTTTAAACAATTACCTCTATGTCCTTAACCTATAATTCATTGAATAACCCAATATATATCAATAATACTATCTTTGAAATGCATAAACATTCTCTTAGGACCTTAATAAAGGTGTCACAAATTTGGCTCTCAAAGATGTAGTGTAAACCATAAAGAGTATCATATTTTGTAAATTCTTAATTGTATATCTAACTAAAATTTAGTGAGATGTGTACAAGTAATCAAAAATCTATATTTGCTATAAAGATTTAAATTTAATGATATGTAGTTGGTACCAATGTCAATTGAATTATATAGTGATGCTTACAATGGTTAAATTGAGATGATTTATAGTGATTGAAGCATCCCGAAATACTCTGAGGGGTGTTAGGGTGTTACATACCTGTGATGTGCACTGTAGCCTGCTCGATTCCTGTTGAGTTCTCAAAGGCACACTTTTAGGGTCCAAAACCATATGAGGCTTGCTATAACTCATAAATTGGCCATTTCACAATATAAAGGAGTTTTAGGCCTAATTTATTGTTAGTGGTCAACCCATAAAGCCTTCTAATGTGGGCTTAAAGAGGAAGGTTTCATGGAGTTGCCACCTAATAGAACGTTGGAAAATGAATCTCAACCTTTTGATGTGCCAATAGAGATAAGTGTTTAGGACATCACTCTTACTTAACATCTCAGTTAGGTATTTCTTATAATTAGATTTTATTTATTAATCCACTACCTCCCTTCACACACGATGCAATACGATTTAATTAAATAAACACATCAATCAATTAGGTAAAAAAATGAGTAAATTAAATAAAGCAAATAATCGTACTTAATTTATTATAAAAGAAAATCGTCCAACTGAAAATTAAAATACATACATAAATTAGGGTATTTATTAGATTTGATAACATTAGTTCCCTCATGCATATTTATAAAAGGAAATATGAAGAGTCTTTGTCAATTTTTAAAAAATACGGGATGATTGATCCCAATCTTGATGAAAATATGACTCTTTTTATTATGTGGTTTTGGGATAAAAAGGTGGACATTGGTCCATTTTGTTTGACAAACCCAATTTAATTAAGTAAAATCATATAAGCCTTTTTTATTAATTATGCCAAAAAAATCCTTTTCTTACTAAATTATTGCATCCCCAAATTAGAATACATCAAAAATAATAATTAAAGTGCTAAAAAATGAGTAAATGCATAAAGTACACCAATAAAAAAAATGTAATTAAATAATGCAAAATAATTAAATACATTAAAAAGGTAGGGAGAGAAAAAAAAAACCGCATGAAAGATCGCCTCCAAAATGTGCTAATCTCCAAAAAATTTACTACAAAATAAGGAAACAAAATTGCTCAAACAAATACACAAGGAAGCAAATTAATTAGCATATGAAATCAAAATAAATCAATGATCAAATTAAATCAATTAATTAACTAGAAATACTCATAAAGCATATTCGAATAAAAAATAGAAGAAAAAAATGAAAATCATGTCTAACAGAAATAAAAAAATGGGATTAAAATAGATCTAAACATGTAAAACAGACAAAACATGTAAAATACTTCAAAATACACCAAAAAAGGGCTAAAATAGAGGCACAAATGCCCAAGGGAAGGAGAGACGGGATGAGGAGAAGACACCATGATGTCCTATCTATCTTATTGATAGACAGCCGCCTATCGGGTCTTATTCCTATCTGTTACTCAAGGGAGAGGCAAAATTCAGGAAATACAAGTCTAAACAAATAAAATCAAGTTTATTCCCTAAACATGCAATTCTATGACCTTAAAACATGTTGAATCTATATAGAAATAATAAATGGGATTTAAATCATGCCAACACAGTATAAAACATGTAATTGTGAAGATTAAATCAAACAATTCTAATATATCAATGGGAAAACATCAAGAAACACATAATGCCATTCTAATGCATGTTAAACAATTAAAATAGTCATGGCATAATAGAGATCATTAACAAATGTAATAACTAACACAACGACATGAAACATGGCACCATGATTGATAAATAAATATGTTTAACTAGATGAAGAGAACATGACTTTAAAAAGAGAAAGTGAATAGAGCCTAGAATATTACCCTCAAGAATTCATGATTCTATAACTCTAGAAAGCATGCTCTCAGTCCTAGTCCTTGATTCCCACATTCAAGATAAATCAGTGTTTGTTTAGTGTGAAAGAAAATTATTTAGAAGTTTGAGACCTCCAAGAATAGAGAATTGAACTTCTCTCTCTCAAAAGTTTGCTTTCGATTTTCCAAAGTGAGAATCCCCTTTTTCAAAGCCCTAGTTTTTTCTAAATACCTAGAGAAGAGTTAGAGATCAACTCTAACTCTAATCCCTCAAAATTGAAAGCTTAATTCCCTTAAAATTCGTCCCAAATTAGATCCTCCAAAATCTTATCTTTATTCAAAATTTTCAAAACTGGAAAACATAGGAAATTTGGAAATAACCCCATAAATGGGCATCTATAGTTGACAGATAGTCATCCTTCACATAACTTCATAAAATTATAAAAATACCTCTTAATCTAACCTAAATTGAATGGAAATAGGCACAAATGGCCACCCCTCTATGACAAACGACCTTCTGTCACTAGCAAAGGCCAAAACTCAAGACCTTTGAAATATTTTCAAACCCTTTGGAAAATAAAAATTGAAACCCACAAAAACATTTATAGAAACTTGGAAATCAAGGTCGAAACTTTGAGATTTATGCTCTCTGTCAAAAATATAACTAGTTCCTCATTATAAAGTAACCTTGATCTAGGTTGCCTTAGGACATGGTGTCTACAGTTGCCTCCAATTGTGGGGAACTGGTGCACTAGTGCCTAAGTGAGCCAAAATTCAAAGTAAAGCATAAAAGATGCATACTTGAGGTAGCGAATCTCTAGTTAATTGATTTCAAACACATACCATTTGAGGCAGTAAGTCTCTGGCTGAGTAGTTAACATCACCTTATTGACGTGTTAACCCTTGGTTAGGTACTTACCATCAGTTTATCGATGTGTTAACCCTTGATTGGTTAGGTAGTTATCATCAGCTTGTCAATGTGTTAACCTTTGATGAACTATCTAATTAGTGCCAGCTTGTTAGCATGCATAATCAAAAGGAGTTGTTTGTATTTGATTAGTGCCAACTTATTGCCATGTAGAATCAGAATGAGTTGTTCGTTGGTTGATGCCATCTATCGGCATGTCTAACCTTGCTATTATGTGGCCATCACCCTCTGTCGACATGATTAACCTTGTCACAGTGGTTGATGCCATTTGTAGGCATGTCTTTCCCCTCTTGAGTTAGTATTCTTGATGGAAAGTTTTTGGCAAATATGCATTTATGAGGAGTCACTGATAGCATACTTATGGCTTGCTTCTATTTGTAGATCTACCTTAAAGACACTATAACATAATTCTTTTCCTTATCATTAGAAGTCAAAACAACCTTTTAGACTATTCATCTTTCAGTGTGCTTCAATTTTCTACTGCAATCTTGGCTTCAGTCATGTGGATTAATCTTTGATGAAGTGTTTCACTTTGTCTTCAGACATATGGATCAATCACTAGTGAAGTGCTTCACTTTGTCTTCAGCCATATGGATGAATCATTTGTGAAGTATTTCACTTTGTCTTCAGCCATGTAAATTAATGACTGGTGAAGCATTTCAATTTGTCTTCATCCATATGGATTAATCACTGGTAAAGTATTTCACTTTGTCTTCAATAATCAGTCCCTTGTCCAAAGGAAACGGGAGGGATTATGAGCATCTCTTTTAGATCCTTTTAGAGTTAGAAAATATCTACACTTCTCTTTGCTTTGCATCTCTTTTGATTTCAACTTATTCAGGTGGCAAGACTCTTCCAGAGTTAGAAAATATCTACACTTCTCTTTGTCGTGCATCTCTTTTGATTTCAACCTGTTCAGGTCACTCCTTGTGGTGTTGCAAGTATCTTAGAGCAATAATAAAGGAAGAAGAAGAATCATATACTCCCAACCTTTCCATTCACAAACACTTTATCCTTTTGATCCATTTTAATATAGGTATCATCAACAAGTTTCTCCATTCCATAAGCAAATAATATGTCTACTAAAGGTTCTGACATTTCCTCATGACTATGTCTCCAATATAGGAAAAATCATTATCATCAAAGTTGTCTGTATGATGACTGTTTGTGAAATGTGGAATATATGCCTTCTAGGAGGGCTTCGGTACCTATGAAAAAGGTGTAGTATTAGTGCCTTGCTTATTGAATTTTGGAAGACTTATCATTTTACCGTGTTATTATTTTCAATTATGGTCAAGTGTTGTCAATTCATTCTTTTGCCATTTTCTTTTTTGTTTTTTCTCTTTATTCATTTAACTTGTTGGTTTTGTCATTTTTATTTTTATTGTTCTTATTATTTTAGTTGCTCTTGTCATGTTCATTGCCTTGTCATGCATTTTAGTCTTGAACAAAATAACAATGAAAAATAAAATGCAAGAATAATTAAAAACACAATGAAACATAAATAAATACACATCATCAATTTTACGTACATCAAAATGTCCAAAAAATTTTAAAACTCCCAAAATACAAAATATATGACTTCTATGATGACCTAAGTGGTGAATAGAAGGCTGATGCCTTAGGAGGTCTATGCGGTGCTACTACCTGATGTGGTGCTGGTGGATGCTCCTGCTACTGCTAGAATCGAAACTCAAATCCTAAAAGTGCATCAAGTAGTGGTTGTAGAATCTGTGTGATCACCTCGAACAAATGATCTGAGCTCACCTCAACCCTGAGACTACTCGAGAGTGCTGCTCCAAGTACCTTATGAGATCACCTCTCAGGTTCATGATGTAACATCTCAACTGCTCATTAGTTTGAACCACAACCTTTCTGCCTCTGGGTACCTCTCCTTAATGTGCCTTATCTATTATCTAATTTGGGTAATAGAATCATCAACCACCTATAGGGTGTCATCGAATCTCTACTTGGCTGCTACCAAGTCTACATGCATACACATCATCCTAATGCTGAGCCTACATAGATCGTATAAGGGCTAGGATGGTTTATAGAGTCTAATCCTACCACTAAATGGCATCTTCTATAGTAGACAACCTCCTAGAGATATCATTTGATGGTGGTGCTACTGGAGGTGGCACCAGTTGAATAGGCAGTAGAGCACTAGAAGTGGATACATCGGGATGGCCATATAGATTGAACCTCCTATGTACTCTAGAAAGAGAAAATTGGGGTCGTACTAGAGATCGTACTAGTAGAGGTACTACTAATGGAGGTAGGCTACCAAGTAGGTTATCCAAATCGACCCTTATATCCCTCTCCAAGTTTAGATCCATATCTGCCCCCTATGGCTCAACCTATAGAGCATGCTGAGGCTAAGCAGGTGGTGTTAGAGGTGCCTCGTGCTCCTGGCCCTAATCCTCTGTTGGTGGCTCTAGCACAATAGGTGGCAATCTACACTGCACTGTGGTCTCTGGGACTATCAGCAAGTTGTACTATCTAGCCTATCTGCAAAATGGCTTGACCATCTTCATAATAAGGGTTGCCTATAAATCTACGAAAGTGTCCTCCTTAAGTGGTAGCCCAAATGTGCTCTCGTATGCCCCCAAATGTAACAATATATGGGTCACCACTCTTCCAGCACATATATGTGTGGTAAACTATATGGCCACTCTAACCAAGGTGGAGATAATCTTATGAGTGATGTATACCCTCCTATGACTATGCATAGGTTACAAACAAAAGATGTCAACCATATTAACCAACCCAAGGTTATCGGTACGGCCGAGGTATGAGGTGGCAAGGACCCTCTAGATATATTTGTAGGCTTGGGTAGCTAGCGTGGTGCTCTTAGTTGTGTCTGGGTGGTATACTGCTCTTGGTAAAGTGATCTACGCCCAGTGCTACCCATCACTCCTCTCTCTAAGGTTAGGACATCTAGACCAATAGGTAGTCCCATGGTCTCAGTGAATTGGTGTCTCGTGATGCTATATGGAATGCCTCAAACCCTAAAGGTGATGATACCCTCCTCCGTGTCTGGTTTTTAAAAGCCTTTGTATTGCAGAGTCATCAAAAACTCCCATGCAATGCCTGGATAGGTGAGATAGGTAGGGTTAAAGAATGTTGTCCAAGTTGCAGCAATAAGTAATCCATCCACCTCATCTAGCACACCCTCGTTCTGCAAGAAAAAGCAAGACATAAATCGGCTACCCTGATACTGAATCCTAGATAGGGCCCAGTACCTACTAGCCTCTCATTCAATCATCCACTTCGAAGTCCTAGGCCCATTAATAAGTGTCTAGCAATCATGCACGATAATCGGGGTCAAAATAAATTATCTACAAAAATCCAAATGTAATTTGGATAGAATTTCAGCTAGGAATATGCCTGCCCCTACAAAGAAATTTGATTCAAACAATATAGGCAATAGGCAACATAGGCCAGAAAGCCATCTGGTAATTCAATTTTAATTTAGTTAACTCAAGTCAAACAAACATGATTCTTATTCTACAACACTTAACCTTGACTGAGCATCTTTTGAGCGGAACGGACAACATTAAGTTCATTATGTTCAATCCCTCTCCTATTTCTATATCTAACTGATAGACTGGGGCCAAGTGATGCCCAATTAACAAAATTTTACTTCATACTTTTCTTTATCTACTATCAGGAAATGGCACATACATTTCGATTGTACTCGGTGAATTTTCCCTGCTTATTATTTTTATTTTCATTTTATTTCAATAGAATTACAAACAAACAACAGTGTTTCTATTGTAACCCAGGTCAACCTTTTCTTTTGTTTTTTCTTTCATTTTTCTTTATGTTTTGCTTTTTACTTTTTACTTTCTTTGTCTCATTTTACTATTGTAACTAACTAAAGAGGCAAAGTACAACATTTCCATAGTCAATCACAAGCCAAACAAATTCCCACGATAGAGAAAAAAATGCAATTTCAATCCTGTTAGGCAGAAAGCTAAACAAATCAATAAATGAACGAAAATAAAAAAAAGTGAAAATTATTCTTTCTAATTATTCATATATACATTTGATTAATTTGGGAGAAAAATAAAAAGAAGAAGAAATTTAGAGCCTAAACTAGAACCCTAAAATGGGTAAACTAAAAAACTCAATGAAACTTGAAATAAAAGCCACCTTGAGGAGCACACTAACCCGGGAGAATTTCAGCATGAATGTTTTGTGAAATGGTCAAGAAATAGGGGAGAAACACTCTAAAAACTAAGAAGTGAGATCTTAAAAATAAAAATAATGGCGGTTATAGAGAGAATAGGGGAAGAGGAAGATGAAAAAATTCTTTTTTTAAATTTTGAGTGACAAACAGGTAGGGTGTCTGTTGTGAGTGAGCGGTGGCTGCAATTTATGTTCCATCTGTAGCTCCTTTTTCCTCATTTTTGCTTTTTATTTTTGGTTTTTCATTTTATTTTTTCATTATTTTTATTTTTTCATTTTATCTTATTTTACCCTAACCAATTACTTTATTTACACTAACTCATGTTGTTATTGTTATTATTATTGTTGTTGTTGTTGTTGTTGTTGTTGTTGTTGTTGTTGTGATGAGTGTTGGAGCCACCTTGTTTCAGGTTTGATTCTTAAAGGCCTGCTTTTAGGGTTCAAGGCCGAAAGAGGCTCACTTTAACTCATAAATTGGTTACTTCACAATAAAAAAAATTATCAAACCCAAATTATTATTGGTAATCAACCCATGAAGGCATCTATTAATAGGCTAAAAGAGGTAGGTGTCATAGAGTCGTCACCCAACAGGACATTGGGAAAGGAATCTCAACTTTTTAATGCCCAAATAGAAATTGGTGTCGGGACATCACTCATATTAGGCACCTTGGTTATGTGTTGTTTTATAAATGGGTTTTAAAATGTTAATCCTCCCTTTTCTCTCACACGATGCATTGCAATAAATTAAATAAACATATCAATCAATTAATAAAAGTGGTACATAAATAAATTAATTAAATCAAACTACTTAAAATTATTATAAAAGCAAATCATCCGAAAATAATATACATAGATAAATTGGGACATTCATTTGGGTTGGGACCATTAGTTCTCTCATGCATACTTTTACAAAAATCCTCTTTTTCCTTTATTTATTTTTGGATGGAAAAACGGACATTGGTCCAAATTTTAAAGGAAAACCCAAGTTGATTAATAGAAATCATTTGAAGTGCCTTTTCCTTTTAGATGTACACAAAAGCCCTTTTTTACTAGCTATTACATCCTCAAAATAAAATACATCCAAAAATATCAAAAATAATAAAATAAATAATAAATAAATGAAATAACTAAATGGACAGGTAGTAGTCATCAACCAATCGGGGCTACAATCCCCAATGCAAAATGCCTCACAAAATCTCCTAAAAGCAACGACGATGCCACTTGAAGAGGGAGGGGGCAATTGCCCCCCTTAATTTTTGAAAATTTTTTAAATATATATATATAGACAATTTTGCTCCCCTTACAATTTTGGCCTCCTTAAAGCAACTTTATATTCATCTCATTATAGAGTACCAGCAAATTAAGCAAACATATATCATTCATCTTATTACGGAGTTGCTTTTATTTTTTGCATTTTTGAGTTTGGCTAATTCATTCTCTGCATATGACAAAGGCAAGTTACTCCATGTTGCTCAATTTTATCCTATTGATTTTTCTACTATCTAGCTCATGATTCTTGAAAATCAATTGAAAACATATATCATTGATATGAGTTCTAGTAGTGAGTTTTCAAATATTATAGGAATTGATGATCTTACTGAAAAAAATGGTGTAAACAAAAAAAAAAGATATTTTATACCATTTAGTTTATAAACTCATCAGTTTATTAATTGTTTTATCGATTGCATCTGCAATAGTTAAAAAAGCCATTTTCTACTATGAAATTTGTGAAGAATCGATTACATAAAAAAATGAGAGATCAATAGATGACTAACTGTTTGATCACTTATATTGAAAAAGATGCATTTAATGTTATTGATAACGAAGTCATTATTTGTCGCTATCAAGGCATGAAAACTCGTAAAGGACAATTGTAGTTTTTTTAAAATATGTTAAATGAATATTTTTCTTTATTTAACAATTTATTTATAACATTTATGCTATATTTTTTTAAGCATGACTTATATTTTTGCCCCCCTTAATTATAAATTCTGGCTTCGGCACTGCCTAAAAGCAAAAGAAGTTACATACTCACACAAAGCCACTAAAAGGTCAATAAATTAGCATTATTAGAAAAACACAAATAAATAATAAAATACAAAAAAGATAATTATTCATTCAACCATGTGTACATAATTAAAATATGTATAGAATTGAAAATAAACATTTTGGGGATCAAAGATGTAATGCAAACAATAATAAAATACACAAATAAAAACCCAAAAACCAGACACAGACGCCCTTAGAAGGGTGACGGATGGCCACAGCTAAAAGAGGGATGGGACGAGAAGGAACTCCGGTAATGTCTCATTTCTCGCTTTCACAGACAGCCATCCATAGGAGCTTTTTCTCATTTGTTACTCATAAAAATGGAATAGAATGCAGAAAAATCACCCAAAAATCATACAAAATTGCAAATAACATAAAATACTTTATTATTAAAGCCAAAAAATTCCAAAATAAGATTATAACCCTAAAACATGCATTAACTATTCTAAAAACTCATTAAAATCCAGAATAACATAATAAAAAATAAAGCTTGAACATATATAACAATGGAGAAAACCCTAGCTTGATCACATCATTAGCATGCACATTGATCCAAATTCATACATCATCAGTTTTTAAACATGTATATCATCAAAGCACAACGTATAAACACATTTATTTTAACAATAATCAACATGATCGTGTACGATAATTTTTAGAGAAAGAAAATAAAAGAGAAGCCTAGAATATTTCCCTCAGGAGATATTCTAACTTTGAATTCCTTAAAGTCCAGATCTCCACTTCGATTATATTCTTTGTGTTTCATAAAACTAAACCATTCTTTGTGTGTGTGTTTGGATCGAAAGAGTTGTTCGAGAGTTTTTCTTCTTAGAGAGAGAGAAACTAGTTTTCTTTCCCTCCAAGAATTATCTCTATATCAAGAATGATCTCCCTCCTCTGGAAACCCTAAAATCTTTTCCTTCTATACCTAAGGTAGAGCTGGAGTTTAATTCTAACTCTATCTCTCCAAATTTGAAGAGATAAACCTCTTAAAATTCGGATTAAAATCCCTCGATATCTATCTTCTTTTTTTGAATTTCTAGAAATGTGAGAAATCTTGGTATTTAACCACAGATGGTCGTCCCTTATGACAGGTAGCTGTCCTCTAGGTAAAAACCTAAAATTCATAAAAATGCCCCTAATCTAACCTGGATAGGAGAGAGACTACTATAGACGATCGTCCCTCAAGTGATAAACGATCGTCTGCCACCACTGAAGGCCAAAATCAAGGTTTTTCATTGTCTTTTGTTAAAATCCTTTGAAAACGCTTGAGAAATCATAAAATCTTTGATAAAATTGTGAGAAATTCACAATCAAAGCTTCGAGATCCGCACCTGTTGTTAAAAAATATACTATTTCATCATCATTAAGTAACCTTGATCTAGGCTGCCTCAGGCCACGGTATCTACAGCTGCACCCAATTTAGGGGAGCTGGTGCACTAGTACTAAAGTTAGCCAAAATTCAGAGTAAAAAGGGAAAAGATGCAAACCTGAGGCAACAAATCTCTTAATTGATTAAAACACGTACCTTCTGAGGTAGTAAGTCTCTTGGTTGATTAAAACATAAACTTTTTGAGGCAGTGAGTCTCTTTAGATGTACAAGCAAAGTCAGATAGACTTGTTGTATTTAATCAACACTAATTTTTTGGCATGTAGAATCAAATGAGAATGAGTGATATTTGGCTGGTGTCATCTTTAGACATACCTAACCTTCCAATTGTGACGGTTGGGCCTTTTATAGGTGCAACTACCACTTTTGAAATAACATTCCACTTAAGGAGTTTCTAGCAAATATGCATTTGTGAGGAGTCATTGACATGCTTTGAAGCCTGTGTTTTATAGGTTTAGGTTTATACAGAGATATTTGGGCCTAATATTGTGATCTTGGCTAGATTTTGTACACTTCCCAATGATTATGTTACCACTCTATTGATTGGCACCAATGTAAGGAAAACCATCATCATCGAGGCTTTTGACATGTATGATCTTACAGTGTGTTTACATCATCATCAGGCTTTCACCTCTTGTCTAATAGTTCTTTATTGTCAATATTAGTCTTATGACTTCTTATGTGTTCAGATAGAAACATTCTATACTCTAAAGAGTATGGTTCATTGCCCAAGGGTCCTCTTGGTTTTAGTCCAACTGAACATTAACCGCTACAATTTCATTCTGACCTTGTGATAATCTAGGTTTTACAAGGTAGCTAGTGGTGAAAGTTCCAAAATGTGGCCTTTCCACAACTTAGACTTGACAGCAAAGACATGTTTAGTTCACAATGATTGTACTTCGTATGTTACCTCCCATTAACTCCGGCAAAAAGGCATTTGACACCCTAGGTAATGGTACAATCCTCTTCCAGTTTAATAATTCTTTTGTCCAAAAGAGATTGGAAGGAATGTGATTCCCCACTTAAATGACTCCAGTTTGTGTGAATTCTCAACAAGCAAAAGGGGACGTAAGATCTTTCCAAAATCAGAAAATATTTACACTTTTTTTTGTTGTGCATCTCTATTCATGCAACTTTCCGTGATGAGGATGGGTGCTTTAGCCCATCCTTTGGTTGTTGTGGTAGGTATATGGTCCTTGATTGAGGTTTGAGGTACCTATGAGAAGGATTTAATATTAGTGCTCTGCTTATTGAGTTTGCATGTTTTCTTTCTCTTTTCTCTTTTTTGGGTATTTTTTTTGTCATTACATATTAATTACATGTTGTTTGGTTAGTCTCATCATTCTTTTTTAGGTATACTAAGCATGAATACAATAATTATAAAGTAAGTACCTAAATTAAATACAAGTTCTATCTTTATATATATATAAGTATTTAAATAAAGTTTTAAACTCCCTAATTACAAAAATAACAAATCTACTGAGATGGCCCCGATTTTCTATAATAGGCTGGCCTAGATTGAGGTCTGAAGGCTAAAGACTTGAGAGGTCTGGTAGGTGCTATTGCCTACAGTGCTGCTGGTAGCTGCTCACCATCCTATCTGAATATAAAGTGGAACCCAGGCAATGCTACTATCAAAGGCTTTACTATCACCTCTGGTAACCTCTTCGATCCCTAGCTAACCTCAGTGACTGTCGTGTATTGTTGCTCGGGATATCTCATCAGATCATCCCTTAAGTATCTGATGTACCTCCTTAGTTGCTCATCTTTTTCAACTACAACTTGTCTGCCTTTAGGGATCTCACCCTCATTACAATCTCCCTGATCTGGGTGAGTGACTCATCAACTACCTGCAAAGATGTATTGTATCTCTGACCTGCAATCACCAAATTAGCTCTAATTCCCTGCACTTCTATTTATAGAGCCTGCATTATCATTGGTAATGCCTGTAAAGACTACACCACTACTAGCATTGACTATAGAGTCTGATCTTGTTACCTAACAGCCTTCTTCATGGAAATAAATCTCCTAGATATTTCATCAGATGAGGGGGCTGATGACGGATGCACTGGTGGTACAACAGATGAGCATGCCTCTAGGTGTGCTGGAGATTGTGGTGTAGTCGATGAAGACGTACCTGGATATCTATATGGTGGAGGAATGGTAGACATGGATGCCATCAGATGCCTATAACGAGAAAACCTCCCCATCTTTCCAATTGGTGACTACTAGTGTCTAATCAGCGATCAAGGATGTGTTGGTGGCTGAGGTGACCCTCCCATAAGATCCTGTAGATCTATCTGCATCTTGAAGCTCATCCTCCTAGACATCATGATGTCCTAGCTATGCTTGAGGTGCCTATAGGGCTATTGGTGGCTCCTATGGAGGCTGATCCTGAACATGTCCCTCTGCAGATGAGTCTAGTACTATGGTGTCTAGACCACACTTCTCTCTAGTCTCCAAAATGTACAACAGCCAATATTGACCATCTCATCCCTAAATCGACTATATCATCTTCATGGTAAGCACAGCCTATAAATCCATATAAATATCCTTCTGAATAGGGTCCCCAAACCTGCTCTCGTCTGCCCCCAATGATTATAATAATCGGGTCACAACACCCCCTATGCAAATCTGCATGGTGGACTAGGTAGCCACTCTGACCAATGAGGTGATAATCTCATGAGTAATGTGCATGCGCTTGCACTCTCACATCTCCCATAAATTGGCAATTGCAACTAAATTAACTTATTCGGTGCTCCCTGTGTGGCCTAAGTAGGATGTGGATAGCATTCTTTAAATGTACCAATATGCCTAAGTGCCTAACATCATCCTCTTCGTTGTGTCTAATTGATATCTGGCCCTTAAAAGTACTACTGTTGTCCATTTGTTCTGTTCCACTATCCTATCAGGGGTGACCACTTCAAGCCCAGTCGGAAGGCCCATGGCCTCAATGAATCGCCGATGTGTAATGCTATAGTGAATGTTTAACACCCAAAATTGTACCACACCCTCCTTGGTGTCTGATCTCTAGAAGCCATTGTACTCCAGTGTGGCTAAGACCTCCCTAATGACATATGGATAGGTCTAAAATGTTAGGTTAAAGAACTTAATCCACTCTACTCTAGCTCGAAGTTGATTAATCTCCTCCATCAGCCTGACAAACTCTAGAAACTGCCTGAACATGAAGTGGCTAGCTCGGAACTAAACTCGTATCAAGGCTTGATATTTGGTTTCCTGCTTAGGCATCATATATACAGGTGTAGGCTGAGTTGGAGTAGTGAGTGTGGCCCTTCAAGGCATCCTGAAAAAAAAATTATATGTCAAATTTTTATGACTGCCTTGGGTCGCAAGTAAATTAGTGTGTTAGATTTAATCAGACTTCTAATAGCATGCTAGCTCAAATTGGAGATAGCTGACCTATATGGAAATGTGTGTTATGTGCCACAATACAACAAACAACATCGTAAGCCCGTTATCGGGCAATCTAGCAAGCATGCACAACAATTGAGCTATAATAAATATTTTAAAATTTACAAAATTTTTAACAAAAATTTGGCAACATATTAGCTAAAAATGTGCTTGCCCCCTGCATAAAAAGCATTTTAAACCAATCCACAGGCCATCATTGGCCACCAAGCAACACAACCTAATTAAGTTACTTAACATAGGAAACTAAATTTGCCTTATATTATTCTAGTGTAATTACAGTCCTAAGTATAACATGCTTTTAGAGATACAAAAATAAAGCTACCTATATTAATTGCTAAAATATTTACAACTCATGTGCTCATACACGAGGTTGTTCCTAGCTACAGTGTCATACAAATGGTTATTTATAAACTTAAATTACACTCCTAAAGGAATTATTCAAGTCTAAACTTCAATGCAATATGCTTGCATAGATTATGACTAATACTAAAGGTTTAAAATAATTAAAAAAGGTTTAAAATACAATTAAACTAACAAAATAATAAGCAAAATGTAAAAGAAATTCAAATAATACTTACTTGGGATATGAACAATAGGTGAAATAAAATGCAAAAGAAAGCAGAAATAGATTGCCCCTTGAAGTGCGTGTCACTCCTAGGAGAATTTAGGCACAAACGGCTCGAAAAAGGGACCAAAACGAGGGAGGAAACTAAAAAAAAAACCGAGAGAACCTTTAGGGCTTCAAAAATGGCAATTTTGGGAGAATAAAGAAGAAGAAGAAGAAGCAACTTTTATTTTTGAATTTTTGAGCGACAGACAGGTAACTCGTTCGTCGCTAGCGACCGAAGGTCGTATAGTACATCCCATCCATCACTACTTTTGACTTTTTTTCCATTTTTTATTTCCTTTTTTTAATTTTATTTCTTCATTTTTAATCCTTTATTTACATTACATGCCTAAAAGCACATTATTTTTGTCCTTGTTACATATTTACTATGTTATTTTATTTTATTTACATATCTACATACATGTATTATTTATTTTAGTCATACATATTTGCTAGAAACCCAAAATACTCCCTGAAATTTATCGTGCCTCTTAAATTTCTGGACTTTTCACATCTAAAATCTTCCAAATCATTTTTCTTGGCCATGAAACTTTTAGGTTCCCTACAAAAAATAAAAGCAAAGGAAAATGCAACAATATGTATGTGCAATGCATGTGACATGAAAAAAAATGTATTTTGTCTTCTAGAGGTGATAGACGAGCTGGCCAAGGCTCGCTTCTCGAGGGACAGCCATCTATCATTTCTTTTCTATAAATAGTGCTAACTTTCCTTGGTCTTTGTGCCTTTGACTTCTCATTTTTCTAATGAAGCTTTGACTAGGTATTTTCTCTTTCTCCTTTTCTTTCCTTTTTGGGCATTTTTCTTTATGTTATTTATTTTTTTCTATTATTTTTGCTCTTAGATTGTTTGAAATTCCTCTTATCATGACTTCTGCACTTGTAAAATTACACCAATTATTAGATGACCTGAGAACTTGAGAGGACCCACTTTTGGCTACGTATTCCAACCTGAGGTTTCTGAAAAGATTATCCTTTGATAGAAACCTAATTTTGTTGTTGCTCGATATTGGGACCCATGATTCCATGTGTTTGGGTTTACCCACCAGGAATTGTGCCCTTTACCAGAATAATTTTTTGAGATAGTTGGTGCTAGGTTTGCCCCCGGTACTCGACTATACCTGCCTTCCATTATTCCTAGTTATCCCATAAAGGTGGCCTATACCCTAGGTATTCTTCCTTCTAAGGCTAGAGGTTTAGTATCTCATGGGAGGACCTTTTCTTTGGAGCCCTTGATGGATGTTCTGGAGGACTTTGATGATGCACCCACTTTTTAGTCTAGTGTCATTTTACTTTGCTACTTTGCTCGGTGCTCATTGATGCGTATTGACGACTTAATGATTGGGGACTATGCACTGCTAAGCATTATGGATGGCATATGGAAAGGGCACAATCCCTTTCCTCTGATTTTAACCGAGACCATTATTAGCTTGGATGTTGTCTATCATGATCCTTATTCCTATCTCACTGGTAGTCCCATTCAGCTTCATATATATTCTTATTTTGAAGGTAGTAAGCCCCTTATGGGTTTTCACACTAGCTTTTCTTATTGGAAAATGCATCTTTTCATATTTTCACTTATTCCCTTGCCTTATTTTTGCCTGAGATGAATCTAACTCACCCCAGCGACTTTTTTCAAATTAATCTAACATCATGTTCAGATTCACTTGGCTATCCATCACTTCTATAGTCCAAGATGGAGCATTTAGGTGTGTCCATTTGTGCGAATTGCATCGGGCTACCTTCTATGTCACTGCTTGTTGTGCTCATTAGTTTAGGGATCGATAGGGTGTCATTAGGTGTCAACTAGGCTTTCGAGATGGTATTCTGGCTGTTCCTTTTTTGGCAAAGTATCATCGGAGGATTTAGACTTGGCTCCTTGTGAGGACTACTATTCTTGAAATCAGCACTTATGACTTCACCACTTCTCCTTTATACAAGCAATGGGTCATGAGTCCAGCAGTCGATAATAGGCTATCTCATCTTAGGTACCTGGATGGAGAGAGAGATGTGATACAGATAAACTAAATCATATACTATCATAGATTATGTTTTAGTTTTTATTGAACCTTTTAATTTTGAACATGTGAAAAGGATATGCTACTGTTAGATACATTAATGACATTATAAATACATAAATGACATTTCTTTTTTATTTTAGTACACATAATCAGCATTTGATATTATCCCAATGACACATATTATTTAATCTTGAAATGAAACTTTAAAAGCATCATGACTCCTATCATCAATCAGCCCTTTCAAATTTTTTTTATTAATTATTTTCTCTTAGCCTCTAATTTTTGCCCAAGATGCCTTTTTTCGGTTTTCACACGACGAGGCACCCAATTTTAGCAAGGGCGCTATTTTTTGGTTTTTGACCCGCAAGGAATTTATTCTCTTCTTTTTCTCTTTTTAGTCTTAGCCATGGAAGCTTTTTAATCTGTCTATGTTCACCAGTTCTCTGAACTCATTGCCATCATTGTCTGATAGAATTGGTGCTCCTTTAGATAACAACTTTTTAAACATGAAAGGTCCTCCCATGTGGGCCTAAACTTGCCTCGAATATCTGAAATTCCAAGCCTCATCTGTTTGAATACCATATCTGCCTCTTTCAAAGGGTGCTTCTTAACCTTCTTCCCAAACGAACGAGCTAGTCTCTTCTGATAAATATGATTGTGTTAGTATGCACGTATCCTATCCCTATTTATTAGGTTAAGCTGTGACAACCTCTATCTAGCCCATTATATTTCTGGTAATTTGGCCTATAATACTACTCTTAAAGATTGATGTTTGATTTCTATTAGCAATGCTGCTTTCGTGAGTGACTCCTATCAAAGTTTTGGATTTGCTCTTATAACCCCATAGTGCGAAAGGTAGCTTATCTACCCAGTCTTTATAAGTTCGAACCATTTTGGCCAGAATTCTTTTGACATTTTTATTAGTCACCTCGACTGCTCCATTTGCTTGAGGTCTATAAGGAGAAGACTTATGGTATTGAACCCCATACTTAATGAGCATCTACTTGGTTTCACTGGAGAATTGTAACCCTATAACACTCTTATATGCTTTCATATACGTACTTCCTGTTTACTTATATGGTTATCTCGTTTTATATCTCATTGTTGGTTGAAACTACCACATCTACGTGCCAATTTTTTTCGATTTTATTTCGCTTAGGTGCTTTACATAAAATCCTTTCGTTCAATTCTTTAACTAATGATATTGACTGGTTAATATGATACTTAGTGCTTTTGTTTTGTCAATGACTTATAACTATCAAGCTTTTATCGTTTATTTAATGAAAATTTTGGTAGTACAACAGCTTATATATTGCACTAGCCGTCCTGCAATTCCAAATAAAACACAGCCCGTATAGGGCATACAACCATAATCAACAATTTTTAATATCAATATTGTTCAAACATCCACCTGCAAAATCCATTCCCATCTATCCCACATTCATCCATAATGTGCCATTACTCATTCACAATATCATTTTCAAGTCCATACAAAACTATATACACATCCATAAGTACACTTATGCTTACATACACATGCCAATAATAATCATCACACAAAATATACTAGCAAAAAGAATCCTTGATTCGATACCCTCAAATTCGATGCATGCTTGCTCCCCTTTTATCGCCTAAAGGTACCTACACGCAGTAAATAAACTACGCGCTGAGCATTAAATGTGCTCAGTGATGGTTTCAAATCTAAAGATTTCCATTTACACGCATGCATGCCAACATGACTACTTGACTAATATAATATGTACCTAACCATAATTATGCTCCTATGTTCTTAAGCCTACACTTATTTATTTCTACTTTTGACCAATTAATTAATCATTTAATAATTCCTTATTTTATCTTCATGTGCCATTCCCTTTTTATAAAGTTACTCATTAATACATATATATATATATATATATATATATATATATACAATATTATCAATATTATTAATATTGTTACTTCTTATTTTTTTCAAATATTCATTTTTAGCATTAAGTTTTAAATTCCTTACTAATTACTTTAATTACTTATATCACTATCTTAATCAACTTATTTGGTCATTAAATCCATAAGTTACTAATAATTGCATTTATATTGATATTAGTACTCTAATTACATTGATCCCTACATTAGTCGCATTATTGCACTTTTACACTCTAGTCCCTAGATTTTTCACTTATTCATAATTTTACCCTTCATTTGTACTTAATTACCATAACGCCATTATTTTATACCGTTTTCACCTTTACTACATTAATTATCTTACAGTTTACATTTTAGTCCCTTAATTATCCATTTTATGCCAAATTACATTTTAGTCCCTATTATTTTGCTAATTTACCTAGTTTATTATTTAATTACTTACTCGTCCATTTTGTTACTCAATTCAGCACTTAGTAAAAATTACCAATTTACCCTTTAACTTTCATTTTCTTTCAATTAAGCCCATTTTAACTATAATCTCTTATTAAATTCCTATTTACTCATTTTAAATTATAGTATCACTCTTTTTACCATATTGCCCCGAGTATCATTCCAGTAAGAATCTTCGAACCAAATACATGGGACGTGGATCCCACAGATCCACAACATTTAACAGTGATCTAGTGGACCATTCATACATTTAAATTCTACATTTCAACATTTAACATTTCATTTTATTTAGTAGACCGTCACTGACCTACTATAGTGAGTCGCCATGACTTACACCACGATAAGGTGTTCCTATGGCTAGCCAACTATATCCTGTATTAGATTACCCACTAGACTATTACTAAGGGCAATTAACCATATTTCTTTACTTATATTTTTAATTGACAATTAACTTAACCTATAAAATATTTTCACTGTTATACCTATCCACCTCCTATCATTTGCATTCTAAACCATCTATTATTCAATACCAATCTTAAAATACATCAAATTTCATGTAAACATAATATATTACTTACTTACATAATGTAAGTGTGACTTAGAAAATTATCTAATTTGATTCCAATAATTCTCATTAAATAAATTTACACTTAATTTCCATTTTGTATTCATTTTATATCATAAAAATTGATAATTAACCACAATATTTATCTTTTCTTCATATGTACCTATTTGGCCACATTAACATGTTCTCCTCAAATTTTATTTCTCACTCAATCATTAGTAATTTATCACTAATTAATTAAGATTATACCATAAAACACCCATTCATGTATTTATTCTATCTCAACCAATTAAATACAATTAATTTCCCTAATAGGATAATTCGGCTTATACTAAACCAAGCCATTATTTTTATTTTCTTTCCACTTTAACTATTCTAATTCACTTCTTTAACCCTCCTAAACATGTAATTTAATTTCATTTAATATATAATTTCCATATAAACATAATATAAACTTAACCTAAAAAATTTAAATAAAATGGAAATTGTTAGAATTTGTAACCATTAACCTTATACACTTGTTATAGGCTCCCTAAGCTTATTTTTCTTTATCTTTTTCCCTAGAAGTGCCTTCTTCTTCTTTGTTCTCTAATGGTGGTAGAATTATTCACCAAGTAAAACCATGATTATTCTTCTTCTTTTTTGAAAAATAATTGCATAAATGAAATCTACATACTCAAATTTACATCTTAAAATCAAAAAATAAATTTTTCTCCCTCAATTTCTCTTACATTAAAATTACATCCTAACTTTGATCCCTTAATTTAATTCAATTCTTCCACTCAAAATAGACATTAGAGGCTATGATGATGTTGCAGAGGAGCTGAATATTATCTAGGAGGCTTGATTTTGGTGAGAATTTGGGAGAGCAAAGAAGAAAAATGAAGGAGAGAGTGAAAGAGAGATACGGTTAAGAAGGAAGAAGGAGAATGGAGCATAATTCTAGAGTTATCTCTAGATTTCTAATATTTTGGGGCTTAAATACCCTAATTTTCGGGCTGGGCAAGTCCAACCACTAATTTAAGCCCAAATTGATTTTTAAGCCCATTTATGCACTTTAATTTATTTCCCTCTCTTTCTAACACCAAATTCACTCAAAATTAATTTCATAATTTTTAAAATAATAAATTAAGCCTCCAAGAAAAATATTAGCTCAATCGGAGTCCATTTTTGATCTGGTTCACTTAAATCGGTCTGATTCAATCATTTTTAGTGTTACCGTAAAATTTATTTTTTTACACCAAAATGTTCTACATATCATTTTATATAGATATGAAAATTTTAAGAATTTTTAAGGATTATTTGCTATTTTTAAAGCCCAGTCAAACCCTTGATCAACTAAGGTATTATTTAAACCGAAACCATTGAATTTTTTTTTTTACTTTTAGGGATTTATTTGCCCTCATTTTTATTTCAAATTTTAACCTCGAGCTCACCGTGACTAATAATTTCCAATATTCAAATGAAATATTTTTCAGCATCGGGCGTATTTTTCTATCCGGGTGTATTGGTTAACTACGAAAAATACTATTTACGGCTAAGACAGTATTTGGGCCATTACAAACCCATTATCTAACACTATGTGATGGGGTAAACCATATCTACATATCAAATTCCTTTTGATGAACTTAGCCATGTCCCTTGCATCTACCTTTTTGAAGGATTCTACCTCTGCCCATTTGGTAAAGTAGTCAATGGCCACTATGATAAACCTGTGCCCATTCGACGTAGGTGGATGAATCATACCCATAATGTTTATACCCATGCAGCGAATGGCCATGGTGATGTAAGGTTTTATAACTCAAAAACAAGTAGATGGGTCAATTTTGCAAACTGCTGGCATAGTTAGAACTCTCTGACATACTTAGAACAATCGGCATCCATTGTAAGCCAAAAGAATCCTTGACGTATACTCGTCTTTGCTAAGGTTAAATCATTTATATGAGCTCCACATATTCCTGTATGCACTTTTTCCATTACCCTTTTTGCCTCCTTTTCATCCAGACACCTTAGCTGAATTCCATTAGACTATCTTTTGTAGAGCACTTCTTCTATAGTAATGAATTGAGTAGACAGCTTATGGATCATCCTTTGGCCCTTTTCAATGGCTTTTTTAGGGAACGTTGACTTTTTTAAATAATTCTGGATGTCACAATACCAAGGTTTTTCATCATTCATCTCGATATCCATAATCTGCTCGTCTTCAAAATAAGGCTTATCAATACTTGAGATTAGCACAAGCTTCATACTTATGATTATCCCACATTGATAACAAAGTTCCTAAGGCATCTACTAGTTGGTTTTCCTCTAGGCACATATCCAAAAGTACAAACCTCAAATTGGTTGCTCAGGACCTTTAGACATTGAAGATAGGGCAGTGATCATTCTTCCTTCACTAACCACTCACCTCTCACTTGATAGACTATCAAAGATAAATCTCTGAACAGTTCCATAGAATTTAGCCCTACGACTAACAAGGCTTCTAACTCAAAGCTGCAAGCCTCACATCCAGCTTCGTTATTTGTGACCTTGTACCTCAGTTTCTTATCTAATGACATTTTCCCTCCTTTCAGGGTAGCTAAAATTACTACCACTCCCACTGCTTTGTTGTTCACAAACCCATCAAAATACATCTACCAATCCTGGACTGATATAGTTGTAATGTTCTCATCAGGAATTTTATAGGTCATCTATTTACCTTTTAGCAGTTGGTCAGCCAGGAATTTTGCTACTGCTCTCCCTTTGATGGTCTTCCTAGTAACATATTCTATATCAAATTCTCACAGGAGAATCAACCACTTTCCCACTTTCCCTAAGGGTAAGGTCACTTTTTGTAACTACATAAGAGGGTTCTGCTTAGCCATAGCTTGTATCCTATAAGAATGAAAATAGTGTCTGAATTTCTTTAATGCCTAGATGACTGCTAGAAAGATCTTTTCAACTTCTATATACTATGCTTTATAAGGGAGAAACTTCTTGCTGAGGTAGTACACAACATACTCAATCCCAAAGTAGTCCTTTTGAGCCATTATTGCCCATATTAAACTATCTTTTATGGCCAAATACAAAATCAGAGGCTTTCCTGCTTGAGGCGGTCTTAGTACTAGCAGATGCAGCAAATATTCCATGATAGTATAGAATGCCTTTTGATAATCCTCATTCCAAACCACTGGCTGATCCTTCTTAAGTAGCTTAAATATTAGCTCACAAATCCAAGTTGATTTGGCTATGAACCTTTTTATGTACTGAATTCTTCCTCAAAACCCTCTAACCTCTTTTTCCTTCTGGGGAATCGGTATCTATCTAATGGCTCTTACTTTTTCGAGATCTACCTCTATACCTTTCTAGCTCACCACATGGCTTAAGAGCTCACATAAAGTGGCCTTAAAGATGCATTTGTTCGGGTTAAGGCGAAGGTTGTACTTGTCAATCCTCTAGAAGAACTTTTCCAATGCTTCAAAATGACCTTCCTAGGTAATTGACTTGATCATCATGTCATCCATATATACCTCCACTTTCTTATGAATCAAGTTATCTAGTACCTTAGTTGCCATCCTCTAATAGGTAGCACTTGCACTTTTAAATACAAAAGGCATGACTTTGTAGGCATATATACCCCACTCAGTTATGAAGGTTATTTTAATTCGATCCGCTATGTTATTCAAAATTTGGTTATAACCAGCATATCCATCCACAAAAATGTACATGCAACAGGTGGTTGCACTATCAACCAGAACATCTACGTGAGGCAAAGGGAATTCATCCTTAGGGCAAGCTTTGTTTAAGTCCTTGTATTCTACATAGACCCTAACTCTCCTATCCTTCTTTGCCATAGAAACTACATTCGCTAGCCATGTGGGGTACTTAACTTCCACTAAGAACTTAGCCTCTATCTATTTCCTGACCTCCTCTTCGACCTTTTTATCTCATTTCGATCTAAGCCTTCTAAGTTTTTACTTTACTGGTTTATACCCTGGGTATGTTGGGATGGCATGTTCAGCAATTTGCTGATCTATTCCCGGCATTTCTTCATAAGTCCAGGAAATGACTTTTTTGTATTTTTTCAATATTCTCTCAAAACTTTCTCTCTTTTTAGGAGTTATGTCTAATGCCAATAAAATTTCTTTTGGGTTTTCTTTTGTTCTAAGATTAAATGAACATATGGTTGTTAAGTTAATGTTAAACATGAATGGTTCATGATTATTATTATACATATTGAAAGCAGAAGAAACGTCACATAAGTAAGCAAATATGTTCATCTTATTAATATAATCAAAAGAGCAATCATTGTTCTCATCAAAAAGTTCAGGGACATAAACAATATCAATGAAAGTATCTTCTTCAATATTGGTAGCATCAGATGTCTCTCCAACCTCGACCTCAAATGGGTTATCAACCTCTACCTTCCCTTTGCCTTTCAGCTGAGCAGCAAGTAACTTTTTTTTCATGAGCTCCTTAGGCACTTCTTTGTCCCAAGTTGAATGGTTTAGGAGAATCTTCTCATCCCAGAAACCCTCAACTGGCTTGATAATCCCTTGTTCCCAATCGAAAACATCATTAAATGGCTAAAAACCTAGCACTATCTCACCCCCTATCAACTGAGGTTCATTCTTTCCACAGTAAAGCCAAATACCTAAAGCTGGCACAAAGCTCTAGGAGATGTAGGGGATCTTTTCACTTCTTCCTTCCTCTTTCCCTTTTGATTGGGACCAGTAAATTCTAACCTCTTTTTGTCCTTTTGATCTTTGGCAGCTAGGGCAGTCTAAGGCCCTTAGGAGTTCTTACCTAAACCAGCACCCAGTAAGAAGTTCATCTTCTTTAGCATGTTGATCACTTTGAGGCTATCAGAGAAACTACTCTTACCTTCTTCATCACTAATAAATGACACATGAAATCCACTAAAGGGCTATTTGGCTATTCCAAGCATAGACACCTGATTCTCCTTTGCGACCTTAATAGTTACTACTTGAACATTATGGGGGATCTTGATCATTTGATGCAACATGAAAGGTACCCCACCAAACTTATAAAGCCAAAACCTTTCTAATAGCACAGAGAAATTGGTTAAAATAGGCAAAACTACAAATTCAGCCTTGGTCTCAATGGTCTTTGTCTTCACTAAAGCCTTGAAAGTCCTGGCAGCTTGCCTTTTAGAATTGTCATAAGCAAAAATGGTCAAATCAGACTTACTCAACATATTTTTAGTTAGCCTAAAAGTAGGGATTACCTCCAAAGGAAAAATATTAATAAAAAAGCCATCGTCTACCATCACACAGGTTGTGTGTTTACCATTCACCTAAACTTTGATGTATAGAGGGAGATTATGGTTCTTCCCTTCAATAGAGAGGTCGGCATCTGAGTACACAACATTTTCTCTTATTCATCCTTTAACCAAATCCAATAACTTAGAAGGAGAAATAGTAGTGGCAATAGTAGATTCACTTAAGGCTTTAAGTAACTTCTGCCTGTACAAGGGAGACTATCTCAACAAATTCCAAATAAAAATATGTGCTTGCATCTTTTTCAACTGCTTAATTACCTAGTCACCACAACTTCCTTCTCAGTAGGCTTTACAATGGGAGCTGGCTACTAGTGACTGCTTTCACCTTTCTCTCTTCTCTTATTTCCTCCTCACATTCACTGGCTGAACTCCAAATGTCAACAGGCACCAAAGCCCCATCATCCTCACTCTCTGTAGGGCTATCCTAATAATAAATCATTAATACTGGCTAATTTTCTTCACTTGGCTCTGTTACTTTGGGCGTGAAGCGAGTAATGGCCACATACTCATTCCAATATAAGTCTCTTATGACAAACTATTCAGGCAAGTTAGACCCAATCATAAGCACTGGAGGTAGCACAGCATTATAACCTCCTTTTTTCTTCTTGTCTCTCTTATCAAGATTTGAAATCTGTTTATTTTCTATCAAATCCTAAATTTTGTTTCTCAAAGTACAGTAATAGTCTGTTAGATGCTTGGTGTGTTGATGGTATGTACAGTACTGATCTTCTCTATGGTGGGGAAGTCCTTGCTCTTGGTAGGCCTTGAGGGAAGTGGCTGAATCTTTCCTTCCTTACTCAAACGATCTAACACCCAAGACAGTGACTTACCTAAATTGGAATAATACCTCTAACTAGCTTCTATAATAGACACTTTTGCAGTCTTCCCAATTTTGTTTGACCCACTACTATTCCTCCTTGCACCCTCGATATTCACCCTTCTGGCTAAGTACTCTCCCTCAGCTTCTATGGCTATTTCCTTTAACGATTCTCAGTCCTTCATACCTTTCATTTTTAAGCCATTTTTCAAGTATGAGTTTGCATTTTGAATAAATAGCCTAATTTGATCAGATGTGTTAGTCTCCCTCTTCATCTGCATTACCCTATTCCTCCACCTAGTGAGGTACTCGTGGAAGGATTCATCATGTTTCTACTAAAGTAGCTGAGGTCTTTTAGGGTAACCTCTATTCTGGTGCTACAACTGCACTGCTTAAGGAACTTTTCGATCAATAGATCCCATTCTTCCTTGATGTGCCTATCTAGCCTGTAATACCAATCAATTGCAGACCTTATCAAACTCAAACAAAAATACTCCACCTTTTACTTTCTAGTCAGGATGGTCCCTTTCATCATTAGGGTATATTGTTTAGCATAAGCCAAAGGATCTGAAGTACCATCGAACCTTGGCAAGTCAAACATCTTTACCTCTATGGAAATAGCTCATCTCCATCTAAGTTCCTATCTTCAGGGTTCATTCCTCTACTAGTAGATAGTAGCTTAGACATAGCCTCAACTTTCTCTTCCATCTTTTTGAAGGCTGGATCCTCAACACTAGGACCGCTACACCTCATATTCATCACAAGAGGGATGTAATCTTCATCTTCCTCTTCAATATAATCATTTTCAAGGTCATGTCTCATCTCCCTCCTTGGTAGATCTCGAGGCATAGTTACATCTACTACGATAATGGCCCCGATATGGGTCGGCTCTACTATCTCTCAAATGAGTGCTACAAGCTAAGTTCTAACATTTGGTGTCACATCGGCCACCAATCTGCCAATCATAGCCAACATTCTTTCCTCAAACTATTAGAGATGCCTATCCAGCCTTTTATCTAACTCATCCCTCGTTATTGAGGTCCCAGCAACAGATGCAACTAACCTTTCCCATAAAGATGGCAACCTTTCAATCTCCTTAGTACCTCTCTCAGTTGTAGACACCATGACCCAAGGTTGCCTAATAATGAGAAAATAGCATATTGTTGACAACAGGCTTGGATCTCAAAGCTCATATCGTAACTTTCCCTCTTTTTCTTAAAGAATTTTCATAATTTTCTAAGTATCTTCAAATATTTCTAAGTGCTTTAACAAAATGTGCATAAAAACCTTATCTTGGACTTCCAGTGGTGACAGACGATCGTTTGTCACCTGAGGGGTGCCTGTCTGTGGGCCCCTCCCTCATGTACAGTTTAAACCAAGAGTATTTAAGGAAAATCAGGATTTAGTGATGAGGGACGACTGCCCCTCATTGAGGGATGCTCGTCCTTAGCTCAAAACCTAAATTTTTCTACATTTTCCTGGGTTCTCAAAAAGGGAGTTATCTTTTAAGATTTTTTATCCAAATTTGGGGGATTTTATCTCCAAATTTGAGGAGATTAGAGTTGGAATTAAACTCAAACTCTTCCTTAGGTATAAAAACTCAAATCTAAGGTTTTCTAAAGAGAAGGAATCATTTTTTAGGGAGCCACCATTAGAGAAGAAGAAGAATTAGTTTCTTTCTCTCTCTCTCTAAACCTTGTGTTCTAGCAATTCTTGTTAAAACATACACACATACACAAATGAATTATGCGTCTTCTTTTAAAAATCGAGGAGCATAATTCAGAGTAGAGATTTGGACTATAGAATTCATAGAGTTAGAATATCTCCTGAAGGTAATATTCTAGGCTTATTGCAATATTCTCTCTCTACAATTTATTTGTATGATTTTATGATTCTTTGAAATGTATTGACATGTTTTGATTATTGTAATTCATGTGATATGCATGTTTAATTGATATGTAATGTGTTTCTGGACCATTAAATACACTAGAGGCATGATAGGTTCTTAAAGATTCCTCCATTATTGTATGTGTAAAGCTCCGTCTTCTTTTTTTTTAATTCTATAATTATGTTTCAATATAGTTAATACATTATTAAGTATTTTGTTGTGTTTTGGCATGATTTAGCACTTAATATTGCATGTTTAGAGCTAAAAATGCAATTTGTATGATTTTTCTACATTTTTCATGAATTTTGCATTTTCTGCTTCTGTCTAGAGGTGATAGATGGGAAAATGGGCTAAGGGATGGGATGTCTCAGTCCCATCTTCTTGTCCCGTCCCTTGCTCCTTTTGTGGCCGTCCCTCACCTGTTTTGGCCATCTATAAGTATATTTTAAGGCATATTGGGCATATTTTAAGCATTTTTATGTATTTTACTCCCTCTTTATCATATCTATATACTGTATGGCATGATTCTGTACTTGAAATCATTTTTGCACAATTAAATTTGTAATTGTCTTATCATGTTATTTATGAATACTAATTCATTTTTTTTAATTTTCTTTAAGTACTCGATACCTTTATAGCTTCAGAGGGTTAGTGTTTTTTGCATGGGAATTCATGCTTCCAAGTTGGCCACCTCCTCTACTCCCTGGTTACCTTACTTATTTTATTCATTTATTCTAATTTATTTATATATTTATTTAATTTTTTGCCATCGTTTTTATTTTATTTTATTTTATTTTGGATGTATTACTTTTTAGGGGTTGTAATAGTTAGTAAAAAAGGATTTTTTGTGCATAATAAAAATAAAAAAGAAATTAAAATATTTTCTATTAAATAAATTGAGTTTTCTTCCAAAACATAGACCAATGTCCAATTTCTTAACCCAAATCTACATAACGTAGTAAAAGAGATTTTTGTAAATATGCCTGAGGGAACCAACATTCCCAAATTAATCAAAAGCCCATTTTATGTATGTACATTGATCTGGTTTTATATATGATTATTATTTTAGATGATTTGCCTCTATAATAATTTTTAAGTAGGCTTTTATTTATTTATCACTTTTTGTTTAATTGGGACATTTTAAATTCTATCACCTGCATTGTGTGAGAAGGGAGGGAGGATTAATTTTAAAACACAATTATAAGTTAACACCTAACCAAAATGCCTAATAAGAGGGATATCCCGAACATCGATCTCTGTTTGGGCATCAAAATAAGGTCGAGAATCAATTTTCAACATTCTATTAGGGGGCAACTCTATGACACCTGCCTCTTTGAGCCCAATAGTAGATGCCTTCATGGGTCCTTCAGCAATAATTTGGATTTAATCCTATTTATTGTGAAGCAACCAATTTATGATTAAAAGCGAGCCTCCTTCGATCTCGGGCTCTAAAAGCAAGCCTCTAAGAGTGAACCCAGAAGCAAGCGATGGCTTAGACGCACATCACACTGTTTCATTCAACTCTTCTTCTTCCATGTCTGAGCTTGTTTCTTAATTGCTTGCACTTAACTCTAAACTGACTTTTGAACCTAACTCTGAACTTGAGCTTGGTCTTGGCAACTCGAATATTGATCTCCGAATAAGGCGACCGTCTGATTCTCTGAACCACCTCGGTGAATCTATGATGGCTGCAAGGACCAAAAGTTAGGAATAATGCATGATGAATTATGCATGAGCATGGTATATACACGATGCATGTATGCAATGAATGCTTTTACCAGGCGTCAATCATAATCATACACAAGTATAACAATAACCTTCCATCCTAATTACTCCCACACTGGAGGTCGTGTGGTTTTTTTCCTAGATGGACTTAGCCCATGGGTCAACAGGGGACCCAATGGACACGCATGGTGCACGACGAAAAACTAGCAACATAACCTCTCTAGTTGAAAGTGCAAGCATATGGATTTTGACCATTATGTATTTTAAATAATTCATATAAATCGGGTTGGGCCTACGGGGGTATGGTAGCCTTTGACTAATAGCCTCCTAATTTGTTTAAGTTTATTCAATACACAAAGGTCCACATAGCAAGAAAAAATTATTATGGTCACACATCCTAGGAAAAGTTGCTATTGTCATTACATGGGCTTAAGTCAAGCACGGTGAAACTTTAGGGCTACCCAATCATGGTCCCTGCTAATAGGTCTAGCTCATCATGAGCATAATGACTGATGGATCATCATTTTATATACCAATTGGTACTAGACTTGGGCAGGTGGATCTCTTTAACACCTTCCTACATTGAGTGAACGTAAGGTGTGCTTCAAGATAGCACCAGGGCTAAAAAAGGACGTCTAACTTAATTTTAAGGCTCTAAGATGTATCTAATTTTTCGAAAGGAGATAAGATTAATAAGGAAAACCCAATTATAAAGAACTTAACCAAGATGCTTTTAAGAGCAAGGCCTTTTTAGTCTCCAATGAAGTCGCCACTGTGATCGTGCAAGAGCCATGCTTGTTTTCGATTCAATTTCGGAGGCCCACTTTTAAGGTCCAAGGCTGGAAGCGGCTCATTATAACTCATAGATTGGATACTTCACAATAAAAAGGATCAAAATAAAATTACTGATTGTAGTCAACCTATGAAGGCATCTACTAATAGGCTCAAAGAGGTAGGTGTCATGGAGTCGCCACCCAACAGGACATTAGGAAAGCAATCTTGACCTTTTGATGCCCAAACAAAGATTGGTGTTCAAGACATGACTCTTATTAGGCATCTTAGTTATGTGTTGTTTTATAAACAGGTTTTAAAATGTTAATCCTTCCTTCTCTCTCATACAATGCATTTGTGATAAATTAAATAGACATATCAATCAATTAATAATATTGATAAATAAATTAATTAATTAAATCAAACTACTTAAACTTATTATAAAGGAAAATGATCCGAAAATAAAATAACATACATACATAAATCAAGGCATTCATTTGGGTTGGAAACATTGGTTCCTATATGCATATTTTTACAAAAATCCTCTTTTGTCATTTATTTATTTTTGGATGGAAAAACAAATATTGGTCCAAGTTTTGAAAAAAAAAACTTAAATTGATTAATAGAAATCATTTTAAGCACCTTTTTCCTTTTAGACGTGCACAAAAGCCCTTTTTTACTAACTATTACATGCCTGAAATAAAATATATCCAAAAATATAAAATAAATAATAAATAAATGGAATAATAAATGAAATAACCAAATGGACAAGTAGTAGTCATCAGCCAATCGGGGGTATGATCCCTAATGCAAAATGCCTCACAAAATCTCCCCAAAGCAAAAGAAGTTACATACTCACACAAAGCCACAAAAGGTAAATAAATTAGCATTATTAGCAAAACGCAAATAAATAATAAAATATAAAAAAGAGAATTATTCATTCAACCATATGTACATAATTAAAATATGTACATAATCGAAAACAAACATTTTAAAGATCAAAGATGTAATGCAAACAATAATAAAATACATAAAATACAAGAATAAAGACCCAAAAACCAACCACGGATGCCCTTGGAAGGGTGACAAACGGCCATAGCTAAAAGAGGGATGGGACGTGAATGAACTCCCATGACGTCCCGTTAGTCGCTTTAATAGATGTCGTTTGTAAGAGCTTTTTTCTATCAGTCACTCACATAATGGAATAGAATGCAGAAAAATCACCCAAAATTCATACAAAATTGTGAATGACCTAAAATACTCGATTATTAAAGCTTGAAACATGCCAAAATAAGATTATAACCCTAAAACATGCATTAACTATTCTAAACACTCATTAAAATCTAGAATAACATAATAAAAAATAAAGCTTGAATATATATAACAATGGAGGAAACCTTAGCTTGATTACATCATTAGCATGCACATTGATCCAAATTCAACAATAATCAACATTATCATGCATGATACGTTTTAGAGAAAAAAATAATAGAGGAGCCTAAAATATTACCCTCAGGAGATATTTTGACTCTGAATTCTTTAAAGTCCAGATCTCCACTCTGATTGTATTCTTTGTGTTTTAGAAAACTGAATAATTCTTTTTATGTGTGTGTGTGTGTTTGGATCAAAAGAGTTGTTGGAGAGTTTTTCTTCTTTGAGAGAGAAATTAGTTTCCTTTCCCTCTAAGAATTATCTCTATATGAAGAATGATCTCCCTCCCCTAAAAACCCTAAAATCTTTTCCTTTTATACCTAAGATAGAGTTGGAGTTTAATTCCAACTCTATATCTCTAAATCTGGAGAGATAGACCCCCTAAAATCCGAATTAAAATCCCCTGATATGTATCGTCTATTTTTGAATTTTTAGGAACGTGGAAAATTTCAATATTTAACCACAGACGGCCGTTCCTCATTACAGGTGACCATCCCTCTGGCGAAGACCTATAATTCATAAAAATGCCCTTGATCTAACCTAGACAGGAGAGAGACGACCACAAATGATCATCCCTCACATGATAGACGACCATATATCACCACTAAAGGCTAAAATTAAGGTTTTTCATACTCTTTTGTTAAAACCTTTTGAAAACACTTGAGAAATCATAAAATCTTTGAGAAAAATGTGAGAAATTCACAATCGGAGCTCTGAGATCTGCACCTGTTGTTAGGAATATAATATTTTCTCATCATTGGGTAACCCTAATCAAGACTACCTCGGGTCATGGTGTCTACAATTATTATTATTATTATTATTATTATTATTATTTATTTTTATTTTTATTATTATTAATTTTTTATCAACTAAATTAAATACTCCCTGAATTTTTGAAATTCTGAGATTTTTTGCAATGTTAGTGTGTTTCTCAGATTTCATATAAGAATAAAAACAAAATGGATGCAAATATATACGTGCAATGCATGGGACATGTCAAAAGACTCAATTAGACAGTCTAGGAGTGACAAATAGTCAATCTATGAGTCACTCCTGAAGGACAGGCATCTGTTAAGGCTCCTCTATAAATAGCTTGATTTCTTCTTGATTTTTATGCTTTGACTCCTCCTCTTTCAGTCAACCTCTTCTCCAAGTATTTCTGTCTTTTGTCCCTTTTTTCTTTCATTTTAATTTCATTTACAGTCATTTTTTATTTATTATTTTCATATTTTTAGCACATAGACTACTTAAACATATTCACCATGTCAACCTTGGCCTCGACCAAACTACACCATTTGCTAGATAACCCGAAAACCTAAAAAAACCCTATTTTGATGCCTTACTCCAATTTGAGGTTCTTGATGAGGGTGAGGGCAGATAAAACCTGAATTTTATCTACTATCCGGTACTAGGATCCTAGATTCCATGGTTTTAGATTCACTCATTAGGAATTATACCCTTTAGCAGAAGAATTTGCTAAGATTATCAATGTGAGATTTACATCTAGTACTCCACCCCATATGCCTTATTATGTTCTAGACTATCCTAAAGAAGTGACATGGGTTGTAGGCATTCTTCCTTTTGAGGCCACCAGTCTAGTACCCTGTAGGAACACTTTCTCACTTGGTTGATTAACTTCCTAGATGATTTCTTTGATGTGACTACATTACAAATTGGCGTCATTCTGCTATGTTGCTTTGATCGGTATCTAACATCAAATTTAGATGGGTTGACCAAGGATTATAGGGTGCATAGCAAGCTGACCCCATTTCCCTTGATCCTAACGGAGACCATTCTTGGTTTAGATGTTATTCATGTTGATCCCATTACTCGTCTTACTGGTAGTCCCTTATTGCTCTAGGTATGTCATTATTTTGATAGTGCACCCCTTATGGGTTTTCACAATAGCTTTTGTTATTGGCAATGTGTCCTTTTGGATTTTCACATATTTTCTTACCTTATTTTTGCTTGAAATGAATTCAACTCACCCTAATGGCTTTTTTTCAGATCTGGTTACCAAAAAAACTAAGGTTATTAATAGAGCCTCATCCCTAAGCTATAGGCACATATCCTTTGAGGCATTATCTTTTTAGTTAGAAGTTGTATGATTTTTACTTGTCTCATAAAAGGGCTATTTGGATAGCTATTGTGGCAGATAATGACATCAACTTTGGATACCTTTGCTTGCCTATTACTTTCATGACTAGGGATTGGACCCTCTGGATGTATTCCCTTGTGTGGGTTATATCAGGCCACCTTCTGCATTATTTCTCATTATGCTCACCAGTATAGGGAGAGGCAGAACATTGTCAAGACCCCTTTTTATTTTCACGGTGGCATCCTTTCTACTAGTTTCATGTTGGGTTATCATTAGCTATAGGCCCAACTATCTATGAAAACCATCATACCTGATATTAGAGCTTGCGACTTCACCATTTTCATTGAATACAAGCAAAGAGTTTTCAATCCAACTGTCAACAACAAGACACATCAACTTAGATTTCTAAAAGGAGAAAGTAGTTAAGCATAGATATTAGATTAGTTATAATCAAAGACTATGTTTTTGCTTTCATTATAACTTTGAAACTTGAACATGTTAAAGAATAGCTTTCAAATAAAATTAATAATCTTTTGAATACAAATATAATATTTTTGTCTAATTTCATTACATATGATCATTACTTAATATTAACTCAAAAATACAAGTTATCTAATCTCGAAATGAAATTCTAAAAGCACGAGAACTCCTGTTATCAGTCAGCCCTCTTGAGTTTTCTTGATTGATTATTTTCTCTTAGCCTCAAATTTTTGCTCAGGATGCTTTTTTTTTGTTTACACCTTGACGAGGCACCTAATTTTAGCAAGGGCATCATTTCTCTTCTTTTTCTCTTTTTAGTCTTAGCCATTGAACCTCTTCAGTCGGTCGAGATTGACGGGCTCTTTGAACTCATTGCCATCATTATCGATTGAGATAGCTGCCCCTTTGGATAGGAGCTTTTTCAACACAAAAGGTCTCTTCTAGGTGGGTTTGAAATTGCCCTGGATGTCTGGAATTCCTGACCTCATATACTTAAACACCAAATCCCTCTCTTTCAAAGGATCTTTATTTACCTTCTTCCTAAAAGAACGAGTTAACCTCTTCTAATAGATTTGGTTATAATAGTAAGCTCACATCCTATCCCTATCTTATAGGTTAAGCTATAACAATCTTCGTCTGGCCACTCTGTTTTAGGCAACTCAGTTTCCAAAAATACCCTTAAAGACTAATGTTCAATCTCTACTGGTAGCACAACTTTTGTCCCACAAAACAAAAAAAATGGAGTGGCTCCTGTTGAAGTTCTAGTTATAGTTTTATAGCCCTATAATACAAAAAAGTAGCTTATCAGACTAGTTCTTATAAGTCTGAACCATTTTAGCTAAAATTCTTTTGACATTCTTATTAGCTGCTTTGACTGCCCCGTTCGCTTGAGGTCGATAGGGTGAAGACTTATGATGTTGAACCCATACTTTTTGAGTATCTACTTAGTTTCAACTTTGAACCACATCCCATTATCTAACACTATGTGGTGAGACAACCTATATCTATATATCAAGTTCTTCTAAATGAATTTCACCATATACCTAACATCTACTTTCTTGAAGGATTCGACTTCTACCCATTTTATGAAGCAATCTATGGCAAATATGATAAATCTATGCTCGTTTGATGTCGGCAGATGGATCATTCCCATGATGTCTATACCCTATGCAGCGAATGGCTAAGGCAATGTAAGGTTGCATAGCTCAAAAACTAGCAAGTGCCTTAAGTCCGCATACTGTTGGCATAACTGGCATTTCTTCACATACTTAAAGCAGTTTGTATCCATAATAAACCAAAAGAACCCTTAGCACGTGATCTTCTTTGCTAAAGCTAAACCATTCATGTGAGCGCCACATACACCTACATGTACTTCCTCCATGACCTTTTTAGCCTTTTTTTTTGGCTCAAAACCTCAACTAAATACTATCAGGTTGTCTCTTGTACAATACTCTGCCTACACTAATGAACTGAGTAAACAACTTAAGGATGATTCTTTAGTCCTTTTCAGTAGCCTTTTCTAAAAACACATATTTCTCTAAGTAGTTCTGAATATCAAAATACTAGGGCCTCTTATTATCCACCTTGATATCCATCACTTGTTCAACTTCGAAATATGGCATATCAAAATTGAAAACCAACACAAGTTTCATACTCACCCCTTTTAGATTATCCAACATTGATATTAAAGTGGCTAAAGCATCTATTAACTGATTCTTGTCTCTAGGCACATATTCGAAAGTACACACCTCAAACTGATTGCTTAGGGCCTTAAGACATTTGATGTAAGGCAAGAATCATTTTTCCTTCATAGACCATTTACCCTCCCTATGATAGGCTACTAAAAAAGAGTCTTTGAATACCTCTACAGATTTTTCCCCCATAACTAACAAAGCTTCTAACCTAAAGATTCATGGTTCATACTCAGCTTCATTTTTCATGGCTTTATACCTCAACTTCTTAGCTAAAGGCACTTTTTCCCTTCTAAGGTCACTAGAATTACTCTTACTCCAGCTCATTTATTGTTCAAAGCCCCATCGAAATACATCTGCCAACCTTGGATTGTTATAGTTGTAACATCCTCATCGGGGAACTCATAGATAACTTCTTCCCCCTCTAGTGGCTGATCAACTAGAAATTATGCTACATCTCTTTCTTTAATGGTTTTCCCTATGATATACTCAATGTTGAATTCATATAAGAGGATTAACCATTTGCCCATCTTCCCTAACAAAAAGGGTGCTTCTTGCAGGTATCTGAGAGGATTTTACTTAGCCACAGCCTGTACTCTGTAGGAATAGAAGTAGTGCCTTAAATTTTTTGAAGCCCAAATAAGTGTTAGACAAATCTTCTCCACCTCTACATACTTAGCCTTATATCGGAGAAATTTCTTACTGAGGTAGTACACCATGTATTTAATCCCAAAGTCATCCTCTTGTACCATTATAGCTCCTACTAAGCTATCCTTTATAGCTAAATACAAAATTAAAGGTTTACTTGCTTTTGGTGGTCTTAACACTGGTAGATGCAAAAGGTATTCTCTGATAGTGTTGAATGCCTTTTGACAATCTTCATTCCAAACCACTAGCTGATCCTTTCTGAGCAGCTTAAATATTTGTTCGCAAATTGAGGTCAACTTGGCTGTGAATCTATTGATGTATTGAAGCCTACCTAAAAATAGCCTAACCTTTATTTCCTTCTGGGGCACCATTATTTCCCTAATGGCCTTAACTTTATTGGGATCTATCTCTATCGCCTTCTAACTTACCAAATATATTAGCAGCTTACCTGAGGTGACCCTGAATATACAGTTCTTTGGGTTGAGGCAAAGGTTATACTTATTAATCCTTTGAAAAAACTTTTCTAATTCCTTAAAATGGCCTTTTTGACTAACTGACTTGATCATCATATCATCCACATAGACCTCTACCTCCTTGTGGATCAAGTCATCTAAAATCTTAGTTGCCATCCTCTGATAGGTATCACATACATTCATAAGTTCAAATGGCATAACCCAATAGGCATAAGTACCCTCATTCAGTGATGAAGGCCATCTTGATCCTAGCTACAATCTTGTTCAAGATCTTATTATACCACGTATATCCATCTATAAAATTGTACATAACACAAGCAGTTGCACTATCCACTAAGAAATCTATATGAGGCAGGGGAAAATCGTTCTTAGGATAAGCTTTGTTGAGATCCCGATAGTCTACGCAGACTCTAACTCTTCTATCATTTTTAGCCATAGGGATTATATTTACTAACCAGGTTAGGTATTAGACCTCTATCAATAATTTGGCTTCTATCTACTTCCTCACCACCTCTTTGACCTTCTCAACCCACTCGGGTCTAAGTCTTTTAAGTTTATGCTTAATAGGTTTATACCCTAGGTAGGTTGGCATGTTCAGCTATCTCTGGATCAAATCCTGATATGTCCTCGTAGGTCCAAGCAAAGACTCTTTCATACTTTTTTAATATTCTCTCAATTTTTTTTCTTCAGGAGTTATGTCTGATGCTAATAAGATTTCTTGTAGATTTTTTTTTGTTCTGAGATTAAATAAGCATATATTAGTTGAATTGATATCAAATATGAATGATTCATTATCATGATTATGCATATTGAAATCAAAAGAAACGCCACACAAGTAAGCAAAATTGTTGATCTTGTTAATATAATCAAAAGAAAAGTAATTGTTCTTATAAAAAGGTTTGGGAACAAAAATTATATCTATGAAAGTATCATCCTCTTCAGTCTCTATAGCAATTGCAGATGCCTCTTCAGCTTTAAGGTTTGGCTTTGGTGGTGTTTTGGCTTCCATCTTCTCTTTTCCTTTCTTCTGAACAGCAAGCAATTTCTCAGTCACAATCTCCTTTAGCACTTTCTTGTCCCAAGTTGAGTGATGTAAGAGGATCTTTTCATCTCAAAAACCCTCTACTGGCTTGATAATTCTTTGCTCCCAATTGAATACATCATTAAACAGCTCAAAATCGGGCACAATTCTATCTTCCACTAACTGAGACTCATTTTCTCCACAATAAAGAGAGATCCCTAAGGCTAGCATAAAACTCTTGGAGATGTGAGGGACTTCACTTGCTACCCTTTTTCCTTTACTTTTCTTTTCTGGACTAGTGTAACCTAAACATTTCATGTCTTTCTGCCCTTTGGTAATAATAGCATCCTAAGACCCTTGAGAGTTCTTACCCAAGCCAGTTCTAGGCAAGAAATGCTTCTTCTTTAGCATGTTGATTACCTATAGGCTATCGGCTAAACCATCTCTACCCTTATCATCATTAATCACAGACAGATGGAACCCATTGAATGGCTACTTAACTATTTCAAGCACAGATACATGATTCTCCTTTGCAACTTTGATGATGACCACTTGACCATCATGGGGTTTCTTAATCATCTGATGCAGCATAGAAGGCACTCCCCCTAACTTGTGGAACCACAGCCTTTTAAGGAGTACAGAGAAGTTAACAGGAATAGGCAATACTACAAACCAAGCTTCAATCTCAATCAGCCCTATCTTCACCATAGCTTTGAAAGTCCCTGTAGCCTATCTCTTTTAGTTATCATAAGTAGAAATAGACAATTCAAACTTGTTCAGCATACTCTCATTCAGACCAAAGGCAGGAATTGCAACTAATGGATACATGTTAACTGAAGACCCATCATCTACCATCACACAAGTTGTGTGCTTACTATTCACTTGAGCCTTAATATAAAGAGGTCGATTGTGATTCCTTCCTTCAGCGAGAAAATCTATATTAGATTACAGAATATTTTCTCCAATTCCTCCCTTAACCAAATCTAACAGTTTAGATGGTGAAATGATAATGGCTACAGTAGACTTAGACAATGCTTCTAGTAACTTCTTCCTATACGATGGAGATTGCATCAACAAATCCCAAATGGAAATTTGAGCTTACATCTAGATGTACCAACTGTAGTTTCAAATGATTGTTGCTGACCAACTGAAGCCAAACTAAATGAACTAGAAGTATTTTTAGTAAGATATGGCCACTATAAAGGTTTAGGAACTTGGTGCATTCCACATGGAATAGGAATAGATACACCTATCGACCATCTTTCTCCCCTTCCTCTCCTGTTACATCTAGATCAATGAAAATCTTCATAAGGAATTGTAAGTGGTGGAATTTGTATAGGATCAAGAATAGGCTGATAGGGATAATTAGTTGATCGTCTATCAATTGCACAAACAATACCTAAAATGCTTTTTGATGTCGAACAGATACTAATGTCTTCATTAGATGATGAAGCAATGTCAGTGTGCAATATTTGTTCAGCACCATCAGCCTACATGCAAATAAATAAATGTATTAAAAATCAACAATAACATTTATACATATAAATAATAATATTGAATCACACCGATGCCCTGATGGAAGCTCCAATCATGGTTATTCACCATCTAGTATATGATATATATCATTGTATTTATTGTAACCTTGAATATAATGGTGCACTAAGAGGAGGATCCATAACAACATGATTATGTCGATTTACCCACTTATAAAAAATTTTACTTTCCAATTTTGATTAGTGTACCCCTTCGAGTCAATCTAGTGCACCGAATCATTATATTATAGAAAGGGTGGAATTGGTTGATCCATTCCAAATTATCTTAGACATCGATTGGGTCGGTGTCACTCAATAATATGAAAACATATGACTGGCACAATTGATGTCCAAATGGCATGTCCATTTGTACAGAAATGTGGTAATAAGTGAATCACATTTTTGCATGGCTTCCATTCCATCTACAAAAAAAATGACACATTCATCATATTGTAAGAAAAACATTTTTTCTAATGAATGAGATTCAATAATTTATCATAAATAACAAATTAAATGTAAACCCGATCATTACACTACAAGTCTAAATACAAACGGTACTTAAAAATATCTTTGCTATTATTTTTACTCAAATCCAATAGGGATCACCACTTGATAAAGAATGATTAATGACATGTCAGCATATTATATGAACAATTGAAAATTAAAATATACCTAAATAATATATGATAAATAAAATGTACTTGTAACCATAAGGCATGGTCTAATTAAGAATAAATGTGTGGATAAAAGGGGACCGAATTTGAGGTAGTCTTTCCCATACCCACATTTGTATTAATCAATGAAAACCCCAAAGTGAAGTTGCACTAGGTCGGGTTGCACGACATAACTCTCCATACAACCATGTGAGGAATTTTGATCCCCAGTTGTACTCACCAACAATATGTAAATGCTCCAACGATAGGGGCCACATCAAATGTATGTAGTTATTCCACTATGTTGTACATAAGAGTCCACCAATATAACATAAAATCCATGTCAGAGTAAAATATTATATATGGTAGTCAATGGCATTGGGTGGCAATGAATTAAAGTTTCTTGATAGCCAGGTTATTTTTACACTATCTTATGATTACGTCTTCTAGGGGAATTTACCTTAAAAGATGGCAACACAGATATACCCAATCATGCTGTAAATTTCTAGCCATATGACGTCTTTCAATGGGCAAGCCAGTGAGTATCCCAACATCTTATAGAGTTATAGTTATTTCACCAACAGGAAGGTGAAAAGTATGTGTTGCTAGTCGCCACCTCTCCACAAGTGCAGCTATTAAGTCAATATTAACATTTATTACACCAATTTGCAGAACTCCATAGAATCCTACTAATCTTAAGTATGGTACTATTCGCTCATCGATGTTTCTATAATGACTGTCAATGTTTGTTCTGCTTGTAACCAACACTTCATGTTCAACCTAAAAATAAAGAAACTATCAGTATTGTATACATAATTAAATTATATATATATATATATATATATATATATAGGGAAAATACAATTACAATTTCCACTCCAAACAGCATCCCGCTCGGTGTTTGCCTCACAGCGTTAGAAGATCATCTACATAAGGTCCCAAATTAATATATTCTTGATTTGTAAACTAATCCATTTTGTTATAACCTAAATGTAAATACAATAAGAAGTGTTACATCTGCATTATAAAAATATTTGTCATAATTAACTAAATATATGTGTACATTAAAATTAATATTAATGACATAAAATAAAGATAAAATAAAAATATCATATGTTTATCTAGACAAAATTGATTGTAAATATTAATCCAAATTACTATTATTTTCCATATTTAATATTTTAACTATAATTTTTTTAATTTTTTGTTACACTAAATATTTTAAACCACTATATAAAATTTTCCACCATGACTCTCTAGCCTCTACAAAAAAATCCTAACCTTCTTTTCTTCCTGGATTCAAAATTTTTTTTCTTTATCTAATTTTGGGGTTGCCGTCAACTCATTTACAGGCAGCAGCCCCTCTTCTCTTTCATTTTGCTCTTTTATTAAATTTTTATTTGTGTTTTTCAATTTTTATGTTTTTTTTCAAATCTCTCAAATCGATTTAGATCTGAAGTTCTAATTTTATTAATTGTTTTTTATTCATATTTGGTCTTTTTGTGTTTTGGTTTCAATAAACTGAAATTTGAAATTTTTTATTTTAGATTTGATTTTTGTTTTTATTCAGATCTTATTTGTGTTTTTTATAAATCTAATTCGTTTAACTAATGTTGAATGCAATTTAAATTTTTTATCATGTAAATTTATCCTTCATATTTGGAGGTTATTATCTTCCTTTATGTAAGTTTTTGTCCTTCTAGAATGAGTTTTTTCGTGGACAGTAGATGGACTAAGTTTTTCGTTGAAAGCCAGATTGCCCGAGACATGTTACCGTTATCCACTATTTTCGTTGAAAATGTTCAGATATATATTCTAGTAATTTTATTAGTTTCGTACATCTTATGTATTTTTAAATTTTATAAATTTATTTATACTTTTCTAATATACTTTTTTATATTATTAATGAAGATTTAATTTGCATTAAAAAAAATTCCACCATGACCGTCAAAATTAACAATTAATTTTAACAATATAATAAAAAAAATTGACAATCAATTTTGTACCATAATCAAAATGCATGCCTCTTATAAAATAAATAAATAAATAAATGATCGATTTAACACATAATTCATCAATAAATAAAATTATATATCGCTTGATAAAATTAATTTAATTTAACAAATTAATATAGGTAAAAGTGTATATCCATTGATAATAAAACTATATATCAATTGATAATATTAATTTAATTTAAAAGTAATCTACATATCACAATTAAACAATATGTCTACATTTCTGAAATAAATTAATATTTCTTACTTTAGCATCAATATATCAATTACAACAACATGTAGACAAAAAAAAACTATTCTATATTTACATAACAATTCTTAATAAATTAATTTCAATATTTTAAAATAATACAAAACTGGCCTTTTTTTCATGCATTACTATATCAATTAACAAAATAGACCTGCAAATTAAATCTTAACACAGTTAAATATTGTATTAAATTAATATTTGTAATCACTTCTCCAAAAAAAATCATAACTAATCCAATTAATTTTTTTAACTTTAATGAATATAAACATATAAATCAGTGATTAATCAAACACATTTTTTTAACTTTAATGAAAATTTACAAATAAATAAATTATTAATCAGATATATATATTTTAATTTCAGCACCAAATACATGAAAAAATTATCAAATATATTTTTCAAAAAAAAAAGTACACGTTTCAATAATAGACAAAAATTTCATACTTTACATTAAATATAATAACTTGTAATACGATATAAATAATTGTTATATCAAATTTTAATTAACATTGGCATAAATTTTTTTTAAAAATCTATTATTCTAACATTTAACATTATAAGATATTTTATTTTAAGTTTAAAATGTAAGTAATAATTTGCCTTTTTTTTTCCATAAATCACCAAATCAACGAATATATAACACTTGTAAATTACAAAATTACACAGTTAAGAATATTTTTAACTTTTTTATACAATTAATTGTTAAAATTACAATTAATATACTCATATTTAATTTATGTAGCAACGGAAAAACTTACTACAAAACTTAGTTTAAACACTAGATTATATATAAAAAAAAAAGTTAATAGCAAAAAAAAAAATAGCACAATTTATAAACTGGATGAAGGAGAAGGAGTAGATGAAGAAGAGGGACGAGAAGAGGAAGAAGCAAGAGTAGGAGAAGAAGAATTTTTTGGGGTTTAAGTAATGTATATTTAATAGTAAAAAAAAATTATTTTTGAATTTGACTCCACATTACAGTACTTTTAGCATTTCTGTCAACAGCACGAGAATGAAAAAAGTAATTGTCTGCAGCGGTTTCAGATATTGCAGTCAAATGCTTTGTTGGTCATGCCATTAACAATATCGCTACAGTCCACAGTATTTTAACAAAAATAATCCAAATACATAAATAATTTTTGATATACTCCATTGTTATTTTTTTTTCAAAACACATTATTTTTTTTTAAATGGCTCGTTTTAGTTAGAACAGTTTTATAAACACCTGAACTTTTTTATGCGTCTTATGTAACATTTAAATTTTAATTATTACAACTTTATAATATAATAATTATAAAAACTTGAATTTGACATCTGAATTTTAATTATAATAATTTTAATATAATAACTAAAGTTAAGCAGCTAAATAAAAAAATTTAAAAAGTTCAACCGTTTATAAAGTTTAATTATTATTATATATTGGGCAGCATATTTAAACAAGAAAGCCATATGTGCATGCAATTGGTATTAGAAAAGTTGACATATATAATGTTTTGGTTGATTATATGCTTATTCTTGTTTTTTTTTAAGCAAGTGATTTATTAGGTATTTTAATTCTTTGTTCAAGATTCAATGCATGTCTCTTTGATTTTATTTTTCTAATATATATGTATGTATATTTCAAAATTATTTTTAAGTTAAGAATTGAAGAGTGATAGATCCCGTCTTCATCAGTAATCCAAGTTGATCTTAAAATATTCAAACATTTACTTTTATCAACCAAAAATTTAATTATTTTTTCTTTTCATTAAAGTTGGAATATCACATTCTTATTTTTAAAATGTTACCATAAAAAAATAAAACATAAAAATCTATAAAAATAAAACACCATAAATTAAATGGACTTTCCTCTAATTCCTAGACACCATTAATGTCTCTTTTGAAGTTGTCGTTTGTCATCAAAGTCTCCAAGTCCCCATAATACCTTAATTACTTTTCTGCCAAAAAGGAAAGAGCCAAGAACCACAGCTAACAAATACATGCAGGTTTTCAGAAGATCAACAGCAAACATTAATGGTAAAGTCTCATCTCACAGTAATTATGTTTTTCTTTACGGTGGCCGTTCTTTTTCTGCCACCATTGCTGCCATCGTTGGCTCCGCCGCCACCCATTTTCCTATTTGTTCCGATCATAATAATGTCACTTCTCATTTTGCTGGCCTTTACTCCTTTCCAATTGCCAGAGAGTTGTTCTCCTTGAGATGTTTTTAGTTATTTTAATTTTTGTTTTTGGTTTAATTAATGAAGTTGTAATTTCTTTTTGTTTTAATGGAGTTTTACAATGCTTTTGTGATTATGATAAATTACAAGAAAATGCTGTTTTATATTCATATCATACTGCGTTTTGAAGAACACTGAGTTTTATTTATTTATTTATTTATTTATTTATTTATTCTGCTTTGAAATAAATAAACAATAAAAATGAAGATAATGAAGAAATAATTGCTCAGATATTGTTTCTCTCTCTCTTTTTCTCTTTTTTGGATGTAGCAAATGGGTAAGATAGTCGACATAAATAAGGTAAATGCTCGCATCTTCCCTTTTGATTTGTAGAAATTGAAATAAATACAAGGAAAAAAAATGGTTGATTCCACGTTTGTTTTTTATTTTTTTATTTTTTATATATAAATTGTAAAATATGTGTTATGATATGGTGTGCACGTATTTGCATTATCCGATCGTTTAGTGCATATGTATGTTCTCCTGTAGGAGTAGCCAAAAATATTATTTTGCAAGATTAAAATTACAATAACTAATAAATTTTCCATTTAAATGAAAAATGGAGTCATTTCAATATTTCAGTGGGATGAAATTAAAAAAATTAATAGTATAAATATATTTTTTAATTTTTTCTTAATTGAATTTGATCCAATTTAATAAAATAAATAAATTTACAAGAGGTATTTTTTATTTTTTCTTAGTTGAATGGCCCACTCAATAAAAGAAACAGTTTTGCTCCTATGCGCACTGCCCCACCAAACTAATATTTATCGAAAAGAGAGATGTCATTTGTCGTATAGTCTTTCATTCAAGTGTCATTTTAATAAGACACTAGAAGATTATTAGTTACATATAATTTTTATTGGTATTTTGAATTGCATATGAAATTTCCTTCATCTTACTCTCCTATTTTACGAAAAAGCTAACTACTAATTACTTTTTAATTTTATATAAAAAATAACTTAAGCGAGACAAAAATTTTCTTTATAATAGAGATTTGGGCATCGTAAAACTCATTATGTTTATTTGAAAAAGTAACAAACAAAGTACCACCATGCCAGATTAATTTCATATGTGATCACTTAAATTTAATAATTATAACGTTATAATCACTATATTATGATTTATAACAAAAAAGTATTTAATTTTTATTTTGTAACAGAAAAATCATAAAAATCGAAAAATTCGATCACTAAAATTATTGACAGTAGCAGAATTTGTTGACTGCAACAAAAACAACACTATCTTATAACATTAAAATTATTGATAACATCAAAATTTGTTAGATATCTAATAGATAAAAATGTATATTTATTTTCATATTTTCAATTTTTCAATGGTCGAATTGTTAATTTTTTGGCTTTTATAACTTTTCTATTACAAAATAAAAATTGGGTGATTTTTTTTATTACAAATCATAGTGTGGTGACCATAGTGTTACAGTTGCCAAACTTGAGTGACCACAAATGAAATTAACTCCCACAAAGCTTTTGTCATGAGTTGGAGTAAGTAAAAAAAAGAAAAAATATAATTAAATATAAAATCGGTCTGAAATCAAACTGATTTTTTTGATTAACCGATCCGTTAAACTTGATTACGATTTTTAATTTTTACATTTTTTTTATTTTTTGTTACGATTTTAGTTTTTGAATATTGATTAACCATTAATTCACACACACACATATATATATGAGAGTTATAGAAGTGAAAAGAGTGTAATGTTCCTTCTTGATTCTAGACTATATTACTCAGGCCCGAACTTTGTCATTTTGCTCGTTGCATTGAACTACTTTCTAGAGCTCAATAATTAGTATGTATGTGTGTGTGTGTGTGTGTGTGTATATATATAAACTAAAATTTATAAATAAATATGACATAAAATGAAATTTAATTGAAACATCGAGTCATAGGTTTGGTTTAGGTCGAATCGATATATATATATATATATATATATATATATATATATATATATATATATATATATATATATATATATATATATATATATATAACTCATCATTGAATGTCTAGCTATGACGGAAGTTCAGAGTTTGAACCATTGAGCCATTATGGGAGTTATAGAAGTGAAAAGAATGTAATGTTTCTTCTTGATTCTAGACTCTATTACTCGATCCAAACTTTGTCATTTTGCCTGTTGCACTGAACTACTTTCTAGAGCTCAATAATTAGTATGTATGTATGTGTGTGTGTATATATATATAAACTAAAATTTATAAATAAATATGACATAAAATGAAATTTAATTGAAACATCGAGTCATAGGTTTGGTTTAGGTCGAATCGATATTTTAAATATTTTTTGGTGGATTTTTTAGCTTTTGGGTCAAATTTGACCCTAAATTTTTTTAAACCATTCATGTTTGATCCATTATAATTTTCTTTGGGTTCGAATCATTATTTTCAAATGGGTTCAAATTAAATTTTCTGATTGAGTTAAAAATTGCCAAGTCTATGTAGGAGTCCAATTTCATACTCATTTAGAAAGAGCTTCTTTTAGAAACTAGATCTTTAATAAATAAAAATGTAAATTTTTTTTCTTTGAAATAGTTTCCTTTTTTTCTTAGAACTTTTTCAAAAAAAAATTCCACTTATATTTGCAACAAATAGATGAAGTTCAATATTTACAAAATAAATAAAAAAATAACTTTTTATCAAACTTGAAGCAAAATCAATGCAAACATGCATATAATCATATGAAAAAAAAAGTAAAGGGGTGTTTCTAACCGAACTGAACCAGTTTCTTTAGGCATGCAAAGGATCCGAATTGTGAACGTGCAAGGAAAAGAGTAAATAATATCCATGTTGACTAGGGGAGTCCAGAGCTTATTTTTCAAATTTAGTCCATTAATAGGGGTGTGCAAAACTCGAACCGACCTGACAAACTCGAATAACCCTACACATTCGAGTGGCGTTATTCGGGTTTGTCGGGTCGATTAGGGTTATAAGATTATCAAAATTTTAGGTAAGGCTAAAACCCCTCGAAAATCAATCCGACCCGTAACCCGAATAACAAAAATATATAAAGCAAAAAATTCCTATTTTTTGCTACACTTCCTTCAAAGCCAAATCCCTAATTGTCGATCTTCCCCACCTAGTCGCCCACTCATCCTTTACTCTCTCATCGTCATCGATGAACAATGATCTAGTCTCCCTCTCACCTCATTCGTATCAGTTATCATCTCGATTCTCAACCTTTGTTCTAGTCTCCCTCGTTCATAGCTCTTTGGCATTGTAAAAAGGTATGTCTCTATTTTGGAGGATTGAGAGTAGAAGAAGAGACAGAGAGAGAGATAAGCGAGAGAGGAGGCCTAAGTTGGGATTTTTGGCTAATTACAGAAAGGGGTAGGAAGAGTTGTGGATAAAGAGAGAGATAGAGGCAGTAGCAAATGGGGGCTGTGAACGAACAATGGTAAGCTCAAGAGTTTGTTATTGATTATATTCATTAATGGTGGATTCTTGGGTTTGTGGGGTTAGGCGAGTGGAATCCATTTATGGGTTAATTAAAGGAGATTGAGATAAGCAAGTGCATAGGGTTTTTTGTGTGCCTCTGGTTTTGGGCTAGCTTTGCCCTCTATAAAAGATGGAGAGTAAATTCGCATGAAACTTTCGTGTTCAAACAATTTTCATTAATTTTATTGCATTATCAATATATATTAAATAATTTTTAACACCTCCTAATTTTGATAATTGATTTTGTTTTTATGATCATTTGTGATATCAATCATCCAAAATCTATGTCTTAAGCTTCGTAAAGCAATAACAACTAGTAAGACTTTAAAATAAATTTTAAACAATTAAAAAAAGTTCGGGTTGATCGGATTAAAGGAGTCGGGGCTCAAAAAAAGTCGGGTTAATCGAGGAGGGGCCCAACAATTAAATAGGGTAGGATCGGGTTAAAATATATGTGAAATTTTGGATTTCGGGATTAATTAAGTTCAGGTTGGGTTGACTTGAACTCGACTGATGCACACCCCTATCCATTAATAATCGATTAATTGCAAAATGCATTTGATCAACCATTAACCATTTATTAATGTTAAAAAAAATCAACATGTACAATTATACTTATCCTAAATTTCATAAGAAAAAACTTCAACTAAATGTGCAAATTTGCCCTAATATTTATCAAAATGGGTAAATTTGCCTCTAATATTTCAAATGGTGCAATTAAGCCATTAATGTTTAGCAAATGGGAGATTTATACATATTTACTAATGGAATACTACCAATATTCCATTGGTTAATTGTTGACCAGGATGAAAAAGGACACAAGGCAAGCTCTCATTGGACTCATCATCTTCCACGTGGCTTCAGTAAAAAGATGGCCAAAGGTACAAAAATGCTCATAAAGTTTGACGAAATTTGTAGTTCTACACTAATATTTCTTTTGTTACAATATTGCTCTTAGTGTTTTAAAATTGGAGCAATTTTTCCCCAAGCCAAAAAAACTCCATTTGCTGATGGCAATGGGGCCTATTACTCTTAATAGTGTAACATCCATACCATACGGATCTAATGTTCCAGTGCAAAAAGCCAGAATTTTTTTTCTAAACCGCTTAACCTTTTATTTCTAGTCTTAGTCCATTTATATAACTTTTAAGTTACGTTATCGTAGACGTATAACTGTCCAAGGTTACTATTTATTTTACAAAAATTCGGTAATATGACGGCTATAAATCTAACTAGCCCACTGAAACGCAGATAATTTTTACAGCCTCTCAGAGGCACAACAGTTCAATAATAACAATATTCACGTATCGTTCATTACTCATTTGTACCAACCGACTATACCCATCATTCATATAAGATTTACATATATACATAAAAGGTACTAAACATGCTAAATCATTTACTTAAATTAATTATTATATACATATACATGCCACTCAAAAATTTATCTTTAATCCTCAATTATTTCTCTTCCTGTGTACTAGTGCTCCTTTCTCTTTAGTACCTACACGCAATAAATCCTACGTGCTGAGCATTAAATATGTTTAGTGGTGACTAACAATAATAACATTTTCCTTTAATGTAGTTGTTCTAATTATGTAACAATTAGTTTAACAAACTTTCAATATAATTACAATTTTGCAATTATTGTTCATTTACATTTTTAAAAACATTTTTATTTTATTATTAGCAATCATTTTCAGTCCTTATTTATTTAACTTTTTACAAATTTGCCCTTTTACCTAATATTTACAAAATTGCCATTATTCTCATTTATTTTCATTTTTAACCTATAATTTTACATATAATTTACCAATTACTCCCTACTTTAACGTTTTTATGTAAAATTACACTTTTAGTTCTTATGTCATATAAAACTTCATTTTTAGACTGTTGGGACACCAAATTATCATTTTACCCTTTATAGTCTTTTCTTAATTATTTTTATTCATTAAATACAAGTTATGATAAAATTATCGTTTTGTCCCTATACTTTTTATTTCCTTTCAATTAGACCATTTTTCATCTTACACTACATTTTTATCTTTCTTTTCACTCTTTTAATTTATTTTTTACATAATACCCCTAGAACAATCCCGACAGAAACTCTCATACAGGATATGGACCCCACAAGGTCACAAACATATTGAAAAATGACCCCGAAAGATCATTTTTCACAGAACAAATACTAGATCAGACAGATACAGATACTATGAAGATCAAAGATCCTACCATAGCAAAACAAGTCGTCATAACTTACACCGTGATACAAATATTCCTATGGCCAGCCAATTATATCCTGAGTTAGATTTTACTGCTAAACTATTTCTAATGGCACAATTTCATTAAATTATAAATCATTATCCTAATTTTTCACACTTTTTATTACTTTTTCATTTAATTCATTTGTCAGTCAAACTTTTCAGTCCTTTTTACACAGTCTGTGAATTATTTCACCATAATTCACTATTTTTTCATCAAATTATGAATTAACTCACAATAATTCAATATTTTCACTTCATACATAACCAAAATTTCATATTGAAATATTCAAATAATTTCTATAAATTCTATAAAAATTCATAGGCACATATTTCACTTGTTTCATACATTATTTCCCAAAAGTTTATTATTTTCTCAAGTTACATAATCCATTAATTATTCCAAAAATATTCAAATAATTTTCGTAAATTCTATAAAAATTTATGGATATGTTATTTCGTCTCTATTATCATTTTAAGGCTTAATTTTATTAAAATACATGATTTAAACACTATTTTTGTTTAGGGTACAATTCGGTCAAGCTAAGAAGTCCACCTTACACTTGCTTTTAAATTCATTTAAGCTTCCAAATAAGCTTATTTAAAGTCTAATTCCATTATCCTATCATCAATTTTAATTATACACATTTCTATTAAAATTTCCTAAGTTACATAAAGAAAAAATCATTTAAATCAAAGGGAAATGTTATGATTTATTAGACACTAACCTCAAGAGCTTGTTTTCACTCCCTAAACCTTCCTTTCTTTGCTTTAGATCCTTAGGACACCACCTTTCTCCTTAGAATCCTAAGGTGGCAAAAAATACAAGGATGAAAATCTATTAATTCCTTGCTTCACTTTTCCAACTTAACTACAAAATCTTACTCTACAACCTTCAATCTACCCATACAAACCCTTAAATCCAATTAAAAATCTTAAAATAACTTACCTCAATTTTGATACATAACATTTTTCCTCTTAGTTTTTCTTTAATTCTTTCATTATAATCACCTCAAATGAAGATTAGAGGCTACCATAAACCACTAGAAAAGCTAAATTTTACTTAAGGAATTTGAATTCAGGAAGAAACTTAGAAAAAAGATGAAAAAATTAAGAAAAATGAAATTCTTTCACTTGGCCAAGAAGAAGAAACGTGAGAGAGGGAGAGGATGGATGAATGTGCTGGAACATCAAATTCTTATGCCTTTTATAAGGCTCTTAATGGGCTGGGCTTGGTCCATCCCAATTGGCACAATTTATTTCAAGCCCAATTCCATTATTTAGGCCCATTATGCTTTCCAAAATTATTTCTCTCACTTTCAAATCTCAATTTCACTCAAAATCAATTTTATAATTCTTAAAATAATATATTAAGCTTTCATGAAAAATTTTTACTCAATCGGAGTTCGTTACTGGTCCGGTTCAATCGAATCGATCCGATTCGATAACTACCAGTATCACCGAAAAAGTAAATTTTTATTACCAAAATATTCTACATGAAATTTTATTAAGATCTGTAAAATTTTGTAATTTTTGAAGTTTATTTACTATTTTTAAAAATTCAGTCAAAGTTGCTTCAATCATTTCTACAAGGAAAATTAACTCGCTAGTTTTTTCGTATTTTTTTTTATTTTTAGAGGCCTATTTAACCTCGGTTTAACTTTAAATTTCATCCCTGAACTCATCATGACCAATAATTTTCAATAGTCAAATAAAATATTTTTCACTTCCGAATACGATTTTCGGCCTGAAAATACTATTCACCATCTGAAGTTACTATTCACGATTAATCCGGTGTTGAGGCCATTATAAATAGACCATTGCTATGTATCACTCTCTCACTCTTTTCTTTGCTAACATGGCAATGGTAATCAACCATTGTGACGTGTCATTGTCTTCCTCAATTCTCTTGTGATGTTATGGCATTGGGACTTATTTTTAACCAATTACCTATTGCCATGTGTCACATATCCTCTCTCTTATCTTTTCGGCACATCTCACATCTCATTTTTCTTCTCTTCTCTCTTCTCATATCATTTATTATTATATTTTATAAAATAAAATAAATTAAAATGTCATTTTATTACTCAATAAATATATCAAATCTTCTAGGAAATTATATTAAATAATATAAATGCTTATATATATGTCTAAAAATTTTAAAATTTTTATTTTGCAAATTATAAATAACTAAAATTCGTTTAACCCAATATAATATTGAGAAAATATAAAATAAATAATATCTAAACCTAAAAGATTGAGAGAGTGACATGTGGCAATAGATGATTGGGTAGGCCCCACTACTACATCAACGAACGTTGCACCAAAGTAAATATTAGGGCGGTAAAGTTACACATTTTGCTAAACTTTAAGGATATTTTTACACCTTTGGCCATTTTTTACTGAAACCACATAGAGGACGACATGTCTAATGGGAGCTTGCCACATGTCTTCCATCCCAATTAGCAGCCAATAAACTAAATATTGATCAACATTAGTGTCTTGTTAGTATAAGGGTATAAATCTCCAATTTTCTAATAGTAAAGGATTAATTGCACCATTTGAAACATTAAGAGTAAATTTGCCCACTTTGATAAACATTAGGGGAAAATTTACACCTTTAGCTAAGAAACTTCTATCAATCCATCAAATTAAAATATAAATTTTTCAAATTTTAAACATAAAATACAAGTCATTTAAATTTAATATCAATGCATTAAAATAAAATTATATAAATATTAATTTATTAGTCATCTATTTTCTAAGAATAGAATAGAATATGGATACATGTGATAACTACCTTTATGTCCATATATATGTATAAAATTACATATAAACCTAGTTAACCATTAAAAAATTGGCTAATAAAAAAATTAAGTCCAAATTCAAGTTCATTAACCATAATTTTGAAAAGAGTTAAAGGCAATTTTTGTCCTTAAACGATCGGAAATTGGGTTATTTTACTTCTGAACTTTTTTTGAGCCAATTTACCCTTCAACTCAATAAAACGGTGCGTTCATACCCCTCAAATAGATAAAATTTACATGTGAAAAATGGAGCTAATGGTGTCTAATTACAATGCCACACCACATTTGCCACATATGCTTCTCTTTCCTAGTCAACATGATTTTTTAATTTAAAAACCCATGAGGTGGCATCCCACATGGCACCCATGCTGAAAATTTTAAAAAAAAAAGAAATAAAAAAAATTATTTGGTTTCTCAGAAAATCAAATCAAAAGAGATAAAAAAAATCTATTTATTTTCCAAGAAAATTTTTTCTTCTGAATTTTTTGAGAGAACTCTTCTGCAGCAACAAATAACAAGCAAAACAACTTTGAATTTCTTTTTCTTTTTCTATTTTTGCACCAGAATTACAACAAATTCTATTTCTATTTCTATAACAATGAAACACCAATAGCAAATCCAAAATTACAATTTCTGCATTAGAAATAAAAAAAAGTTAGAGATCTTTAATTTTTTTGAAGAAGAAAGAGGGATAAAAGAGATGGTGTCTGTTAGATCTGAATAAACTACAACCACCACGAAGATTGAAGGTTTGGATGACATCCCTAGATTAGGCAAAATCTATGCTCGAAGGTTTGGATCACTTTGTCGTTGATCTACCTTCCGACAGTGAGAAAGAATTACGATCTATGGGAAAGAATGGAGCGTGATGACTAATAGTAATCTAATATTTCACGGTGGTTGACTAGGGTTTGTAAGGCAGAGATGGCGTCAACAATGGAGGGCAACCATTTTGGATTAATCAATGAAGTAAAAACAAGTGAAGAAGAAGAAGAAGAAGAAGAAGAAGAAAAAGAAGAAGATGATGATGATGATGATGATGATGATGATGATGAAGAGGAAGAAGGGAGAGAAAAAGAGGGATAAGAGAGAGAGAGAAATAATTTTTTTATTTTTTAATATTTTTGTCATATAAGCTTTTTCTTGATTGGATCTATGATTAGGAGAGAGAGAGTTTGCTAACATGTTACATTTTGATTGGACACTATTAGCGCCGTTAGACACATGGCATTTTCGGCTATTTGAGGGGTAAAATTGTACAATATTGGAGGCAAAAATGCACTAAAAAATTATTTTAAGGGCAAAAAGGGCCTAAAAAAGTTGAGGGGTAAAATCACCCCTTTTCAATAGTTGAGGGGCAAAAATTCACTTTATCCCTTTTCAAAATTAAAATCCACATTCACATCCAATCGGACTGATTAACTGCTAAAGTTAGTTTGAATTCGGTCTTCTAAATCGATTTAACAGTATTTTGGTTTTTTGTCCAATCATAATGGTTAGGACCTTAAAGCAGGCATTAGAGTCATCAATTATAAAATAAATTAAAGATTCATTTTTTACTGTTTTCAAAGTTGGATCCAAAGACAACCAGAAAATGCATATTTCAACTATGTAACAAATGGATAAAATTGGATTAATTTAGATCGAACGATAACAAATTGAATTATAAATAAATGGATCGAATTATAAGCAAGTTAAAATTTTATGGATCATAAAGGAGTGGGAATGGATCTAATTGGGTCATTGAATCGAATAAGCTATTGTTTAAACAAGTCATAAAATGGTTACATTAGGAGTCGTAAGTAACATTATTCTTTTATCCTTTTAATATTATTGTAATTAAAAATAAAAAAATATAAATTTTTATATAAATAGTTGTTTTTCTATTTACATGGTATAAGAAAAGTCATAATATTTTTAAAAAATAAATGGGTCATAAACATATCATATCAAATTGGCCATATAATGAGTTAGATTAGATTATATTACTTTGCAAATCAATTGAATCGCCTCATAAATAGTTCATCGATGGATTGGGTCAAATTTAGGGGTGTGCAAATGGTAAGTTCAGTTCGGTTTTGGACCAAACCGAAAAAATCGAGAACTTAAATTTATAAAATATAATAACCGAACCGAAATTAAAATTTTTAGGACCGAAAACTGAATGGACTAAAATAATTTCGATCGATTCGGTTTAACCGATTCTTAATTTTCATTTTCATGGCATCTCTGCGAGTGGGTTTTCATTTTCATTTAAGCCCTGTTTTCTTTTTGGTTCTTTCTTTTGATGTTCTTGGATCACAACCCAGACAATGCTCTCTCTTGAGCTTGGGTTAGAGACCACATCAGTAGGCCCAATATATGCAGCCCAATCAAAGCCTTTGTTGAAACCTATAACTCTTCTACTTGCATTTTTCTTGTCTTTCTTTTCTTTTTCTTATTTTTTAATAATTTTTATCAAACCGTCCTTCACTAAATAAACCAATTTTTATTTTCGATTTTTATTTTCGTCTAATTTTTAATAATTTTTAATTTTTAATAATTTTTCTTTTTCTTCGGTTGGTTTCGTTTTCTTCGATTTTTCAATTTTAAGAACTGAACCAAATCAAATCGAATAAATCGATTTTTTATTTCCGTACAAAATCGAATGAATCGAAAATCAAAATAACCGAACCAATATACCAAAATCCATTCGGTTCGATTTTTGATTTCGATTCGGTTTTGCACACCCCTAGTCAGATTTATATCAAAAAAATTATACTCCCTCTATCTCGGATAAGGTGTAACATTTTGTAGAAAATGTTTATCTTACTTAAAATGCCATTTTATAAATTTGGGATAATATTTATTTTAATTTTGCTATTTTATTGATATCAAGAAGTAATATATTAATATTTTCAAAATTTTTTTAAGCATTTTGTCCAATATATTTATTTTTATTAAATATAAGAGAGGTTATTATAAAATTTTTATTGATTCATTTATTTATTTTTTGAAGGATTTGGATAAATTTGCATCATTGGTCACTTAACCATAACACCTTATAAGTTATAACAACAAATTTTCACACTTTCAATTTGTAATATAAAAGTCACCTAACTTTAATTCATGTAGAAGAAGAAAAAGAAAAAGAAAAAGAAAAGCCATTTAACCTGTCATTGTCGGTTTATAAATTAACAATCTAATCCTTTATGTTTTTCAAAATTTTTATCAGATTTCTGATACCAATTAAAATAAGCTTGCTCCATACTAGAGAATTATAGAGCTAGTCAAATCTCTTTGATCTCTAATTTCCTTAATTTCTTGTATTCATCGTGGTATTAAAAACTTTTAATAAAGACTAGCAACCTTTTATTCTTGAAAAAATAATATTCAAACTCGTTTTATTGTACAGTAAATTCTCCTAAATAATTTAAAAAACTTTCAACTAAACTATTAAAATTTTCAAAATATTCATTTACTCAATTAATACAATCAACAATAATATTTAATAATGCTATTGTTGGATTGTTGTCTACTGCTTGATCTAAATGAAAATAATCATGAAACTAATAATACTTTGACATCAAAAATTATTTTGTGCTAATAACTGATAAAAAAATGTAAAAATAACATTGAAAAAAGTTAAAGTTCCCATATACTCCTCAAAATTAAGTGCTGAATGATATTTGTACTAATCAATGTGGAAATGCTCTATATATATCTAGAATTTTAACTCAATTAGGTAAAATTATATAGCTACTCAAAAATCTTCTGATAGCTCTGCAATTATGCCAGTACGAATTAAAATTTCTAATATAGAGCAGATTCACTTTAATTGACATTGGAGTCTTGATAAAATTTTGGAAAAGTATTAATTTGCAAACTTGCAAACCGGCAATAGCGATTTGAAGGGGCATGAACTAAATTTAGGGACTTTTATGTTACAAGTTAAAGTTTAGGGATTTTATTGTTATTTTGGTTATGCGTAAGCAATAATGCAAAAAATCTAAAGGATTGAGAATCAACTTATAGCAAAATGGAATGAAGACAAAGCTAGTCTTTTCATATTCTTCAGGGTTCATATCTTCACCTGGTTTTGAAGTTCGATGGAGAAGAACATTGATTCTTACAGTTCAGTTCGCCCCAAGAATGGTATGTGCTTTAAAGATGCCCACAAGTCTAAATTTCAAACCTTTTTCTCATTTGAATGAACTACACGAACGGAGAGTTTTTCCCATTACATTAACTTCTTCTCTAAGAAAAGTTTCAATGAATATTATAATCTATAATCTGTTTCTCAACTTTTTTAAACATATGGTGCATTGTGGTTTTTTAGTAGAAATTTGAAAACTTTTAAGTTATGTAGGCCTTTCGTTATGTACCCAACTGACTATATCGTTGCTTTGCCTTGTTATGCTAAAAAATCCTCTACTTTTTTTTTTTTTTTTTTCTGTATATGATTCGTTTATATACAATCACTATTTGAAAATGGGTTCAGGGAAAATGGAATTTTTATTTTGCCAAATTTTTGCAGTTCTGTAGTTTCAGAATCTTGTCACGGCGTGGAGGTGGGAATTATTATCAAATTTAATCTGAAAATTGTTCTTGGGAGTTATTTTTGGAGTGTTTTTAACCGGACCTTCAAGGGTTTTCATCATAGATTTATGATCAATTTTTCAGAGTGTAGATTGTAGACATGAAGTTATAGGAATGATTATTGGAGATAAGAACATTTTTTGCCACCTTGATTTATTTAATCAATTAACTACTTACTTACATAATGCCTTTACTTGCATAGCAAATTAGAGTTTTTGCTTTTAATGTGGTGCATTTATGCTGTTTAAAGGAAGTCTACTTTTTGATTTATGCTGTTATACAAAATTTTATGTCCAGATATGACTTCAAGATATTCCATTTGTAGTTATTAGGACTGTTCATAAGTTGGATTGGGTCAAAAACAAAAGAAACCCAACCCAAACCAATATAGGCGGTTTGAGTTGGTTTGGAGCAATTTGAAACAGTTTTTTTTTATTGTAATTTATAATGGTTTGAGTTGGTTTCAAAACGGTTTGAATACGGTTTAGTAGATAACCGGTTTATTATCCTACAACCCGACCTTTTCTTATGAGAAAATTGAAAATATAATCCAACCCGACCAACAACCCACCTAAACCATGGTTTTTATGGTTTGGTCGGTTTGACTCGATCGGGTTGGTCGGTTCATTAAAAAAACTGAACAGCCCTAGTAGTTATTATCGAATCAAATGTATAATAGCCCACAATTTATGCATGAGAACTTTTTTACGTTAAGATATTATTTTCTGTTCTCCATTTCACTTTTTAAGTATCCTTTGTTATTTGCTTGTTTCATTTACTTTTCCTGTAATAAATATATATTCATTCCAAAACTTATCAGTAATTATTGAGTGACAGATGAAGAGTATATTGTGTGCGTGGCCACGTCTCTTTTATGCTTATTTCCTGCGTGGTCACGCGTGTGGCTTCTGTCTTCATGCACGGCCACATCTCCTTCATGCTTATTTCCTACGTGGCCACGCGTGTGGCCTCTGCCTACGTTCCCTTTATTTCTTCATTTTTACTTCTTTTCTTTTATCACTCTTTTACTTCTTTTCGCTGTAATTATTTTTTTACTTATAGTTAGTTTTAGTCTTGTAACCATGGTTATTTAGTTAGTTATTTTTAACCATGGTTAGTTAATCAATTTCTTTAGCAGTGTATATATATTTTGTTCTACTCTGTTTTTGTAACTTGGAATACACGAAATATAGAGGTATTAGTTCTTGGATTCTCTGTCTTGCTTCTGCTGCTTATATGGTATCAGAGACAGCGAATCAAGGTTTTCAAGCTTACTGTAGCTTGTGATTTGTTTGTGATTAGTGATTTGGTCGTGGTATTTTTCTAAGTGAATCTCTTGGCGGACGCTGCTTGTGCTGGAGTTACAAGAAATCCTATGAATCTTCAAGGATCTGACAATCTAGGTATTAATTTGGTTACGACTCCATTGAATGGATTCAACTATCGTACTTGGAGCACTTCAATGAAGAAAGCCTTAGCTGCTAAACATAAGCTAGGTTTTATAAAGGGAAAAGTAAAAATGCCTGTTGAAGATTCAGATGAGTATGAAGAATGGTTGAGTGTAAATGCTATGGTAGAATCTTGGATTCTTAACTCTCTTACAAAATAATTGCATGAAGATTTTTTATATGTCTCATCTGCAAAAGATCTTTGGGACACATTGGCGAAACGGTTTGGAGATTCCACTGGTCCACAAGAATATTAGATCCGGAGAGAAATTGGTACAATTGCTCAAGGTAATAGCAGTCTTTCAATGTATTTTACGAATTTGTGTAGGCTGTGGGATGAATTACAGTGTATCATTCCAGTTCCACATTGCACTTGTGGAAAGTGCACTTGCAATGTTTCAGACAGAGTTCTGCAATTGAATGAGAATGCAAGGATTATTCAATTTTTAATGGGATTAAATGAATCCTATAATCATATCAAGAATCAAGTGCTTATGATGGATCCTTATCCAAATATCGATAAGGTTTATTCTATGCTTATGAACATGGAGAAGCAAAGACAAATATCAGATGCTTACAATGAGACAAATGACAGTAGTGCTTTAATGGCTATTGCTGCTGTTTTGAACAACAATCAGAGAGGGCTGAAATCTTCTGGAAAACAACGAAAGGATTATAAGAAGGAAGATAAGTATTGTAGTTTTTGTAAGATGGATGGACACACGAAGGACACTTGCTTCAAGATTCATGGCTATCCAGATTGGTATATGGAGCTGAAAAAACAGCAGAAAAAGAAAGGAAGCAAGCCTGTTCACGTATCTGATTCTTCTGTGTTCTTGCAATCTTGATATCGGGAAGATTTACAATCCAAAGGCCATAAGAGAAAGGGGTCTTCTGATAAAGGTGGTGAATATAGTACTTCAGCCTCTTCTGCAATTGCTCTTTGGCGTACTTATGGAAGGAAGCTTCAGAAACATTTAGCATCTCTAATTTGCTCCAGGCGTTAGATAGATTTGACTTTGGTAGTGTGACAAGAGAAGTAAGAATGTTAAGTGCTCGAATACGCAAACATTACTCTAAAGTGAACTCTATAATTCCACTTTCACATATAGTTGTAGAAAATGAGAGGTTAATGAATCAGCAGGACACTGGTGTGACACAATATGATGTTATCGCTTTGGAAAATGAGCCACTGAGAGTTCATGACATAGCAGGTCATATACCTATAGTAATCCTCGATTCAGATGATGAAGATAGTGGATGTCAGGGGCATTCTCATCTGTTCAAGGAGAAGGTCTTGGTTGAGTCTACTCATGAACTTCCAGAGAAAGCTTTAACTGTAAGTTTTCTTTTTCTCCAATAAATTTTTGCAGTAATAAGTTTGAAACATAGAAAGGAATAGAATAGAATGCATGAATTCAAATGTAATTATTCTTGTACATTGAGTGTAGCTTTGGTTTTGCATATTAATGCGAGTGATTTCACTTTTAGGTGAGCAATACTAAAGAAGTCAAAACTCCAGACGTTGAAGCCAAGAGCAGCCTTGCTAGTCTTGATATTCAAGAAGATAAAAGTGCACATATTGACACCAAGAATGATATGGAAGTTAAAGAAAATGAAAAGGTCAAAGCTTCATGGAATCTTACTGGAAGTTCACCTGACAACTGCAATATTCAGGCAGATGAAAATGCATGTGCTGGGATAGTACATAGTATTCAATTTACATATAGTGAAAAAGTTGAAACTTCAGAGGATGACGCTGAGGGTTCAACTGCTAAATGCAAAATCAAGGTGGATTTAAGTGCAAACAGTAGCATAGTTAGAAAAGACAAAAATCTCGATATTTATGTTGGAGATGATAGTTTGGCCAAAAGTGATAATGGGGTTGAAACTCATGTTGGAGATAAAGGTTCCACGGATGCAGCTAGTTGTTCGACCACCAAAAGCAATGTTCAGGCCAATAAGAGTGCACATGCTGCTGAAAATATTATCATTGTGAAAAATAGTGATCATCGAATTGATGTTGAAGATAATGGTGTTACCGAAATTGGAATTGAGAATGATATTGAAGATAGAGATTGTAAGAACAAAGCTTTAAGTGATGATGTTGAGGGTTCACCTAATAAGCACAGTATCGAATCAGACGAAAATGCATATGCCGGCATGGAAAGTATCATGGCCATAGAAGAGGACAACCATCAAGTACATGTTGAAGATGCTGGTATTGCAAAAATTGGAATTGAGAATGATATTGAAGATAGTGATTGTAAGAACAAAGCTCTAAGCGATGTTGTTGAGGGTTTGCCTAATAATCATGACATGAAATTAGATGAAAATGCATGTGCCAGCATGGAAATGAATATGGTCGTACAAGATGATAATCACCAAGTACATAGGGATTGTAAGAATAAAGCTTTAAGCGATGTTGTTGAGGGTTTGCCTAATAATCATGAAATGAAATTGGATGAAAATGCATGTGTCAGCATGGAAATGAATATGGTGATAGAAGACGATAATCACCAAGTACATGTTGAAGATGTTTATTTGGTCGAAATATGGAACGAGATGTCAGTTGCATTAGAGTGTACCAAGGTATTTTAATTTACCTTGCCACTGGAAATACTAACAATAATGTCTCTGTTGTACTATGGTTTGTTCCTAAATTGTATACTTGTATTCTAAATCTTTCTCTAATTGATTCGACAGCAACACTACCTTTGACATTTTAATTTATCTTGTTTGCGAAGTTGAAGGTGGAACCTATTTTTCTTACAACTTTGCAGTCAGTTTGCTAGACTTGTCAAGTCTTCTAGCTGTTTCTGATTTCCTTTTATAATTGGCATAGTTTTATGTTGTCTTTGCCAGGACTCTGTTGCAGATTCTGCCACTGATGAATGCATGGAAGAACATGGCGAGGACTGTGACCATACTTTTGTCTTAAAGGATGATCTTGGCTATGTCTGTCGCATTTGTGGACTTATTCAGAAAAGCATTGATACCATATTTGAGTTTCAATACACTAAGGTATAAGAGTTCTATTTTGAATTTGTTGGACATTAATTTCTGGTTTAGATTGATTAAGTAGGAAAAATAATGTCATTTGGATACTTAATCATGACATCAGGGATTGTAGGTTATATAAATGGATTTATTGTAATATAAATTAAAAAATAAAAGAGTTTTTTACTTTTTTTTTTTAAATTATAAAAGCTTTCATAGTTTTTGAATGTGTTATTTTCATGTGGCTACACGCGATACATGAATCTGTTTTGATGACAGAATTGGACTGTGAAGGGCTCAAAGTTCCATGATAGCATTGGTTATATTATAATCCCATTCTTTCATGGATATGAAATATTTGGTTTCTGAATTTGCTTTATTCAAATTAAAACTTTTGGTGAAAACTATATTTTGGTGAGGTATCGTTTGGTCTATCTCCTGACACAGATGTTAGGAGAACACATTTCATAATAGATGTTCTGTTATGGAATCTTAATTTTTATCTCTCATATTCCAGATGACGAACAGTACAAGAACCTATGCTTATGAGCCCAGAAATACCAGCTGCTCAGATTCAATCGATGTTATTCCAAATTTAATCAAATCCCCTAGTTATGCAGTAACTGAAATTGTTGCTCATCCCAGGCACAGGAAGGAAATGAAACCTCACCAAGTAGAGGGATTTAATTTTCTTTGTAGCAACCTTGTTACTGATGATCCACGGGGTTGTATCTTGGCCCATGCTCCTGGTTTGGGGAAGACATTCATGATAATCAGTTTCATTCGGAGTTTTCTAGCAAAATACCCTGATGCCAGACCTTTGGTGGTGCTGCCTAAAGGGATCTTGGCTACATGGAGGAATGAGTTTCTGAAATGGCAGGTGCAGGATATTCCATTGCTTGATTTTTGTACTTCAAAAGCAGAGAATCGGTCTCAGCAGTTTTCTGTTATAGTATGTGACAACAGCAAAAGTGCAGTGGTGGCTGAGTGTCAAGATATTCTACTAAAGGTCCCCACCATTCTTATACTGGATGAAGGCCATACTCCAAGAAATGAGGAAACTGATGCACTTCAGTCCCTTTCAAAAGTCAAAACCCCTCGGAAAGTGATACTTTCAGGCACCCTTTACCAAAATCATGTGAAGGAGGTCTTCAATATCTTGAATCTTGTTCGGCCAGGGTTTCTGAAGCTTAGAGATCAAAAGATGATTTGTAATCGCATAATGAGCAGGGTGCAGATTTTAAAGAGGAAGCATTTAATTGACTCGTATTCAGCTTTTTTTTGACTCGGTAGAGTACACACTCCAGAAAGATGAAGACTTCCAGCAGTGATACAAGATCTTCGTGAGATGACTAGCAATGTACTCCATTACTATAAAGGAGATTTCCTAGATGAGCTTCCTGGGCTTGTTGATTTCGTGGTTGTACTCAATCTAAGTCCAAGCCAAAAGGATGAAATTCGGTCACTAAGGAAGTTGGATAAGTTCAAGCGAACTTCATTAGGAAGTGCAATGTATATTCATCCATGGCTTAAATCTTTTTCAGAGAAATGTTCAGAAACTGGAGAAAAAGGCTTGAATGTTGACGACGAAAAGATTGATTCAGAATTACAACAGTTAGATGTTAGAGGGGGTGAAAGCTAAGTTTTTCCTTAACATTCTTGGACTATGTGAATCAGCAGGTGAGAAGCTGCTGGTTTTCAGCCAGTATATCTTGCCTTTGAAACTACTAGAGAGGCTTTCAGCGAAGGTAAAGGGTTGGAGTCTGGGAAAAGAACTTTTTATGATTACAGGTGACTCAAACAGTGAGCAAAGGGAGCAGTGTATGGAATGCTTCAATAGTTCTTCAAATGCTAGAGTCTTCTTCGGATCAATCAAAGCATGTGGGGAAGGAATATCATAATATTAGATGTTCACCTTAACCCATCAGTAACCCGACAAGCAATCGGACGTGCATTCAGGCCGGGCCAAAAGAAGAAAGTGTATGCATATAGATTGATTGCTGCCGATTCACCTGAGCAGGAAGACTACCTTACCTGCTCTAGGAAGGAGTTGATTTCAAAGATGTGGTTTGAATGGAATGAAAATTGTGGTAACCAAGACTTGGAAGTAAAATTAACAGATGCTAATGAGTTTGGTGACATGTTCTTTGAAAGTCCAGGGCTAAGAGAAGATTTGAATGCTTTGTACAAAAGGTTAGTGCATTTAATTTCACATAATCCTGTTTTTTTCTATGTAGCTTTTAGTTTTCCTGACTTTTGACGTCCGCCATTTTTGTAATCCAGGTAAAAGGTGCGATGATAGATTCAAGTGACTCGGTTTATCATCAATGCATTCAGTTAAATCTTCACTTATTTTGTCCAGGAATCTAATGTACACAGTAGAAAAATCACTTAGAAACTGCATTGGGCATCATATACATTAATTATCGTAAACATCATTATGCTCTAGACTACTGATTTTGAATACAAAAAGAAACTAATGGTTTGGAATGCCAGTTGAAATATAGGCAGCTTTAATCAATTATGAAGTTATTTTGTGCTCTTGGCAGCAGAAAATAGATAAATGGGTTACTTTGTTCCCAGATTTGTACAGTTTATTAATATAAATCTGTATTCGAGTCATATCCATACTATACTCAAAATTAAAAAAGTACAAACCAAAATACATATTTATCCCTATCCTGTGAGTACTGGGTACGCAGTTCAATTAAAAGTACCAGTGTATCATAGGGTATTGCTCGACTAAACTGAATGTTTGCTCAAGCTGTGAAAAGATTTTGAAAACAATAAAACTTAGTACTTTTTACTCGGTAAACATGTTTAAAGATGGGATGAAATACAATACTTGTGCACATCTAAACTATTAAATCAAATAGATGTACACAATTCAATAATTTAAACGTGCACACAATGTATGCGCATGCACATTAAATTACTAATAAAAATGTCATTAGAAGTTTTTTTATATAAAATTTTTCTAATAATAAATCAGAAATTAAAAAAAATAAAAAATAAAAGAAGAAGAAGAAGAGGAAGAAGAATAGAAGTTTCTTCACCTCTCAATGTTTCCTATCTTCTATAGAGTATTTTTCTTTCATTATCAATAGAATAAAATAATAAAAAAAGAAAAATGTTGGAATGTTTCAAACAATAGATAAGAAGGGATTAATGTTCCGTGCTCAATGTAGCCTATTGGAACATACTCTTCTTCCATATTATTTGCTTTATATCAAATCAATTGTAACTTCATTTTCTCTTTTATGCATATTAAGATAATAATTAATTTTTCTCAATTTATTAAAAAATATTTTAAAAATGTTATAATATTATCAATTATATTTCATGTAAATATAAAAAAAATATGTAAAAAAAAGTTAATATAAGCATTAATTTAGTATTAATACCAATAAAAGGGCAAAATTAAAATAAATATAATAAATATTCTGTTGATTTTATCAAATAACATTTTAGGTGGGACTGTAATAAAACAATATAAGAATAGTTTTCTTTATCCATTAAATCTTTATGAGTTTGCATTATCTATATATACAAGGAGAAAAGTATAAAGCCTGTATACTAGGGAGAAAAGTCTACATAGAAAAGCCTATATTCTATATACATCATTTTGTAACACATACACTCCCTCACAAGCATAATCATAAATGTTAATTATATCCAGCTTGTTACAAAGATATTCAACCCAAGTTCCATTCAAACCTTTTGTGAATATCACCTAATTGCTCTCTTATTTTCACATAGTAGAAATTTAATTCTCTTCAATCTTTTTACGGACAAAGAGGCAATCAATCTCAATATTATAATCCGTATTTTTTTAAATAATTAATTTTTTAAAATTAATAAATCTTTTAATTATTAATAAATATTAAATAGATAAATAATAACTGAAAATTCCTCCCCCCACTTCTCTAATTTCTAGTCCCCTATTATAATAAAACTCTTCTAAAAACCTAAATACAGAACATTGCAAACCCAAAATACAAAACCTTTTGAATTCCATAGCGCCGCCATCTTCATCTCTGCACCATTTGGATTTTAGTGTTGCAATTCATTATTTTAAGATAAGTTAATTTAAATCATCTAATTAATTAATTAATTTATATATTTATTTTATTATTATTATTATTATTATTATTATTATTATTATTATTATTATTATTACTGCTACTATTTTCCTTTCTTCGGCGAGTTTTGATGTTTTGCAATAAAAGATTTTAATTTTTTTCTTCTATGCAATGTACTCTTTGAAAACCTAGGTAAACAATTGATCTAATTTGCATGCATTCCTTTTAATCAAATAAAGAATGGCTTTTACTATTTTTATCCATTTTTTTAAAGCTAATATATTTTCATATATATATATATATATATATATATATATATATATATATATATATATATATATATATATATATATATATATATATATATATAACAATGATTATTTTATGTAAATTGTTACTTTTCCTTTTTAACTATTATTTTGGACATTGCAATATACCTTTGTTTGCTATATATAGATAGTAAATTGCTATATTATTATTATTATTATTATTATTATTATTATTATTATTATTAAAAGTACGAAATACCGAAGTTGTTAAGCCCTTTTCTCTCTTTATCAAAATGTTATGGCCTTTCAAAACCCATTTAACTGTTTTAATCTCTCTGTTCTCCAGGGATGAGCATGATTAACCGAAATTTAAGTTAACCGAAAAATTGATCCGAAATTGAACCGATTTTTAGGTTAACCGAATCAAAACTTTAGGTTTATGATTTTTATTTTAAAAATCGATGGTTAACCGATCCGAAACCAAAATCATATATATATATTATGAATTATATTTTAAACTTTACACTTATATTTTTCAATTTTTTTGTAATTTATAAATATTATGATATATAATTTTATAAAATATATATTTTAGTAAATAAACATTAAAATTATGTGCATAATTAGCATTTTGCTGTTAGTTTTATATTAAATATTTTTAATTTTTATAATTAATTATGGAAATTTTATTTTTATTTTGATTATTTTAATGGGTATTATATTTAATTTGTATTTTTTTTCATTTTAAAGCATTTTTAACTATTAAAAATAATATTACAAATTGTATAATTTATTAAATTTATATATTAAAATTTTTTAATGGTTAACCGATAAACCGATCCAAAAAATCGAGTTAAAAACCGAAATTGATATAGCGGTTAATCAATAGTAATAGACTAATTTAAGAAAATTATTAATTGACCAATTAACCAGTCCATACTCATCTCTACTGTTATCATAATATCACTATTATTATTATTTTTAAATTCTGTAAACATTTTGTTGTTAATATTGAATTTATCCCCATTTAATGGGCTAGATGTTAGGATTGTTAAGTTTTCTTAGCCATTTTAATCGTTAGGATAATGGCATTTCTTATTTGGGTTAAGATATTCCGATACTCTTGTGATAGATTGAGTAGCCCAACATAGCATACACCTTGCTTGATTTGAAATTTCATATGAGTGGTAAATTATAGTACACAGTTGTTTTGAAAAAAATAGTTTTTTAAATTTTGACTCAAAATATTTTAGTATACTTACTCTATATTATTAAAAATATCTTAATTCTTTTTCAAGTAAATTTATGCAATTTACCTTTATATTAATTTCCTATAGTATTTTATTGATTTTTATTAAATTAGTTTTTATGCGAATTTTAATCTTTATTTAATATGCTAATTTGACTGATATTTTTATTCATTTAATTTTACTTAAGTTGAGTATTATCTGCTTTAGAGTTTTAGATTTTGAGTTAAGGCTTCTAAATTATTTTTTATTTATTATATATTTCAGTAAATGATTGATTTTTATTTATATAAACTTATTTGAACTGTATATCAAATTATCTAAACCTATTTGTTATTTGCTTTGAAATCATATCTATTTTCTACTAAAAAATTTATAAGTTGTCTTAGTGAAAATTTGTTTTCAAATCGGTACATGAGATACGTTATTATCTATATCTGTATTTGGCTTTATTTGAGCAATCTATTATCTGAATTTGTATCTAGTCCCACCACATATGTCATATGTTTAGGAAATCACATAATGCATCATAGGCCATTGACATTTACATTAGAAGCATTACATGATATTTGTGGTGGATCATCTTTTATCTAGCCTTTGGTGGTGTAAAGTATCATCACCCTGTTGAACTGTGTCGTAGTTTTGATATGTGGTTTTGAGCTGTTAATTTATTTATTTAAAATTATTATACTTATTAAATGATTTATTATATGGTTTATTATGTTGTTTTAATTATTGAATATATTTTATTACTTTGAACTTTTATCTGTTCTCGGTCCATTGTGTGCTGTAGCTATCATTCATCGAGTCACTAATCAAATCACGTCCACTCTACCCTCTTTGTTTTGCAAATTAGTAGTTCTGTTCAGCTAGTGCAGCTTTTATCCTTCGGTTGGCAAAGACCTTATTTCCTTTTGCTATTGAATTTGAATTAGACAATATTATATTTTAGTTAGAACGTTAGTCGAACTTTAGAATCTCAAATAATTTCTTTGTATTTTGTGGAAACTCCATAGTCTAACTTTTGGCATGTATTTGAAAATTTAAGATTAGACTTTGAACTTTAGCTCTTTCATGTATTGACCACTTTTATGGATTGAGTAAATTTTTGAGTTTGATTGTTCGTTAAGCCTTGCATAAACTATTATTTAGCTAGTTTATGCATCGGTCATGATCGAATTTGGGTCATGACACTCAATGTGTTTAGTTCTTTCATGATACACTGAATTTAAAGCGATGTGAATAACAACTGGATTACCACACCAGAGTTCTTTTGGTGAAAAATTAAGATTTCAACCCAACTTCAACTAAGAGATGTTGGATCTACCTTATTTCACATATGGACTATGTCATGGCTCTATACTCAAATTATGCACTAGATCGGGATATAACACTTTGTTTTTTGGTTCTACATGACACCAAGTTTCGACCAACAAAGACATAATAACCTGTAGTAGACCTCCTATCAATCTTGAATATAGCCCAATCAACATCCACAACACATTCAATGTGAATGTGCCTATGATATCTATATAATATGCCAAATCTAAGAGCTCTTTTCAAGAAGTATAAAATATGTTTTAAAGCTGGCTAATGTTTGATTATAGGCACATACATAAATTGACTAACAATATTAACTATACAAGTAATGTCTGAATGAGTCACTATGAGGTAGTTTAGTTTTCCAACTAACCTCTTATACATCTCCGAATTATCAAAAACATTACCATTATCTTTTGTAAGTTGTGCATTCGGATCCATTGGTGTGCTATAAGGCTTAGCTCCCATATTTCCAATTTTTGCAAGCAAATTAAGTGCATACTTCCCTTGAGACAAGAAAATTCGTTTCTTGCTTCTTGTTATTTCTACTCTTAAAAAATATTTTAGCTAACCCAAGTCTTTTGTACAAAACTTGGCATGTAAAAATGACTTGAGAGACGAAATTCATACGCAATCATCTCCAGTAATGACAATATCATCAATATAAATAATAAGAAGAATAATACCAGTTGCATATTATCTATAAAAGATTGAGTGATCACACTAGCTTTTCATTAGTCCAAATTCCTAAACCACCTAGCTAAACTTGCCAAACCAAGCATAAGGACTGCTTCAATCCATAAAGAGATTTAAAGATTTTTTAGAATAAAAATTTTATGAATTCTCTCATCTTAACAAACCTAAAATATACAAGCTATTTATAAAGAAAACAAAAAAGTTCTAAATTTATTCTAATAAGAAAAGATAAAAGCTAGGAAATAAACTCTAGTTAGGAATATAAAATAAAATTCTAATCTAACTAGGAAATCCAACACTCCCCTTGAAGTTGGTGCATAGATATCAAACATGCCCAATTTGCAAAATAAAATGTGACAAGTCCTATTGTGAAGTGCTTTAGTAAACACATTCTTGTAGTACAAAACTAAATGACGGCAGTTCTTGAAATTCTCTAAGGCTCTTACCAATATATTTTCAACACTGAAAAAGTCTTGTGTCAAAGTGCTGATATTAAGTGTGAACATCGGTTTGTAATGAGAATGCTCAACACCCAAGAAGTCCAAAAGGCTGTTTAGAGAAGGCTTCATGCAATAGAAAAAACTAGAATCAAATAGTAAAGCCCCAATTTTAGTATTCTAGGGTTTTTATACCACACCAAAAAAAATTAGGGATTTTAAACTAAATTTTAATGTCATAGAGTTTTCAAACCATACAAAAATTAGGATGTTCTAGGGTTTTTATACCACACAAAAAAAATTAGGGATTTTAAACTAAATTCTGGTGTTTATAGAGTTTTCAAATCACACCAAAAAATTAAAAATTTTTTTTAATGTAATAAAAAGGAAAACTCAGAGCATGTTCATTTACAAAAAACTACTCCAGTTTTTCAGAAAAATTTTCTACAGAAAATAGAAAATAGAGATCATGTTTATTTTGGTCAGTTTTTTAAAATAAAAAAATAGAAAATAAATTTTCTAGTTTTTCAAAATAAAGAATAAATTGAAAAACTAATAAAAAATATTTTCCAAATTTTCTAAATAATATTAATACACACACATATATACATATATATGTATACACATATATGTACATACATACATATAAATACATATATGTATGTATACATACATACACATACACGTAAATATATATATATATATACACACACACACACACACACACACACACACACACACACACACACACACACACACACACACACACACACACACAAATACATACATACATACATACATACATACATACATATACATACATATATACATACATACATACATACATACATATGCAGATATCTGTATGCATGTATGGATATATATATACATATATGCACAAACATATACATATACATATGTATTTATACAAATATATGCTTATACATACATATATACATATGCACATACATACACATACATATACATATACATGTATTTGTATGTGCTTGTATGCATATACATACATACATACATACATACATACATACATACATATGTATATGTATTACATATATACATGTATGTGTATGTGTGTGTATGTATGTATATATATATATATGTACATATGTATGTATGTCTATGTACATACATACATACATACATACATACATACATACATACATACATACATACATACATATATATATATACACACACACACATACATACATATATATATGTACGTACATACATACACATACAAATACATATACATGTATATATGTGTATGTATGTATATACACATAGATATATATGTACATATATACATGAAATAAATACTTCAGTTTTTCATTTGTTGATAAATGAACGTATTTTTTAAATTTTTTACAGAAAATAAATACTCTAATTTTCTAACAAAATAGAAAATAGAAAACTATTTTCTTTAAGTAAATGCACTCTCAACTTCTTGATACTTTTCTAAAAACGGATATTTTACATATTGCTTAGAAGGAGAAAACTCAACTTCTATGAAGAGTAAGGCTCGAATACCATGAAGCATAATTTAGTTAAACAAAAATAATATGAATGGGAAGTTAAACTTATATTAAGCAATAATGTGAAGATTTTCTTTTCCCAAATCCTAGTGCAAGTTAACTATTTTACTTCACAATTAGCAATAGAAACCGAATTTGATATTTTTCTTAGCAATTAAATAAGGGTTTTGAGAACTTGACAACTACTTTTTCTTTAAGAACATTTCTCAAAGATTAACAGCAAATAACAAGAAGATATGATAATTAAGATGCAAAGAACATAATAACAAAAGAAAAATGGAAACTCACAGATCGAATTGGATGAGAAAAGCTCAAATTCATGGTTGGTTCAACCCGTAATGAACTAAATTTGGTTGAGATAAACAGCAGCAGCTGGAATTTATATACGCTTATTAAAAGTCAGTTCTTTGGAATCAATGCAAGGAAGAAGAATTTATATACGCTTATTTATAATTTTATAAATATAATATAACCCAATCCTATCCTTTAAATTTTACCTTGTTCTTCAATTTAACAAAGAAATTTCCATCACAAGAGACTAAGAAAAATTCCAATTTTCAATATATAAATTTGTAGGTGAAGGCATAATTAAATAAACCAGAGTACAACAAATTAAACAAAAAATAAAACAAAACTAACAGTGTTCAAGCAATCTAAAAATAAAACCTATGTAGAAGATAAAATTAAGATAGCCCCAAACTAAGAAGAACTTAAAAACATAAAAAAACTAGAGAAAAACTAGAAAGGTTAGCCAAATAACGAGAGCCAGCAGAAGAAACTGTCAAAAACCAATTATCTATCCGAAAACTGGCTATCCAAGATGTAGTTCTCAGAACCACTACAGCAATATTAGATACCTAATAGGTACTACCAACTCATATACCCTTGTTGTCAACTTCTAATTGAGTTACAAAACCCCCCAAAACATTAATGAAAAATAAACTGTAAGATTAACTAGTAATTCCGTTTTATGATTTGGTAACCCCATATATACAATATCATAAGCAGCAATGAAGTTTAAAGATACAATAGTGCACTGAGTGATGGAAACTTAATCCCATCTAATGTGCTTATTATTTTACACGAAAAAATTAAGACTGACCCTTCCATTGGTTATGACAGCATTAACACCAACCTCTAGTCCAAGTTGCCTGTATAGAAACTATGCAACCTATATATCACATTGCAAATAGTTGGTGATAAATTGTCATGGATACTCACAAATGCAAATTGTCAGCATCTAACCAGTCAATCGGTTCACTATAAATATTAGATAAAATAACTTAAAACCCAGGAGTCTTTGTACTCCATAATGAATGGATTTCTTACTCTTGAAATAAGTTCCATCTGGAGGAAAAAGAACCAAATAGCATCCATAATAAAGACGCTAGAAATTTAGGTAAGATATAAGCACTGACCTTTATAAATCAAAACTTTACACCGCTGGAGAGAAAAAGGAAAGTAATTACACATCAATCCGCTTTTGGTATTTGTGTTGACAAATAACAGAAAATACAACAATCAAGCTTTAGTAACTCAAAGCAAATATTTCATTTCCATAATGTCTTATCCTTAACCTCAATATGCCTCCCAAGATGTCATGTCTTCAGTGTCAATTACTCTTTAATAATAAATAGAGATGGAATTTTGTATACTTACCTCCTGGTGGGCAGACCTGCGAGCTCTATCAGTCTGATGAGCCAAACAGATCTTTTTCATAACATACCTAGCCAAAATAATAGTTAGCTATTCACTAACATACCTATTCAACAAAGAAAACAACTACGAACATAATTTAACTAATTCTAGCAATTATGACTTTATTGAACATAAAATAATAGTTAGCTTTTTTTATTGGTACAAATTTCAATTTTTGGAAAACAATCGATGTACATTTCTTTCAGAATTAAAATCATTGAAATCACATATGAGAAAGTGAGTTGGGGCTATTAAATGTTGACCCTTCTGTGAAACACCTTCATATTCAACTTGTTTTTCGCTATGCAGTAATGTTAAAATAATCTTAGAGCAAAATAATAATCTCAAATATTAGCCAATATCTTGGAAGAACATCCGAACTTTATTAAATAATACATATCAAATGCACCAGAAATCATCAATCTCAAACATCAAGGATAATGCAATATTTGTATTACATTATTATAGAAATTGGTAATACATATCGTATGCGCCTCTTTTAAAGTAGCTTTGAGGTCCTTATAAACAAGCTGGTCAACAAATCACGGTTAGAAATAAAAAAAATATATATATTGAACAAAAAGTAAGTATTTCATCATGTAGGAGAATAGTTCATAAAGAAGTACCTCTATCAGTAGGCTATTAAACCATGCTTCTATTGATTTCCTAATTTGCTCATAGCATTTATCTTTATACCCTTTCCCTTGTACCTTTAATTTCTGTGCTGTAAGGTTTTTAAAAGAAGCCATTACAGATGTTGCTTTTTTGTTGTGCACAAGGAAGTAATTAAAAAATATATAGAGCTATTTACTTCATAAAACAAAGTTGAAATACAACTAGGAAATGGACAATATCAGTATAAATAAACAAAATCATTACTGAGAAAAGGCACTCGAAGATTCAAAGTGAAAATATATTGAAACAGTTGGAGAACACTTACTTGGAAGATCTATGAGGATTTGCTATTGTTGCCATTGCACCTCCCCCACAGCCTCAACTGCCTCCTCAGCAAGTTGTTGATCAAGAATCTCTTACATAACATACCTATTCAACAAAGAAAACAACTACGAACACAATTTAACTATCAAGAGCGAATTAAGATGGATGGTGGGCTCAAAAAACTTAAAGAGTATCAATAGTCTTTTCTCTAAAGTGCAGCAATAAATTTATTTATGAGAGCAAACACTAATATGTTAGTTTAGTGTTTAATTAATTAAATTTTCAACCTAATATGTTATTAAGCTCAAATACCCTTATTATTACATTTCATCATCTAGATTAGGAGCCCACAATAATTCTTTTATTGAATTTCGATTACATCATATACTTAAATTAGAACTTATGCTCTTGCTTATTGTACCTACATGCATAAAATATGGGGTACCAATAATCCAATTAAATCTCATGTTGATTCATTAACTAGTCACTAAATAAATTAGTACAACTCAGTTACTACATAAATTATAGTTACAATATCGATAACCTTAACTTATGATTGCTTCAAACATCTTTGTTTCTATCAACAGTTCTTTAGTTACTAAACAACATTACTAACTATATGTACAATTTAACTCATTAATCCATAAACAATTTAACCAAAATAATAAAACCACATTAATTTAACTATAAAATCTATTAATTTCACAGTTTAACTCGTTACTTTGATAAACAATTTAATCCTCAGCCACGTGTAAGCTCAACTATTAAAATTTATGAATCACATTATAATTAAACTTCTCAAAAGCACCAATTTACTATACTTAACAAATACTTAGTCTCAAATTTAACAAAATAGAGAAATTAAAACAACAATAATAAATATTCTTTTCATTAAAATTATCAACTTAATTCATTTAAAAGATCAACCATAGTCACTTAATTTGAAAGAAATCAATCCAAATCTTTAATCATAAATTCAACATTTAATTACTAAAAATTATAGAGATAAATTTGGTAGTCACATACCATTCGGTGTTGAATTTCTGAATTTTATCATTTTGTCCATTTTTATGCTCACCAAAGCTTCGCCAGATCGGTGATCGAAGCTTCACCAGAGCTCCACCAGCGATGATATGACACTACCACCTCGTAGATCGGGATCCCCATATTTCATTTTCGGTGGTCACGCGCTCTAATACTGCCATGATTGGCCGAAATCTAGTAAAAATCGGTGATGACTTCTCCTCTCCGATCTACCAATCATCGGCAAGTGAGAAGAGGTGAATGGTACCGAAAAGTACCTCTCGCCATTGAGAATCAACCGTTAGAGGTGGTGTAACCATTTGCAGCTGTGACTCACCGAAATGGAGGAGAAAGAGTTTCGGTTTTACTATGAGGGAAGTGGGAACACGGTGCCGTGATCAAAAAATAGGCCGACGATGGGAGTTACCGGTGGTGGCAGGAAAAACGATGGGGATTGACACCATTGATCGGCAATCCAGGCGATGCGACACCACCCCGGCCCCTGCGTTTCTTCTTTTTGCCATTCCCGATCTTCTCTTTTTTTTTCCTTTTCTTACAATTTATGGCCACACAATGTTAGTCCCTCAATTTCCAGGGACTTAACCGACTTTCCATTTTTTTGTCACTTATGAGACCCAAAATATCTAGAGTTGTTTTGTTTATATATATATATATATATATATATATATATATATTCAATTTATGGCCACAAAATCTTATAGTCACGATTATTTATTTATTTATTTATTTATCTTATATGTTTACTTTATGATTTATTAAGAAAACATATTTTAATTTAAAATCACTAATTCAAAATTTGAGACAAAAATGCTTAGTCATCCTAATTTTTCAAAAAATTATTCCCATGCATACTTGAATCAAAATATGATTTTACGAATTAGAAAATATTTTCAATCAACTCAAAATCGGGGTGTTACATTCACATTGTACCAACTCTGTATCAAGATTGATTTTCTCTTCAAAACCTTAAAAAAGCATAAATTTTTTCAAAATTCTATTCGATTGATGACCAATTTAGAATATCCCTATTTTTATTTTAGAATATTTTTTAAATTGGGGATAATTTTGTAAATACATTTATATAAAATTTTTTTAATTTTATCCATAAATATATTACTTACACATATTAAATACTTATTAAGCATAAAAATTAATTCTCATTAAACAAGATAAAGTTTCATTAAATTGAAAAATTGAATTGCTATGAACAACATTAATTTGATAATTTTGAAACGAGAATTATTTTTATATTTATTTAGCTTGTTTGGTTTTTGTTGTTTAGTTATTTTAGTTTTTTCGATATTTTTTTTTGTTAAAAATCAAATAAACCGAACCAACCAAACTTTATACAGTTTTATTTATTTTTTTTAATATTTTGTATATATAATATATAATAAATAATTAGTTAACTTATTTAGTATATTATGTGAATTAATTATAATCCAAGCATAAATTAATTATTTATATTATTTAATTTATATAATATATATAAATATAACTATAATTATATATAATACATATTTGCTTATTATAATTTTTTTATATGTATTAATTATTGAGAACAAAATCTTTAAATGGGTCTATCTCATGAAAGGTTGTTGAAATTGTCTTTTTCAATATTTCATAATGTGACTATATAATAACTATAACAATTACTTTATTATTATTATTATTATTATTATTATTATTATTATTAAAAATGTAAAATTTTTCAATTAATAAGTTTAGATTTGGGGATAATTGATAAAAAATCATTACAATTTCAAATAATTTAATCTTTAATTTAAATTTTATAAAATAAAAATAAATAACAAAATTTATTATTATTATTTTGAATAAAATAATAAATTTTATATTACTATTTTATAAATATTTATTTTTATTAATCTCCATTATACAATTATATAATAATAGTAACAATTAGTTTATTATTATTATTAAAAATATAAATTTTCTAAATAAATAACTTTAGATTTTGGTATAATTGATAAAAATTTATTAACAACTTATAAAATACTTTATAATTTTCTGTTACAAAACAAAATATTCATTTCATATGGTCTATATTAAAATTACTTAAAACTATACATAAATCATGTGAATGAAATTAAAAAAATTATTTTTTAATTTATTTGCGACGAATTAGCGACTAAACTATTTCATCGCTAATTGTATTACTGTAACAAATTACTATTAGTGACAGATAAATTTTCGTCGCTAAACCGTTGCAAAAAAGGCACTATATTTTTCCTCCAATATTAGCGACTAAAATATTCGTCGATAAATTTTCAAGAAATAATTTAATGAATAAAAAATTATAAAATTTAGTGACAGAGATATTCGTCGCTAATTTCGTCGCAAAACATGGCATGTAGTTTAGATACTCGCTTAACTCATCCATTGCTGATCAACAACGATTCCCACTTGATTTCCAAACCATGCTGGACATTGTTGTTTTACAGCTAGTTCCTACATTAAAGGATCTGCTAATGGAGGAACTAATAGTTGAGATACAAGATGCCCTTGTGAATCTAAATCAGCCACTGGATGCTAGTCCCAATGCTAACCATAAAGCCAATACTTCAATCTGTAGCTAGATTGACTAGATAACTTTTTAAGCGTTTTAATGGAAAAACTTTTCATAAATTACACTATTTTGAGTGTTGAGATTTATGTTACTTGAATATTATAAAATATTATTATAGACATATGAATACTATATAATATTGCTTTTAAAGATATTGATATTTTTAATATGAATTCCTTTCTATTATAAATTAGCAGTTAAAAGAAAAATAAAAGGCAAGAATTCAGATCTAAATAGTAACAATTTAGACTTAGGTAATGCTAAACACTAGGTTACTTACCGAAGTGCCCTCATTTAACATTTTTGGCTAGATATTTTAAGACCTTAGGTCTTTCAAGCCAGTCTCAAATCCCATTTTTATATCCTTCCATTCATCATTTCCTACAAATTGGTATTAATTACCAAATTCTTCTTAAATTTGTTAGGATTTTTAAAAATAGAATCCATAAAAAAATGAAAAATTCAAATTATTATAATTACCTCCTAATTCAAAAGATTCATAAATCGAAGGTTCAGTAACATCCATTTAAAAAAAAACTACACACATCACTAGGATTTTTCTAGTATCATAAACATGAAATTTAACATTTTCCTATCAAACTCCATAGTGAGTGTACCCTTATATACATCGGTTTTGCTTTGGTTATACTAAGAAATGGTCTTCCTAACAAAATATCTAAAGAATTTGAGGATTATTATCTTCACTGTAAGTCAAACACATAAAAATCAACAAGAAAGATTAACCCATCAACTTTTACCAAAATATTCTCTAATACCCCTTAAAGGTAAACAAAAGACTTATTAGCAAATTGAATTACTACATTTGTCTCTTTTAGTGGACCAACATACAAAGAAGAACAAATAACACTAACTTAATATTTATTAAAGCTCCTAAATCACACATTGCTTTATTAACCATAACATTGTTTATAGTAGAAAATATAGTAAACATACCTTGGTCTTTACATTTTGGGGGTAGTTTTTTTTATTTACAATAGAGACATTTTCTTCTATACTTACCCTTTCATTACCGACTAGCTTTTTCTTATTAGCACATAACTTTTTAAGAAATTTAACATATTTAAGTATTCGCTTAATTGCATCAAGTAAAGAAACATTTACCTCAACCTTGTAAAAACTCTCAAAACTATCATTCTCTTCCTTTTCCTTCTTGGATTTAACTACTCTTTTCGGAAAAAAGGGGCTGAATCACAAATGTCATAGGTTGTCTTAAATCATCTCTCTTTGGTTGTTTGGTGGACCAAATTTCCACCTTTTATCAACTTCTTACTCTATGCTTCAGTCATATTTCTTTTGGGGTAGGAGTTTTTAACTTTTTTCCACTCCTTAAGGTGCTTGCACTCACATTTTCATTGGATTAATAATTGATTCTAAAAACAAACTCTTTTGAGCCTCTAATTAATATTCTTATAGAAATCGTCACTTAGCTCAATTACTTCTCTAGATTTTGGATGTTAGCCATTATTTCTTGTTGAAATTGTAAAGTGTTGGTAGTAATCAAATTGACAATTTCTTCAAGGAACATACCTGAATTTAAAGAATTCTGTTGCAGTAATCAAATTGACAATTTCTTCAAGGAACATACCTGAATTTAAAGAATTATGTTGTGATAAAATGGGCTAAATAGGTTGAAAATTCTAGATAATTTGTGGCATCGCCCCATAATTGAAGTTTGACTAACCTATCCACCATGGATTGTCAATATTCATAGATGGATCATAACTCTATTATGGTGGACTTAAAAATCCTTCATGCTCATAAAAACTTCTCTTGATATAAGCTCTAACCTATTGCTTATTTCCTACAGCTAAATTCTGAACCAAATATGTTAGTTGTAAAACTTTAAAGTTGAGAAAACACAAAGAGCCAGCCATTTAAAAGAATTAAAACTAATAGATATCAATCCCTGGAAATAACACCAAAATTTGATGGTTGTTAAAACCAGCAAAAATAAAATTTCTAATTTAAAATAAACTAACATTTAATTAGTGATGAGTAGGTCGAATCCACAAGAATTAGTTGAGTTTTAATTCTTTTAATAACCAAAAAATTAACAAACTAAAAATAAAATATAAGGAGTTTTTATATTGAAATCAGTTGCGAAATTTTAGAGTTAAGAGAACACAAAGATCTATCCATTTAAAAAGAATTAAAACTAACAAACACCAATCCTCGGCAATGGTACCAAAATTTAATGGTTGTTAAAACCAACAAAAATAAAATTTCTATTCTAAACTAAAATTAACCTGTAATTACTGATGAGCAGAGTTGAATTCACAAGGATTGATCAAATTTTTATTCTTTTAATATCCAAAAAATTAACAACCTAAAAATAAAAATGGGGGTTTTATGTTGAATACTAAAATCTAAATAAAACCTGAAGAAATTAATTAAAATGAAATCAAGAAATGAGGAACTCTAATTAAAGAAATTCGCAGCTCATGATTCTATTTTACTCATCACTGATGAAAGAAGAATTCAAAATCATGTAATGGACTAGTTATACTCATTGGAAAAGCACTCTTGAACAATCTTTATGTATTAATAGAATAATCAAGTAAGAATATAAATAACCGTTAACTAATAAACAACCCTTTTACTAGCGAAAGAATTTAATTTACTGATAGTTTTATGAATTACAAAAATTTGACCTCAGCCAACCAATCTAAAAGTCAAATTGATTCAAACCAAATCATACATTTACTTAATACAACCCTTCTCTGTGTTATTATATTAATTATCACTTTTTATTGAATTTACGAAATAATTACATATTTGATATTTTTAATTAGTTAAAAGTTATTTAATCAAATGAACAATGTGCCTTTGTTGAATGCAGAATAGATAACAATAGAGATTAAATTTCTCTAAACCACAGTAAATAACATAAACATTACATAAAATTAAAGAGAAAAATAAAGTAAGAACAATCTCATTGTAATGAATGAATCCTGCTTTAAATTAACCTTTAACTAGAATAATGAGTTTAGGCACTCATGGTCATTGACAAATCACAAAATAAAATTCAAAGAAAAAGTCCTATTTTTAGAACTCTCAAAAATTGCAAAAAAGAAGAAGAAAAGAGGAAAGAGAAACTCGCATTTCCCTTTCCAATATAAACTCCTAAAATTAAGGAAAATAGTTTAATCCTATCCAAATAAGGAAAGTAAAATACAAATATTCAATATAATCTAAACTTCATAAAATTAGTGCATTCAAATCCTTAAATTACAGGATAACAATCCCCGAAAATTTGGTTGGAACATTACTAGCGACTAGGTCAACTTAGCAGATAAAATTATTAAAGTACTTTATTCTATTGGCTTTTACTGAGCCTTGGGCAAGGCTAAGACACAAATTTGCATAAACTCTGTAATAGCCTTAGGCAAGGCTATGAGGCCCCAACATAGGTCCTAGGAGGTTATATGCATGATTAAAAGATAATTGTAGTTAATGATGTTAGATTATATGATAAATTTCAAATTAGAGCCTAAAGGGCTAAATTGGTAATTTTATATTATGTTACACATGTGTATAATTATAGCATAATGTAATTAAGGGTGTAATTGAAATAAAAGAAGTAAGATTACATGATAGAATTAAGAAGAAGAGAAGTTAAAGGCAGAATTTATAAATGATGAATTGAAGGGAGCTAGGTGAAATTTTTATCTCCACTTAGTCTCTGGAATTTTCACATGAGAGAGGAGAAGAGAAGAAGAGGTATAAATTGGTGCATGTTAGTCAGTCACTAAAGGAAAGAGAAGGCAAACATTTCTCTCTCTCACTCTAAAACCAAACTTTCTCTCTATCATTTCTTCTTAAATTCTGCTATAGTAGATGTGAAAGAAGGAATTTGATGTTAGGTGTTTTAAGGTAACAGGTTTTGCACCTTTCTCTCCTTTTACAACTTCTTCTTTTCTTATTTAAAGGAATTTCATTGGAAAGTAAAGCTGGGTATTCATATGTATAATGATTCTCTGTAGAAGGTGAAGCTAATAAGAATAAAGGAAAAGAGATTGTGAAGGATTGAAAAAGATATTCTTGGATTTCATAAAAGGTATGATACTTAAGTAAAATCTGAAATTGCATGTACTAAATGTGATATTAAATGGATCAAAGGGAAATAGAACAATCATTGCATGTGACTATCTTAAGATTTATTTAATTTAAATGGAATAGATTGTTCAAAAATAGAGTCATAAGGTTGTAATTGTGTAATGTCAAATTGAAAGAAGGCAAACTCACTTGTCTAAGAAGTTTAAGTTTAATTTTGTTCTCAAGGTAATAAAAGAAACTATGTTGAATTTACAGCAATGCTTCTCATCTTCCTTTAAGAGCATGTTATTCCATTTTATCGGTATTCTTGAATTCAAATGCTTTAACAAGCTAATCTTGAGATGAAATGGAATTTAGAATTAAGGAATGACATAGGTCTGAAGGAATTATGCTATAAATCATGTATTATTGAGTTAATGTTGGCATGCAAGTTCAATTCTAGATTTTTATAGTTGAATTTCTTGGGCAGACTAATGTACATGGTAATGACCATTTGGTCTCAGCTGTGTACGCCCTTCTAGTTTGAAGAAAAAAATTGGGTACACGGTAGAGACAGATTGGTTTCAGCCGTGTACACACTTCTGTATTGAAACAACTTTGTTGTACACAGCAGAGATAGATTGGTCTCAGCCATATACACCCTTCTATATTGAAAATAGGTTATAGCACACAGTAGAGACCATTTATCTCCACTGTGTGCCTTCATTATTTTGCTTTATGTATGATCCTTCAATACTAAAATGTTACCAATGAATATTTATATGATTTTAGAGTAATTTGACTAAGGAAAATGAAGGCTTAACATGTTATAAATCACATGTAAGAATGATGGTATTTGTTTTATAGAAATCAATGAATCCAAAGTTGATATATATATATAGACATGACTATAGTTGTGTAATTAGAAAAGTACAAGTATGCATGAATGCTTAAATCTACATGATATCATATGATTGAATATAGTTACAGTATTGCAATATCTACTAATGTTTGAATAGTTATATATATATATATACAATAAAGGTTTAAACACGGTAAATGAAATGTGTATAAAAATAAGTTTGTGCTTGCGGTTAGAGTTTGGTTGTGGATAGGTAGGCATGCCTATAACGTAAAGTTGTAGCTAATGTAGTCTAACCCCATTTGGGTCCATAGTCATCCCCGTTTGGGACTATAGTGTTGACCGCATTCGATCCACAGGTTTGATACCTTCAGGTATCCATAGAATTGAATACCTACGGCTATTTATAAGATTGTTACCTAAGGATATCCATAGTCCCCATTATCCACACTCATAGAACTTAGGTAGGTAAATTATAAGAAATGTATCAAAAGACAAATTACATAATTATGATCAATGAACTATATGAGTTTATATTTGTACTTTTAATATTAATATAGTTTTGTTCTTCTTTTTTGCTTATGAGTTTACTTTTATAATTATTATGAATGCAATAGTACATTTTATGCATATTTTGTGAATGGATACAACTACTGTGAGTGGTCATTCAAAATAATTTTATCCCCACTAAGCTTTATAACTTAGCACGGGTTGTTTATCCGTGTAGGTTCTTCAGCTAGGTCTCTCTTTCAAGGACATAATCTACATTAAGAAGACCAACACTAGTCTTAAGAGAAGTTAGATGTATGAAGTCCTTGTTTTTTTTCTTTTTTATAATTTTTTGTATTAAGAATTGTATAAAAGTAAAAATGTATAAATATATGATAATAGTGTTGTGTAAAGGCTCACTTTTGTAATCTATAATAGTATGAACATGTACTTATAATATTCTTTAACTTTTGATAAGGTTTATATATATATATATTAACGAAGAATGTAAGTGATGTTATGCACATATGCTAGGTGGTTATAATAGATTAGTAAATAAGTTATAGCTATGCTTATGAGATATGTAAGATGATAGAAATAGGTTTTTAGATTGAGGGTGTTATATTTTTGTATCAGAACATGGTTTAGTTGGTTTTTGTCAAAAGGAATCTCAAATTATGTTTAGATAGAATATTTTGGTGTTAGCCTAATGCAGATTTCCCTATTTTTCCTATAGATAGTAGATGAAGGGATCTAGGGAAGCAGTTGAAGAAACTGCTAAAAGTAATTTGCCTGCTTAATTGAATCCCTCTAATCTAAAATCTTTGACTTCTACTTGGGGCGATATACCTACGACCATTCTTGGGGAAGCGTTGTTGAAGATATCTCAAGACATTTTTCAAATTTTACAAAGAATGACTTTATCAAAAGCTTTTATAAAAGAGATTAGAAAACATAGTGCAAAAGAATTTTTGGGTACCACTCTATAGCAATTTGATGAAGCAAAATTCTAGTTGGAGAAACTCAGAAGGGTTTTTAATGAGATTCAATGTCCAACCAATCAAAAGGTGTCTTATGCTATGTCCTTACTCTAAGGAGCAGCATATGACTTATGGAAATCGGTGCTTAAACAACCCCAATTACAATATCAACTTACATGGGAACTTGAGGCAGTTTTTGAGCCTAAAACAAAGAAGTATGACTATGTTAGAATATAAGAAAGTTTAGAAACTTAAGTAAATATGTACCGAAACCCATGTTGACTGAAGTTTTAAGATGTCGACCATTTTAGGATGGATTAAATGATCAAATCAAAGAGCAGTTGATTGGACCTATGTTTTTGCAACCTATGAATTTTTATCAACTTGTTCAGGCAGCCATATGAGTAGAGAAGAATGAATTGGCTAAAAGAGAAAGGGAACAGAGAAGGAGTGGGGCAAAAGGTGGTTCTTTAACTAAAAAAAGACCTAAAGGAGTACAGGAAAATTAGCCAACTGAGTCTATTAGTAGTCTTGCCATTAAGGGAAGACATCAAAGACCATCAACAATATTTAGATCTGGTAGAGAAATTCTAGTAAGACAAAGTGGGGGTTAGCCACCAGAGTGTTCTCACTGTTCTATAAGACATTGGAGCACATGTAGTATGCTGATAGGTGCTTGTTTTAGGTGTGGTAGCACTGACCACTACATGGGAAATTGTTTTTTGAAACAAGAGCAATGATCCACAGAGTACGGTAGTAAAAGAGCTTATAATGCACCGTTAACTGGTAGAGGACATGGTAGAGGGCGTGATGGATCATTCGATTTGGATCTTAGCCCTGAAATGTATTTGAGACTATTGATCAACCCACAGTTCCTATTGTCCCTACTTAAGCTTATGTAATGAAAGCTCACGAGGATAGAGATACTCTAAAAGTTATAGCAGGTATTTTCTCTCTCTTTAACATTGATGTTCATGCACTTATTGATCCTAGCTCTACCTATTCTTATACTTGCATTAGAGATATGGGTAGAAACATGTCGACTGTGCACTAGTTAGATTTTAAAATTTGTGTAACTAGTCCTTTAGGTTATAGTGTTTGTGTAAATAGAGTATGTAAAGTTATCCCATTTTGAATCAAGGAAAAGAATTCCCAACTGATTTAATTGAGTTAACATTTTGTGAATTTGATGTAATACTAGGCATGGATTGGTTGAAAAAACATTATACAGTGGTAAATTATAAGGCAAAGACAGTAACATTTAGAGATGCTAACAATGAAGAAATAATGGTTTAAGGCATTCGAACTAAATCCTTAGCAAATGTGATATTTACTATGCAAGCCAGGAATTTTCTTAGAAAGGGGTGTGAAGCATTTTTAGCCTTAGTACTTGACTCTAAAAGGGAGAAAGTAAAGCTTCATGATATACCAGTGGTTAATGTGCTTACAGAGGTATTTCCAAAAGATTTGCCTAGCCTTCCACCTAAAAGAGAAGTGTTGTCTATGAAAATCCTACCTAGTACAACTCCTATTTCTAATACATCATATAGAATGGCACCATTGAAATTAAAGGAGTTAAAATTTCAATTGAAAGAGTTACTATGCAAAGGTTTCATTAGGCCTGGTGTGTCATTGTGAGGTGCACCGATTTTGTTTGTTAAAAAAAAGATGGTTCTTTGAGAATGTGTATAGACTAAAGACATCTTAATAAAGTAAGAGTGATGAACAAGTATCCATTACCACGAATAGAAGACTTATTTAATCAGTTAAAAGGTTCAAATGTGTTTTAAAAGATCGATTTGCGATCAAGATTGTAACGCCCTTTACGGAACCTTAACGGAACAGTTCATTCCGATATGCACTTATATGATTTGCTTGAAATTTTTTTTACACCGATAACCAATCTTATGCAAACACAAGTCATTGAAAAATTTGGGCAGCATAACGGCTACCCAGTTAACGACCCCTTGAAAATTAAATAATGCACAGTCTCAAGGAGGCACAATAATTTATCATATTGAACAGTACGTAACATTCCATGAATTGCATACTAATCATAAATATTTACTGACATAACAAAAATTATCATTAATAAAATAATAATCCAAAATACAGTTAAGTCTTACAATCCTTAGCTGAGTATAAATATGCCAAAAATACTTAAATGTCCAAACAATACTTTTCTTCAAGCTTCACTCCGCCGTATACTATGCTCCAGTTTATCTTCAGAACCTGCACGGAGTAAAAACTACAGGCTGAGCATTAGATATGCTCAGTAGTGACTACCAATCCTAAAATTTCCAAATTAAGCATAATTATCATATTTATGCCAATTATTACGTTGTCTTATCAAAAGTTACTTTTAATCATTTTCACAGACTTTTCAGATCACTACCAACACATTGGTAAACCTTTTTAATTTGATTTAAACTTTTCACTTAATTTAGAATATTCTCTTTTTGCCGTTCAATGGTAAAAATTGACATTTTTGTTTTCTTATTTGACTTTGACTTAACTTTTACATATGACTTGACTTTTTAAGTAAAATTTTCCAGTTAATTACTTCGGTACAATCTTATTTTGATGAAACGATTTACATAATTAATTGCCACGAAAATGACTGATTTTTAATGCAATGCTTTATATCTTCATTATTTGCAACATTATTCTTTTCATAGCAAAAATTCCAATTTCATTATTTATTTTTTTTTATTTCACTTGGACTTTTTAAACTACTTGTCAGATTCCAATTATCAAAGTTTTTAACATTTAATGCAAAGTGATGTACTTAATTAAAAACACTTTGCAAATAAGTCTTTAATTCCTTCCTTTTTCTATACAAATGTTCTTTTACCTACTTCTAGTAAACTTGGCACTTTTCATTTTTAATTACAGAATTGTCTTCTATTTACTTTTTTTTAACCTTCAGTTAACTTTTGATTTACAAAAGTTTAGATCAGATTTTTGTTTGAATTTTTTATATAACATATTATTATTTTAATTCATAATTTCTAATTATGAACTAATCACTTTCTTTTACAGAAGCATATTTTTGGGTTATTTAATCATTAAATTACTATTTTACCTTGTAAAATAATCTCTTTCCATAATTGCTTATTAATTTCAATTTTTGTAAAAACTTACATTTTTACCCTGGAACTTTTTACTTCATTCAAGTAAGCTCTTTTACTCAAAACCTTTATATTCAATTTACTTTTACAAATACTGATTTATTCTTTTCAATATGCCCCTAATGCAATAAAATAGGATTCTCAGATAGGATACACGGGCCGTGAACCCCACAGGGCCACAAGAGAGAAAGAAGTGACCCCCAATGAATCATTTCTCATAGAGCTGAGAATAGAGACAAAGAATGCCATGGCGATCAGAGACCCGGTTCATAGCATAGCAAGTCACTATGACTTGCACCGTGGTATAAGGTGTCCTTGTGGCTAGCCATTTATATCTTGTACAAGAATGTTACTACCTGACTATTGCTAAGAGCAAAACCAATCAATTATTCCAAAATACTTTTCAAACTTTCAGAGCATTTTAATTTCTTCTTTTTCTTAAACAATATATTTTTGTTGATCACACTCTTTTTAGTGCTTTTGACTATTCAGTCATTTTCTTAATCTTTTGACAGAACTTTCAAAATACTTTTAAATTTCAAATAGTTGCAGATTCTTTTATTTGAATTGATATAATTTATCAATCAATCTTGTCAGATCTTTTATTTTCAGTCAATTTATCCTTTTTCCTTTTTAACTACTTTTTGGGAATTATTCTACAATCATTCAATAGAGGCATTTTTCACAGAAATTTTTTAGACTTTTAAATTTTCACAATTATTATTATATATTTTTTTTCAAATCGGTACATTTTATCATTCAATTTTTGTACATTTTATCTTCATAATTCACTGTGGTTATTTTACATTGTCTTTTTATAGTCTTTTTCACTACTTAGTTAAATATTCTTTCAGTACCTTTTTACATACTTTGTGAATTATATCATTATAATTCGCCTTTTTTTTTGGCACTTATTGAATTATTTCTCAATAATTCAATATTTTATCCTTTTACATTCATTTTATTCCTTTTTGACTCTTAATCAATTTCTCACTTTTTCAGCCTGAATTTGCAGTGGTACGAAATTCGAATTACTTTTAATACGGATTATGAATTATTTATAATAATTCGTCATTTTTTTTGAATTACGAACTATTTGGTAATAATTCAATACGGTTATTTATTCACTGTACTTTTTATTTTCTGAAAATTCATCCTTTGACTTTTTTTTTTCATTTTTCTTATACGAATGTAAGTAAATTTTCATTAATTTACTAACTTTTACTTATTTATTGAATTATTTCTTAATAATTCAATATTTTTAATTAAACATAATCAATATTTTATTTCAAAAATATTCTAGTAAAATATATAAATTTCACAAAAATTCTTATGCACATTATTTTACAATTTCCACCATTTTCACTCATTTTATGAATTATTTACCAATAATTCATTATTCTTATTACTTTCATAGCTTAATAATTATTCCAAAAAATTCATCGGTTGACTTTTTATTTTATTTTCATTTACTATAATTTAATTTCATATAAATTCACCATTTTCAATATTTTTACGTAATTATTCACTAATAATTCAATTAATTTCAATACACATATTAACATTAGAATTTCAATAATTTCAATAAATCTCAATAAAATTTATTTATGCATTATTTATTATTTACTATCATTTTTTACTAAAATAATCAATTATTTCACAATTTTCACTATAAGTATAATTGTTACATAATCTTTAAAATTCCAAGATAAATTTCAATAATTCAATAAAAATTCATGGGCACCATTTATCATCTCTCTATTTAATTTAGGCTAATATAAATTATTTTCATGCAAAATTCATTCATTTTTCTATATGAAGACATTCGACCACCCATAGAAAATCCACCTAAAAATCTTATTTCTTCCATTAAAGCTTTCATTTCATCTTCTAACATGTTCCATTTCATTTACCCTAAATCAATTTCATCAATTAACAACTTTAACAATTTTTGATCTAATTACATAAATGGAATTAATTCACAATAAAAAGGAAATCAAAGGATTTTGTAATCACTTATATTTTTTTTCCTTGCTTATGGGTGCCTAAGCCTCCCTTTCCATGCTTTAATCCATGAAAACTCCTTCCTCTTCACTTGATCATATCATGGCCGGCCATAAATGCTTAGTTTTCTTTATTTTTTTCATTCTCAAATGAAAAATCCAAGCTCATAATCAGATTTTACACCTCAAAAACTATAAGAAAACACTAAATAATCAATTTAAATCAATTAACTTCTCAAACTAAATCTTACCCCTTTCTCTTTCTCCACTTAATTTCTTGCCTTTCTCTGCTCAAATCACTTGATTAAGGCCACTAGGGTAACCTAAAGAGATGAAACTTCATCTTGTATGTTGGAATTTATGAAAGATTTGAAGTGGATTAAAGAGTAATCAAAGGGAGAAAACAAAAAAGGAGGGTTCGGCCATTTAAGGAAGAGAAAAGCTGGTGAATTCTGGAAAAATCTCCAGATTTTTAGCCTTTATATACCCTCTCAATGGGCCTAAAATTGGACTAAACTAATGGACTTACCCAATTTATTTCTAAAGCCCAATTTAGGCCTTATAAAGCCCAATTAAAATTCTTCCATTTTTGACCTTCAAATCACTCCAAAAATAATTCTATTATTCTTATCACATAAAAAATAACTAGCACATAAATTTTTGGCTCAAGTCTCCTTTCTATCAGGGAAATTGACTCGCTACCTTTTTCGTATTTTTGACATTTGGAGGTCCATTTGATCTCAATTTTACTTTCAATTTTAACCCCGGACTCCCCATGACCAATACTTTTCGATGGTCCAATAAAATATTTTTAGCTTTTGGGTGTCCTTTGAGGCCTAGAAAGCACTATTCACCATCAAAAAATATTGTTCACGGCTGACCCGGTGCTGAGGCCATTACAAGAATACTATCAACTTTGAGTTAAAGATAAGGATATTTTTAAAATTGGTTTTATAACTCGGTATGGTCATTATGAATTCTTAGTTATGCTTTTTGGGTTAACCAATGCACTGGCAGCTTTTATAGATTTAATGAAAAGGTGTTTAGACCCTACTTAGACAGTTTGTAGTAGTGTTCATTGATGATATACAGGTCTATTCAAGAAATGAATCTGAGCATGCAGAGCGTTTGAGGATTTTGTTGCAGACACTATAGGAGAAATAGTTATTTGCTAAATTGAGCAAGTGTGATTTTTGGCTTAAGGAAGTTTCCTTCCTTGGGTATATTTTGTCTTTTAAAGGTGTTAGAGTGTATCCAAATAAAGTTGAAGCCATTGTTAATTAGAAACTGGCTTAAAATGTGTATGAAGTAAGAAGTTTTATGGGTTTAACAGGTTATTATTGTCACTTTATGAAAGGATTTTCAGTCATTGCTTCTGCACTCACTAAGTTACTATGGAAAGGTATCAAATTTGATTGGACTTATCGATGTCAAGTAAGTTTTAAGTAGTTAAAAAAATTTTAATAGAAGCTTCAGTCCTAACCCAATCGATAATGAGTAAAGAGTATTCTATGTATAGTGATGCTTTCAAAATTGGTTTGGTTTATGTACTGATGCAAGATGGCAAAGTGGTGGCTTATGCATCTAAACAACTGAAACCTTATGAGAAGAACTACCCTACGTATGATTTAGAGTTGGCAACAGTAGTGTTTGCATTAAAGATATGGCAAAACCACTTGTATATGGAAAGATGTAGAGTTTATATAGTTCACAAGAGTCTCAATTATTTGTTTACTTAGAAGAAACTCAACTTGAGGTAGCGTAAATGGTTGGAGTTATTTAAAGATTATGACTGTATAGTTGATTACCACCCGAGAAAAGCAAATTTAGTGGTTGATGCATTAAGTCGAAAGATGATGGAAACTATGATGTTACAGCAGTGTAGATGGAAGTTTACATCAGATGGTGCACTAATAGCTCAATTGAAGGCTCAACTTAATGTGAGACAAGCAGTAATTAATGCTTAAAAGAATAATGGAATATTGCAACAGATAGTACAATCACTATATGAAGGAAACCAATCCGAGTATTCAATAAATAAAGATGGAAGTGTATATTATCAAAATGGGCTATGCGTACCAGATATAAAGAATTGAAGTAAAATGATACTACAGGAAGCGTACAACACAATTTTTACCTTGCATCCTAGTGGTAACAAAATGTACCAAGACTTGAAGCAATTTTATTTGTTGCATGGTATGAAGAAAGATGTGGTGGATTATGTTTCTAAGTGTTTAACTTGTCAACAGGTGAAAGCAGAACACCAACTCCCCTTAGGATTGTTGAATCCCATTCCAATTCCATAGTGGAAATGGGATAATATTACCAAGGATTTTGTTATAGGTTTTCCTCTCACACAAAGAAAGTATGATGCAATATGCATGGTTGTTGATAGATTGACTAAAATAGCTAATTTTATACTGGTTCGACTAGATTATTCAATGGATAAATTGGTTATGGGATTGTTTGGTTACATGAAATATCGATATCTATAATTTCATACCAAAATCCAAGGTTCACATCCAGATTCTGGCAAAGTTTACATCAAGCTTTGGGAACACAGCTCCGTTATAGCACTGCTTTCCATCCTCAAATAGATAGGCAATCAAAAAGGGTTATACAATTGTTGGAAGATATGTTGAGAGGATGTGTTATAGTTTTTTTTTAGGAAGTTGGGATAGATATCTTGCTCTGATAGAATTTGCATATAATAATAGTTATCAAACTAGCATTGGTATGGCACCTTATGAAGTTTTATATGGTAAAAAATGTAGAACTCTAGTTTTATTGACTGAGTTAGCTGAACATAAGATGATTGGTCCTGACATTATTAAAGACACTGAAGAGAAAGTGCATATTATTAAGCAAAGGTTGAAAGTAGCTAGTGACAAACAGAAGTCATATGCAAAACTTGAAGAGAAAAGATGTTAAATACCAAGTTGGCGATAAGGTATTTTTAAAGGTGTCTCATTAGAGGAAAGTGTTGAGGTTTGGTAAAAAAGACAAACTTAGTCCAAGATTCATTGACCCATATGAAGTCTCAGAACAAATTAGGCCAGTTGCATATAGATTGGTACTTCCTTCAGAGTTATCCAAATTACATGATATTTTTTTATGTTTTTATGCTTCGAAGATATTGATTAGATGAATCTCATATATTGCCTTTACAGAAGATAAAGGTTCAATTTGATTACTTATATGATGAAGAACCAAAAGAAATTCTAGCTAGAGAGATCAAAAAGTTGAGGAATAAGCATATTTCCTTAGTTAAAGTGCTGTGGCAATATTATGGCATGGAAAAAGCAACTTACGAACCTAAATCAATCATGAAAGCACAATATCCACAACTATTTAAATCAAATATGAATTTTGAGGATAAAATTCTTTTAAGGGGAAGAGAATTGTGAGGCTGCAATATAGGCCCTAGGAGATTATATGCATGATTAAAAGATAATTGTAGTTAATAATGTTAGATTATATGATAAATTTCAAATTAGGGCCTAAAGGGGTAAATTGGTAGTTTTATATTATGTTCCACATATGTATAATTATAACATAATGTAATTAAAGGTGTAATTGAAATAAAAAAAAGTAAGATTTAGGGATAAAATTAATAAAAAGAGAAGTTAAGGGCAGAATTTATAAATAAAGAATTGGAGGAAGCTAAGTGAGATTTTCATCCCCACTTAATCTTTGGAATTTTCACGTGAGAGATGAGAGGAGAAGAAGAGGTATAAATTGGTGCATGTTGGTCGGTCACCCAAAGGAAAGAGAAGGCAAATATTTGTCTCTCTCACTCTAAAACCAGACTTTCTTTCTCTCATTTTTTCCTAAATTCTACTATAGTAGATGTGAGAGAAGGAATTTGATGTTGGGTGTTTTAAGGTAATGGGTTTTGCATCTTTTTTTCCTTCTACATCTTTTTTTTTTTGCTTATTTAAAGGAATTTCATTGGAAAGTAAAGCTGGGCATTCATGTGTATAATGATTCTTTATAGAAGGTGAAGCTAATAAAAACAAGGGAAAGGAGATTGTGAAGGGTTGAAGAAGAAATTCTTGGATTTCATAAGAGGTATGGGACTTAAGTAAAATTTGAAATTGCATGTACTAGATGTGTTATTAAATGGATCAAAGGGAAATAGAACAATCTTTGCATGTGACCATCTTAAGATTTATTTGATTTAAATAGAATAGATTACTTAAAAACAGAGTCATATGGCTATAATTGTGTAATTTCCAATTTAAAGAAGGCAAACTCACTTGTCTAAGAAGTTTAAGTTTAATTTTGTTCTTAAGGTAATAGAAGAAACTATGTTGAATCTTTTCATCTTCCTTCAAGAGCATATTGCGCTATTTTATTGGTATTTTTGAATTTAAATGCTTTAACAAGGTAATCTTGAGATGAAATGGAATTTAGAATTAAGGAATGACATAGGTCTTAAAGGAATCATGCTAGAAATTATGTATTTATTGAGTTAATGTTGGCATGCAAGTTCAATTATAGATTTTTGTAGTTGATAGACTGGTGTACACAGTAAAGACCATTTGGTCTCAGTCTTGTACACCCTTCTGGTTCGAAGAAAAGAAATCGGGTACATGGTAGAGACAGATTGGTCTTAGCCATGTACACCCTTTTGTATTGAAACAACTTTGTTGTACATAGCAAAGACAGATTGGTCTTAGCCACGTACACCTTTCTATACTAAAGATAAGTTATAGCATACGGCAAAGACCATTTTGTCTCCACCGTGTGCCTCTAATGTTTTTCCTTATACATGATCCTTCAATACTAAAATGTTACCAATGAATATTTATATAAATTTAGAGCAATTTAACCAAGAAAAATAAAGGCTTAACATGTTATAAATCACGTGTAAGAATTATAGTATTTGTTTTATAGAAATCAATGAATCCAAATACACACACACACACACACACACACACACATATACACATGAATTGACATGACTATAGTTGTGTAATTGGAAAAGTACAAAAGTATGCATGAATGCTTAAATCTACATGATATCATATGATTGAATATAGTTACAGCATAGCAATATCTACTGATATTTGAATAGTTATATGTGTTTGTGTGTGTGTGTGTGTGTGTATATACACATCAAAGGTTTAAACATGGTAAATGAAATGTGTATGAAAATGAGTTTATACCTATGGTTAAAGCTTGATTATGGATAGATAGGCATGCCTATAAGGTAAAGTTGCAGCTGCTATAGTCTGATCCCGTTTAGGTCCATAGTCATCCCTGTTTGGGACCATAGTCTTGACCCTATTGGGTCCATATGTTTGATATCTTCAAGTATCCATATAATTTAATACCTACAAGTATTTATATGATTGTTACCTAAGGATATCCATAATTTTCGTTATCCACACCTATAAAACTTAGGCAGGCAAATTATGAGAAATGTATCAAAAGCCAAATTACATAATTGTGATCAATGAACTATATGAGTTTATATTTGTACTTTTAATATTAATATAGTTTTTTTCTTCCTTCTAGCTTATGAGTTTACTTTTATAATTATTATGAATGCAATATTATATCTTATGCATGTTATGTGAATGGCTATAGTGGTCGTTCAAAATAATTTGTTCTCCACTAAGTTTTATAGCTTAGCACGGGTCTCCATTAAGTTTTATAGCTTAGTACGAGTTGTTTATCCATGTGGGTTGTTTATCCGTGTAGGTTCTTCAGCTATGACTCTCTCCCAGGGACATAATCTGTATTAAGAAGGCTAACATTAGCCTTAAGAGAAGTTGGAAGTATGAAGTCTTTCTTTTGTCTTTTGTATAACTTTTTGTATTAAGAATTGTATAAAAGTAAAGATGTATAAGTATATGATAATAATGTGTTGTATAAAGGCTCACTTTTGTAATCTATAATAGTATGAACGTGTACTTATAATATGCTTTAACTTTTGATAAGGTTCATGCATAGTAATATATATATATATATATATATATATATATATATATATATATATATATATATATATATATATATATATATATATATATATATAAAGCATGTAAGAATCTTAACGAAGAATGTAAGTGATATTATGCACATATGCTAGATGGTTATAATAGATTAGTATATAAGTTATATTTATGCTTATGAGATATGTATGACAATAAAAATAGGTGTTTAGACTAAAGGTGTTACAAAGGCTAAGACACAGTCTACCCACTTTCAGTTCTTTTGCACTCAAACTGCTTCAAGTCTCTAATCTTATTCCAAATTGGCTCCAACAAACTACACAATTCCTATAGTGGTCCAAATCACAAAAATAAATAAAAAGTCAAATCACACAAACAAATAAAAAGCTCCCAATTGACTAAAATTTAGAATATAAAAATACACAAAAGTCAAGTACAAATGTTACAAGAAAATTGCAAATTACTGACAGAAAATTGTCAATTTTCGTAGGTAAATTATTTTAACGACGGCAAATTCCGACGCAAAAAGGCATAGGGAAACAACTGAAGTAATTTTTAGTGACGAAAAAGATACATCGTAAAATTTAACGATGGAAAAAATACATATCATTGTTAATTCCATCTAAAAGTACAGACAACTAAACTGTCATTTATTTTTCTATTTTGCAATGGAAATTCAATTTTTGAAGGTAAATTTATCGATAGAAAATCAACTTTCCATAGGTAAATTTATCTATGGAAATTGGCTCTCCATAGGTAAATTTGCAACCAGAATTTGGATTTCCATAGGTAAATTTACCTACGGAAGAGAAAATTTTTCGTAGATAAATTTACTACGGTTCACAAATTTCTATCGATTTCAACAAAGATTTCTATTCATGATCTATAATTTTTTTCTACATTTAATATATCTAAATAATGAAATCTAGTGATGTATTATAAAATTTATAATGTACAAAAGTAATATACTAGAAAATGTATTAATTATAATAATTAATCATGTTTAAAATGTAACAGTAACGAGATTTCAAATGAAATTCTTACAAATATTAAAGTTAAGATAAATCCCTAACTATGCAATTAGTGAAGGTGGATACTCTACATGCTGCGAAGAGGTGCTACCTCTCCCTTTCAACTCTTCCATCTCATTACGAAGCCCGGCTATATAGTCCATTGACTTTTGCAATTGAGTTGCCAATAACGTTACTTTATATTTTCAAAACTGCAATTTAAAAAAAAAAAGATATTTCATAGTTAGATAATAAACCAACTGCTTAATTGTTACTAATATATGATTATAATATTTTACACATGTATTAATTATAGAAATTAAGTAGTCATTAATATAATAAGATAAAGGTTTAATATAAAGAAAAATCTATTTAAAAATATGAGTGCAAGAGTAACCTTATAATAATAATAATAATAATAATAATAATAATAATAATAATAATAATAATAATAATAATAATAATAATAATAATCAATTGGCGCCTGGGTGACCAATGTGTGATACAATATAGAATGCAGTTAAATGTAAAGAATTTTCATCATTTAGACATAACCAGGTACAAGTCATTGTACTCAAACAATTTTTAGTAAGTTGCAATCCAAATTACTCAATCAAATCCATGTGTGTATGCAGAGGAAACAAAACATGGAACTAACCGAATCCTTAAGAAGATTGACACTTTGGAAGCGTTAAAAAGCACATTGTGAGAATTAAATATAATATCTAAATAAATTCTAAACACCAAAAAGCTAATGCACTTTAATTAATAAAATAGTGCAGTAATCAGAACCAATGGTGAGCCAATAAATAGTATAGTTTGGGGAATAAAAAATTATGAAAAATACAAGAAAGTAAAATATAAAGGCTGTTATTGATTGAAAGGGATTCTAAAATGATTAATTGACTTAGAGATTGTTCATGTCTTAGAGCTAGATTGTATTCATGAAAATTTTAATAGTTGAAATTTAAAAGTTGAATGAAGAGTGACAAGGAAAAATAAAGTTTTAGGATTTATGTGAAAAAAAAGGGATTTGAATGATTATGAGAAGGAATGGGAAACATAGGCCATTATAATTGAGATTGGCCCTTTTTTTAATTAGGAAGGAGCATGGTTAACCGAAAATTCGGTTAATCGAAAAATCGATTCGAAATCAAATCGATTTTTAGATTAATCGAACCAAAATTTGATATTTATGGTTTTTACTTTAAAAATCAGTGGTTAACTGATTCGCATCCAAAACCGAATATTTATATATTTTATGAATTATATTTTAAATTTTACACTTATATTTTTTAATTTTTGTGTAATTTATAAATATTATGATATATAATTTTATAAAATATATATTTTTAGTAAATAAATATTAAAATTATGTGCATAATTAGCGTTCTGTTGTTAGTTTTATATTGAATATTTTTAATTTTTATACTTAATTATGAAAATTTTATTTTTATTTTGATTATTTTAATGGATATTGTATTTAATTAGTATTTTTTTCATTTTTAAAGCATTTTTAAATATTAAAATAATATTATAAATTGTATAATTTAATAAATTTATATATTAATATTTTTTAGTGGTTAACCGATAAATCGATTCGAAAAACCGAGTTAAAAATCAAAATCGATATAGCAATTAACCGATGGTAATGGACTGATTTAAGAAAATTGTTAATGGATCGGTTAACCGGTCCATGCTCATCCCTATTTTTAATGGCCTCACATAAATTGGACAGTTCGGATTTATGGGCTTTTAACCAACCCAAATCCAACAATTATATTATAAAATAATTAATTATTATAATATTTTATTTTAGAATAAATAGAAATTTATTTTAAATTATTATTAATCAATTAATTTTTATATATAATTTAGTTATTTTTGACAAAAATCAATTGAGTCTGATTTATGGGTTTTTAACCCTATCCAAATGCAAAAGTTATACTATTAAATAGTTAATTATTATAATATTTTATTTTAGAATAGAGTAATTTATTTTAAATTATTATTAGATTATTAATTAATTAATTTTTATGTACAATTTAGTTATTCATTTTAGATTATTAATTTATGTCACAAAGTAGATGATATAATATTTTAATCATGATTAAATTATATAATGTCATAATATAATTTATTTGCCTACAAAATTTCCTATGGAGTTGTGTTTTCAAAGGGAAATTATACCTATGGAAACATAATTCCGTAGGAAAATTACATATGAAAAGACAACTCCGTAGGTAAATTACATAAGAAAATATAACTCACTCCGTATGGAAATTATCTACGGAAATATGTTTCCATAGTAAAATTACCTACTGAATTGTGTTCCGTAGGGAAACTTATATTATTAAATAATTAATTATTTTAAAATATTTTATTTTAGAATAATGTAAATTAATTTAAATTATTATTAGATTATTAATCAATTAAATTTTATATATAATTTAGTTATTTTTGTCAAAAAAAAATATATGACAATATTTTTGGTCAATATAAAATACATTATGTCATAATATAATTTATTTCCCTACAGAGTTGTGTTTCCGTAGGAACATTACCTACGAAAATATGTTTCCGTAGGAAAATTACTTACAGAATTGTGTTTCCATAGGAAAATTTATATTTCTTAATAATTAATTAATTTAGAATATTTTATTTTAGAATAATATAAATTAATTTAAATTATTATTAGATTATTAATTAATTAACTTTTACATATAATTTAGTTATTTTTGTCCGTAAATAGATGACAAAATATTTTTGGTCATGATAAAATACATTATGTCATAATATAATATATTTTCTTATGGAGCTGTGTTTCTGTAGGAAAATTACCTATGGAATAGTGTTTTTGTAGCTAATTTTCCTACAAAAACATCGTTTCATAGGTAATTTCCCTACAAAATTATTTTCCATAGGTAAATCATCTATGGAATTTTGTTTTCACAGGAAAATTACCTACGGAGACACAATTATGCAGGTAATTTATCTATGGAAATGATTGTTCGTCGGTAAATTTTGTATGCAGTTTTTACTAAAAACATTGGTGCTTTTTTTACGACGACTTTTGTTATGTTCCCACTGAATTATGTCGGTAAAGTTTGGTAGTAACCTTTACCTCCATTTTTTACGATGGATTTTGTTTTCAATCGCAAAAAGAATTATTTCCATACGAGTTCACCTACAAAAAGCATTTTTCGTCGGTAATTAACTATGAAATTAGGCAATTTTTCGTCGTTAATTTACAATTTCTAGTAGTGAAACATGCAATTTTGATTAACAAATATTAAAAGTGAAATGTTTGAAATGGTGTATATTGTTATGCAAACTTAAAAAATTAAAATGAACCAAAACTTAAAAAATGGATATTGTTACTTTTATATTTTTTATAGGCTGAAAGTATAATTTGCCTCCTGAAATTTGACCAAAAAGCAATTAACCGCCTAATATTTGTTTTGGTACAATGTACTCTTCTAAAGTATACGAATTGGGGTAATATCACCATAAAACTGACGAGTCTGCTATTTTAACTATTTTTTTGTCAGTTGATTGCTAACATAGTATAAGTGTGACACGTCAACAAGAGTTAAATTACTTCAATTTACAAACTTTAGGGGTTAAATTGCTCTTTTTAGAATAGTTTATAATTTTTTTTTGCACTTTCATCCTATCATGTGATACTTTTTTTTTTGGCATAATTTCAATGTCACATTAGTAGTTGATAACGGGAGCTAGGTAAGTCGATAGAGTTTGGACTAGACCTAGGTAAGCTGACAGAATTCGGATTGGAGCTAGGTAAGCTAACAGAGTTCGGACTGGAGCTAGGTAAGCTGATAGAATTCAGACTGGAGCTAGGTAAGCTGATAGAGTTCGGACTAAGAGCTAGGTAAGCTGACATAGTTTGGATAAACATTTACCAATCAAGAGACCGGATCAACCGAACTCCAAGGAACCCATCTACAGTTCGGCCAATAGCTGAAATATAATTGCCACGACAGGATAAGACGGTTATTCTTCCTCCACTTCTCCCCAACAATAGGAGTAGTGGAAAGAGTGGACTAGAGAAGTGGGATTTCACCCCACTTCCCATAAATGATGGAAATCATGCCTATAAAAGGTGAAAAAATAAGTAAACCAGGGACTGGAATCTACTTTTCAGAATAATGTTTTCTTATTATAAAAAATTCTAACTTAACCGTCGGAGACTCCCTAGTCGGAAACCTCCTAGTCTTTTGTTTCTTTTTTTATAGGTGATCGTATGAGACTCATTACATTTCCCATCTGTCATCATTTGGTACAGTGAGCGTGAAACACACCTTCGCTAATTTTCACTATAATCCCCTGCATCAATTACACAAAAAGAAAAAAACTTAGCTGATTTGCACTGGGGTGAATGGGCACTTGATGGATTGAAAAAAATAAGGAAAATGACACCGTTTGGCTGGAGAGGGGGAGGAGACCCAACAGCTGGATAGAGATCAACACCGATGCCTCCTTGGCCAGCCACCGTGAGAGCTGCCACCGCTGACCACCACGCTAGCCCCTCGGATAAACTCTGTATCGTGCTAAAGGAAAGCCGAAAACTAAAAAATCATCAGACTTAATTTGTAGAATCTCCACAGATTTTGGGTTTCGTCATAATCTATCAAAATAACCATCAAATGATTTCAGCTCATTCTTCTTCGGGTAGTACATCCCAGATCCGAGGATTACGATGGCTCAGGTTGCCTCAATGTGGACCCATCCACTCTCTACCTCCTTTAGAACTCTGGCAATCTTCCTATGGTCGGTAAGCCTTTCTACGGGGTCATTTTCTGATTCCTTTTACATCTTCAGCCAGTGTCGTATTCTTTACACTGCCTTTTTCCTTACATTGCCTTGGGTGGTGAGCTAATTAAGTTATTTCTCCACTGAATCAAATTATGATTTTTCTTGAATAGATATGATAAGTTTTCTCAATTTTGGATATTTACAAAATTCTTCTGGTTATAATCATGTTCTATCTAGAAATTATAATTACAGAAATCTTCATTATTACTATTCAAATTGAGATGGCTTTTCTTTTATCTCCTACGGATGTTATTCTTGATTCTATTAAGAGAAGTCGGTAGCTTGTTACTCGTGTTGGTAAAATTGCTTCTTGGAATGCTTTGGGGTTCACTTCACAGTAGATTTTTTACTTTTTCGATTATTTTTGTGGATACTAGATTCTGTGTCTTTTAATAAAGGAATCAGTTGTGGACACTAGATTCTATGTCTTTTAATGGAGGAATTGAAAGCTTGGTTTCTGACACAATTGGCCATGCAACTATTTCCTTTTCGGACAGGTTATTGGTTTTACAAATTATATCTTTATATTAGCAACCCGACACTCAAAATCTCATCCAGACGTCTGAAGGTGCCATGCGCAGTGAGATTTCTTTGGGTACAGCTGAAGGCTTCTTGCAAGATTCTCATGGGGAATGGTTTGGAGGCTTCACTAAGGTCTTATTTTGCTTATAGAGCAAAATTTTGGAGAGTTTGAATCCCAATTTTCTAACACAATTACCAGCTGCAAAATTGGTTTTGGGTCCACAAAACTCTGAATCCCCATTATTGTTGTTAGAGATGTTGCACTTCAATATTATGCAGGCACTCCTTGGATGGGCATTGAGATTGTGAACTAATTTTCTAAACCGCCATTTATAACTAGGTTTTTCATTCATCAATCCCATCTTCAATGTGGCAAGCCATCGAGATGCTTTCTCCATGGTGCCTCTCAGTTCAAGTGGGGTTTCTTTTGTCTGACCCAACCGGTACCAACTGAAATAAATTCAAAAAGTAACTTATAGGTTCTATGAACTTGGTTCTGATTCTGGTCGAGTGCGATAATGGAATCAGTAGATAACAGAGTCTGCTTTGTTCTCAGCATCCTTTTCCCTATGCCCTCATCTGAACTATATGATAATTTTTAAGCATTTCTAAGTATGTGGCTAGCTTGTGCACTCACTTCTTGGCCTCTACTATATCTTAAAAATGTCCAGCTCAATGACAAATAAGGCTAAATGCTTTGCAAGAATCAGATACGAATTCCAAGTCTCAAAAGATGATAATTCTTGCTCATCATCATAAAGTTCTTGATCGAGTGTAAGTACTTGCCTTTCATTTGACATCATAATGAAATATGGAATGCAAAAGATTTTAAGTGCTAAAATATGTTTGTGTCTTCCAGATATCTTACATCTTTCTCATCCTTTGTACAAGCTGATATGTTATGCTTTTTCCCCCTGTAGTTGAAATCAAGTATTAAAAGAATTAATACAATGGCATTAAGTGCAGAGAGTATCTATGAAATATTGATTATCTCCACCAGTAACTACTTTTTTCTTATTTTAAAGCTCTGTGCAGCTAATAATGTTAGGCAAGATTTAATTCGTTCGGTAAATCTTTTCATTTATGCAAATAATGCAATTTAAAAAATTATGAATTGATACTACTCTATCAAAATATACTATTTGAGCCAAAATCTTGGACTCACTCATATAGGCATGTTCATATGCCACTTAATTATGCTTTTCAAATATTCACTACAACAGCCTTGATTTTTATTATTTTTCAACTTGTCTCTTGTTTAACTAACAATTTATCAAACAAGAAAAGTGCATTTTGAATTTCTAGCAGCTGTTCTTCAACAATAGCTTGAAATAATACAAGTAAGTAAAAACAATAATGACCGAGACAAAGACTCAGAGGAACAAGCATGGTTTAGGTTTACTACAACTCATATATACCTTTTGCAAGTACATTTATCTATCAAGTATATTTTTACTATACTCTTATATTTGTCTTTCGACTCAGTTACACATGATTTTATTATTGTGAAGTCAAGTATATTTATGTCTCACTCAAATTTTGGCACATGCAATACAAGCTTACTATAAAGACATAAAGTAATAGCTTACGCAGCTAATCAATTGCCTTGTGCAGATATTTTTGCATATTTATGCTCTATATATGCTAACTTATTCGCCTTAGAGGCAAAAGTCAAATTGAAGCTTTTTGCAGATTTAAAAATTCGCTGTCACCAGCTCAAATAAATTGAGTTCCCACTCAGTTCAGTTTCAAGGGGGAAGAGCAGAGCATGCAGTTTCAAACTTCAAAAATGATAAGAATTTTCATCTGCTTATATATTTTTTTAAGTATAATGCATTACTCATGCTCAATTTTTCAACCAAAAGTTTTAAGCTTTGCAGTCAAAGCTCTATGACGGGTAATGAAAACTTTACAATATTTTATAGCGCATGCTGGTGCACTCTTAGAACATCTCCGACCTGAAAAAGTATCATCTAGCTCCTTTCTTGGCTCACTCAGCACAATTGCCACGAGCCTGTCTAGCTCACTCGGCACTCTCCCCATAAGCTCCTTTCTTAGCTCACTCGACACATTGCCACGAGCCCGTCTAGCTCACTCGACATATTGCCATAAGCACATCTAGCTCACTCGACACATCTCTACGAGCCCGTCTAGCTCACTCGACACATCACCATGAGCACATTTAGCTCACTCAGCACAATCGCCATGAGCCCGTCTAGCTCACTCGACACTCTCACCACGAGCTCCTTTCTTAGCTCACTCGGCACATCGCCACAAACCCGTCTAGCTCACTCGACATATCGCCACAAGCACATCTAGCTCACTCGGCACATCACCACGAGCCCGTCTAGCTCACTCGGCACATCGCCATGAGCACATCTAGCTCACTTGGCACAATCGCCACGAGCCCGTCTAGCTCACTCGGTATATCGCCACAAGCACATCTAGCTCACTCGGCACAATCGCCACGAGCCCATTTAACTCACTCAGCATATCACCATGAGCACATCTAGCTCACTCGGCACAATCGCCACAAGCCCGTCTAACTCACTCGGCATAATCGCCACGAGCTTATCTAGCTCACACGGCATATTGCCATGAGCACGATCTCACTAGCTCAAATCGGCACAACACTATGAGCATATTATAATTTTAAGCTCAAACTTAGCAGTTTCACTACGAGCTATGAAGACTTATTTGCTAATTATGGTTGTTCATGACAAAGAAAAACCTCTTATGTGTCACCTCAAATGCTGCTGACATAAATATCGTAGTTCCTCCCATAGTCCAATGACACAGCTCGACAAAATAGCTTGGCGGCATCACTTATCCGATCCAATCATGTTTTCCTGGGATCACATAGCTCAGCGGCATCACCTATATGGTTTTATTATGTTTCATATGGATCACAAAACTCGATGGCCTATCTAGTCTAATTAAGCTTCACCTCAATCACACAGCTCAGCAAGCTCAAATGGCATTCTTGCCATGAGCTCCTTTCCTAGCTCATACGGCCTCTTACCACAAGCTCCTTTCCTAGCTCATATGGTGCTCTTGTAACGAGCTCCTTTCCTAGCTCATACGGCGCTCTTGCCACGAGCTCCTTTCCTAGCTTATACGGCGCTCTTGCCACGAGCTCTTTTCCTAGCTCATATGGTGCTCTTGCCACAAGCTCCTTTCCTAGCTCATACGGTGCTCTTACCACGAGCTCATTTCCTAGCTCATATGATGCTCTTGCCACGAGTTCCTTTCCTAGCTTATACAACACTCTAGTCAAGAGCTCGTTTCCTAGCTTACCAAGCATGTTCGCTATGAGCAGTTCGTTTTAAGCTCACCAGATATGTTCGCCACGAGCAGTTCGTCTTAAGCTCACCAGGCATGTTCGCCATGAGCAGTGGTCAAGAACTCACTAGGCTTGTTCGCCATGACTTTAAATGCCCACTAAGCATATTTGCCATCAGTCCTCTTTAGCTCAATCAGACATGTTCATCACGAATACCACAGTTAAGCTCACAGGCAATTTCGCCATTCGAGCTATGAAGGCTAATTAAGCCACTTAGATGAATAAATTATCATGGCTGTATGTACGTCAGAGCAACCCATATAGAAATGCTATCTCCAACGTTGCTGACATAAATGTCGTACACTGGGGGAGGGACTTATGATAACAAGAGCTAGGTAAGTCGACAGAATTTGGACTGGAGCTAGGTAAGTCGACAGAGTTCGGACTGGAGCTAGGTATGTTGATATAATTCAGACTGGAGCTAGGTAAGCTGACAGAGTTCGGACTGGAGCTAGGTAAGCTAATAGAGTTCGAACTAAGAGCTAGGTAAGCTGACATAGTTCGGATAAATATTTATCATTCAAGAGATCGGATCAATCGAACTCCAAGGAACCCATATATAGTTCGACCAATAGCTGAAATATAATTGCCACGACAAGATAAGATGGTTATTCTTCCTTTACTTCTCCCCAACAATAGGAGTAGTGGAAAGAGTGGCCTAGAGAAGTGGGATTTCACCCCACTTCCCACAAATGATGGAAATCACGCATATAAAAGGTGGAAAAATAGGTAAACCAGGGACTGGAATCTACTTTTCAGAATAATGCTTTCTTATTATCAAAAATTCTAACTTGACCGTCGGAAACTCCCTAGTCGAAAACCTCTCGGTCTTTTGTTTCTTTTTTGCAGGTGATCGTATGAGACTCATTACATTTCCCATCTGTCATTAGTAGTCAACTGATGAAAATAGTCAAAATAATGGATCCGTCAATTTTTTTATGATATTGCCTCAATTTGTAAAATTTACAGAAAATAATATACTAAAATAAATATTAGGGGGTTAATTATTATTTTTTTTTGTCAAATTTCAGGAGGTGAATTGTATGTTTGGCCTTTTTTAAATGTTAGGTTTATTATCAGGAAGATTTTTATATACGAATCGAACGTATTCACATAATAATTTCTTGTTTATATTATCTACATTAAAAAAAAAAACTTCAATTAATAAGTTGAAATCTATACTGAATTAGTGTTATAATAATAAAAAAAAAGTGTATGTAATCTGACTTTAGAGTAACTCAAAATTGAATTAAAATGTGTTTTACTACAAGAAAAACAAACTTTTGAGAAGGAAAAAGTAGCCACTAAAATTACATATCTCGTTTCTATTGATTTTTGGCAACAAGAAATTTCAAATCATTTTCTGCTGCTATGGGCTTTCACGCTAAAGTTAGTGGCAACCGTTTGAAGCAAGTGATTATTAGCGGTCAATAACAATTAATTCCGTTCCGAACACACACTATTAACGACTAGAATCTCATCGCTAATCTAAAAGTAAACTACAATTAATTGTTAAATAAATCATGGTTATTCTGAAATGATTAGGAAACTTCGATTGAGAAAAAATAACATTAATCATAATTTGTTTCAAAATTATAATAATAACCATCCACAGTTGGAAGGAAACATGCAAGAGTTTTGATAAGATGATGATGCTGATACGTCATATTGGATTTGGAAGGTTGCAATTTGGTTCTTTTATTAGTTCTTAATTTTAATAATTAATGATTATATCAAGTTGAAGTTATATTTGTAATTAAAAATTTTATTAAGGCTATTTTGTCTAAAAAAATTTTGTTTCTTATTTTTACTCTCTCTCTCTCTCTATATATATCGCTCACGTGCGAAACCATCAATAGCATGAATGTTGCCAATACGAAGGCCATTGAACCGAAAGTTTGCCCCTCCAAGTTAAACATATTCATCTAAACTAAAATCTCTTTCTATCGCCAACTCACAATCTAAGCCACCATGAACCCAAACGATGAGAATATGCTCATTATCACAAACACAGAATTCCCAATGAATCAAACCCGCCATTATTTGCTGCGATTGAAAAGGTGACGACCCAAGATAAGGTAGCGTCGACCCATATTATGAGCGTGTTAGAGAATGTATGTGGTTTCCGGCCCGACGCCTTTCCAAGTTGAATTAATTCTTACCTACCACATAAATTTAATATGCCATACATTCTTAAAAAAAAAAATGCATATAAATAGGGGTGAGTACAAAAAAATAGAAAAATAGTTAACTATAAAAGTAGTTCGAAATTGAACCAATTTTTTTAAGTTAACCGACTTGATGAATTTGATTATAATTTTTAATTTTTAGTTACGGTTTTAATTTTTTAGTAACTGTTAACCGATATATATATATATTATACCTTAAAATTTTTCTTTTTTTTTTCTATTTCTCTCCAAAAATTTCATAAAATAATACTTTAAAATATATTTGAATTATATTTTTATTTTTATATCTTAATTTTTTATATTTTTCTATAAAATTTATATATTATTTTAAAGTAAATTTATAGTATATCATTTTCTTTAATTATATAGTAATATTTAGATGTAGTAACCGATTAATATTTTAGATTTTATGTTTTAACATTTAATATTATCCAAAATTTTATATGACTTAGAATTAAGTATATTAATTTTCAACAAATATAAAATTTATTTTATAATATTAGTTATTAATTTTTTGGACATGAATTTTGGTTAGAAAATTATATTTGTTTTGTAATTTTTTTGAATTATAATTTTGCATATTTGAAATTAAATTGAATTTTGTCTAATTTTTTTAATAATTTTGTGCTATAAATTTTAATGGTTAACCGAAAAAATATTAGTTAACCAAACAAAAAAACTGAAATCGATGAATTAATTAAGCGAATGTAACGGATTGATTAGTAATTAGTGCTTTTAAAAAATGATATTAATAAACTGATTAATTTTTTTTATTTATGAACCGGTTAATCGGTCTATTTTCACCCCTATCTATACATATATAAGCCTCACCAAATCCCACCTTGTGCTTGAACAATCGACCCAATCTACACAGTTTAAATACGATATGGGTTTTCATAAGGAATAAGGCATATTTTTTCTTTAAATCTTCACGTTTTTCCACAATAAGTTTTCAAATTTTAAGAATTACACATTCGGTTCTTAAAAGAACCAAACAATTTGTTAATTGTGAATTTACCCTAGAACTAGGTAAAGGCTATTAAATTTAGTTCTTTTAGAGGATAAAAAGTTCTTCAAGGGTCTAGTGACTTTTGAAAACTTTTCAACATTATGGGAGGACATACAAATACTTCAAACTCCAATATTCTCTCAAGATCGATTTCATTCAATGAAAAACAGAATGCAGTGAACAAACTCTTTAAACATTATTATAGTAAAAGTGCTGTTGAAAATTCACCAAAAACTATGCAATCCCTAGCAAATGAAGTGGAAAATTGTTGAATGATAGGCTGGCTGTAGTCGAAGGAGAACAAAGATTGAAAAAACCTGAGGCGTCTAGAAAAGAAGACCCAAAAAAACTTGTAAAAAAATTTGAGAAAAGATAACATGGTCCCTTTCATCTAGAGAACAATAATTTGGCTTAAAACCTTAGGAAATCCTCAGGTCTAGTCAATAAAGATCCATATATCAATGACAAAACTTTCAATAAGCTCTTCTTGTGACGAAAAAAACATTGTACACGCCTAGCTATCCCCATAGGATGAAAGAAGAATTCATGCCTAAGGAGAACTTATTAAGACTAGTAATAAGCCATGCAACCATATTTAAGAGGATAGACGAGCGAGTTACAATGATAAGATTTGCTATGAACTTTGGTAATTTTACTCCAAATCAGGTCTATAAATTGTGAAGGCCACCATGATAGGAAATGCCCAAAAGTATTAGCAACTCACACAAACATAAAAGATGAAATAAGCAGAGAATCATTAACAGATGGTGTGATAGCCATAGTACATGGTAAATGCAATGAAAAGAGAGTTTTGTGGTTTCTTATTGTCAATAGAGTCTTTAGAAAAGGAATAATCGCTTATAGCATTGATTAAACATGTAATTTTGAGAATTATGCATGTAAATTAAATAAAATATACATTATGACTTGAGATTATGTCCCTCAAAATTATATGTTAAAAGTGTTTTTTTGCTAAGCTTCTAGAGACCTGGCCTAAAATAGCAAAAACGGCCTATTAACTCCCCCCGAATAAAGATAAAGTGGTGATAGTCTAGAATGAAAGATATAGGTGGTAAAATATGCCATGAGAAAAACATGCACTGAGCTCCAATGCAAGATGCAAAACATCTTCATTATCTAAACATGAGTTGTTGTTCTCAAGTTAAATATATTCCATGAAGGTATGGATGTGATTTAGAGATGATAACAAAATGAGAATGGGATATTCTTTTAAGAAGAAGAAATTTTAAGAGATACAAGAAAATAAGAATATCAGGAAATAAAAAATAAGAGAGAGAGAAAGAGGCTACATAGAGGAGTCCTTGCTTGGATTTCAAGTCTGAAAGCTTTAAGACTTGGGAAAGGGTAGCTGACAATTATGAAAGGCACTTTGAATAATAGATGAAGATAGTTCTAAAAGAAGATGATAGCTATATTGGGATGTCTGAATTAAAGAATAGGGTTAATTAAAAAAAAAATTTCAATTATATGACACTTTACAATATTGAAATTCATTTTTAAAATTTTATAATAATAATTTTTAATTTCGACACTTCTTTTAATTTAGAAATTTCATCATTATTTCATCTTTATTAAAAGGAAAATGATGAAATAGAGTTGCTCAATGGAAAGAGAAGTTAAAGTTAGAGATTGACATTATAAAATTTTAAAAATAGAATCTAACATTGTAAAGTATCCTTAATGTGACCTTAATTTGTATTTAACCCTAAAAAATAATAATAGAGAGATAAGTCACCCATGGTGTCAGCCTCAGAACGAATAATTAAGGCAAAAGATAAAATAGCATCTACTTTGCCACGTGTCCAAATCTTATAAATCCGTACTATTGCTTTTATCTTATCTCATCCATGATATAAGAAATCTTGTAAAAATTATTGTACTTGGTTGGATAATGAGACCAAAGACACCAACTATTGGTGTATCTTTTTTAATTAGTGCTTTATTTTTAAGCTGATAAATAATATTAGAGACACCAGCTATTGTATCTATAAATATCTTTCAGTACTCAGTGTTTATAGTGAGACTTGTGAGAGAGTGAGAAAGGGCAACCGTAACATAGAAGAACCTTTCAGTTTTCGAAAACTCTCTCTGGTGTTAGGATGGGAGAAAAGCTGAGGCTTTCATGAAAGCTTGGTGGATCTCGATTCACAAGTAAGGTATATGCTTAACCATTTATAATTATATGTCTTTTAATATTGATAGCATTGTAGAAAATTTGTGTTTAAAAGAATTTACTAATAGAAATCATGTATTATAAGATTCTTAGATGATGCTACAAAATCACACAAATAGTGTTTTGAAGAAAAAAAAATACTCGGCAAAAGAATAAATGGAAAAAATTTCACACTTCTCTTGATGTTGTGAACTTTGACTTTTATATTTGCTGACTCGGTAATAAATAAATAATACTTTCTTCATTTTTTTATCTGTTATTTTTTAGTAAAATTTAAATTTTATTTATCTATCACTTTTGAACTTTTAATGTAATTTAATTTACTTTTTTAATTTATTTTTTTTCTAATAAGGTCATAAGAAATCAAATTTAATAATTTAATTTTAATTACGTAATTTAATACTAAATTTAAATTTATTTATTATTTTTTAATTCTAATAAAAATAATAAAAATGACTAATAAAAAAAACGAATGGAGTAATAATATTTATCAATATATTTATTTAACTATAACGAAGATAAATATCATCATGAAAAAATGTTTGTGAAAAATTTATATGTCGCAATTAAATATAGTTTCATGAAATCTTTTAATTCCTCCAAGAAAAAGGTCGGGAAATTTTCCTTTCTAACAAATCCGACGAAATATTTTTTCTTCACAAAATTAATATATTGATTACAAAATTTAAGACATATACTAATACATGTCGATTTTTAAAAAAAAATTAATTTCATAGCAAAATTTTGTACGTCACTATAAAATTTGTCATAAAAATTATAATTTTTGCAAATACATTTGGACCATTCGATTAAATAGACTTGCGTGATTCGACTACTCAAATAGGCACGAACCACATTTGCATGCACACTAGATTACTACTCCATTGAGAATAATTAGATTTGTTTATACGGGTGAACAGTTAAGAGCGAAGACATTCATGGCTGAGATCAAACGCAGCCCAACAATGATAATGACAACGCAGATTGAAGATGACATCTTTCTTCATTATGCGATGCACCTGTCTCTTTCTTCTAATAGAATTGGTTTGTATTGTTTATGGGTTTTATAACCGAGGGAATGCTTTTCACCGCAACAATTTATTTTCAATAACTTAAATCTTAATTTTTCTTTCAATGCTGATCACACTTTAGTAATTCAATGTGTTGGGACATTGTTTAGAATTATTATTATTATTATTATTATTATTATAGCAAAAGTTATTCATCCACCAAAATTATGATATTTTCTCGTAATTCTACTTTTGGTTTTCTTTTTCGTTTATTAAAAAATCCAAAGTTGCTATACTTATAAGCTATATATCTAAAATGAAAAGTAATTTTTTTCCTTTAATTAATTCCTCTAACCATAATAGAAGATGTATTTTTTTTTTCAAATTTTCAATCTATATCATCGGAATGAGATAAGAAATTTTTCAATGATACTAGACATTCTTAAAAGTAGAGATATAGATATTCATAAAATTGCATTCAAGAAAGATATTCATAAAATTATTTTATTTAAACAATAAGAAAATCTTTCGACCCATATCAAATTTTCAGCTTAAAAAATCACAACCGTATATTTTTTATTGAGAAAAAAGAAGAGTGGAGTTCAAACTTAAAACCCTTAGGCAATGTTTGGATATAGTATTTTAATATAATATAATGGATAACATAATTGATTAATAAATATAATGTAATGAAATAAAATAAAATGATAATTACGTTAATACTATATTTGGTTGCATAATTAATATAATGTAAATACTATAATATCTTTATGTTTGATTGAATTATATACGAATGTAGCTATATTTATAATTATCAACTAATTTTTTTATGATTAATTTTATTTTATTTTTTATAATTATTTTATATACTTATATATTTATTATATTATAAAAAATATAAAAGTCCAAACTTGATAAAGCATAATGTTTTAGAAAAAAATATTATATTAAAAATACAATCTCATATAAAAATATAATTTTACTAAATTTGAGAGATTTCAGCTATTTGAAAGAATAAAAATTAATTTAAAAAAGAGCAATATAATGAAAAATATTACAAAATATTGTATATTAAGAAATATATCTATTGATATATTAAAAATTACTTGTATATTTATAATTATAATATATTATAAAAAATTTAAATTAATAAATAAAGTAATTAATATATTATTCGCTGCATTATATTGTAATTGTATTACAGTACAATATAACAAAAGTTACTTTAGTAATTTGAATTCAGTTCATTGCAACTGAAATATTCCTTTGGGGACCATGACCATTTACTTTGCTTAGAAAGTAAGACAAGATATTATTTAAAAAAAACATAAAAGAAAGATGATCCAATAAAAATCAAATAATTTATCAAAAAGAAGCTTGGTTATTAAATGATAATTTCTTTGTTGTTTTTGTTATTTTTGTCCACGATAATTTCTTGCTATGTAGTGACCATTGAAAAGGGCTAATGAGTCACCACAAAAAGTATGAACCAGAACAGAATATAATGATAAATCCATCCATCATCTTAATTGAAGACAAAAGCAAACAAAAGTAGAAGACTGGATGCTCATTCTAATTAATTAAGATTCAATATAAAAGAGTAAGGTGCATGCTCTATTAATGTTTCCGACTATATAGGTCAATCTCCCCCCTTTAACTATTTTTGAGAATATCGACTTATTCCCCAAGTGGGCAAGTAAAACAATCTTGGGAAAATACAAAACATCAAAATCCAAGAGAAATAAATTATATGTGAGTTAGGCAAATAATAATGTTAAAGTCAAATGACTCATTCCTTCTGTAATAAATGGGTTGATTTCATATTTACTAAATTAAATTTTAATAATAATTGGGTAACAAAAATATCCCAACTTTTAAAATATTACTATTAATTACTACTAAAATAATTTCAATCAAAAAATTATAAATAAATGTTGCTGACGAAGCAAGTTACATCAATTTAAAATATTTATATAACACCTTTTATAAGGTTTTATGTGAATTTTTTGAAATATTTCAAGTTGACTCAGCATACCATGTCAACACTATGATGCCGAATTTATGATTTTCTAGTTAAAACAATTTTAATAATAAAATTTAGAAAATTAAAATATTTTTGTAAAAAAAAATTATAACTGCATCATTATTATATTATAAGTATAATATCACATATGAATTAGCTCCAATATATTGTAAATGCAAAAAAAAAAAAAAAGAAAGAAAATTTTTAGTGGACATTATCATATTTATCTTTAGTCTCTTCACTTTCCTTCATGATAAAACTTAAAATATCTTTATCTTTTAAGAAGTAGAGTTGGCAGTTGAAGGACCGGTCAGATGGATGGACCTGCAAGAAGGAGTGTCCGGTCAGACCCAGGCATTAGCACTCCGAAGCTTAGGTTAATGGCTTTTAGGGAAAGAATGCTTAGAGAGAGATTCTCAGGTGTTCAATACCTGGAGCCATTGTATTTTAGGCTATTTATAGTAGTTCTTTGGAGGGGTACTCAAGTACCTTGGGGAGTGATAACTGGCAATTGGAGCAGGTGAGCTGCAATGTGACATGGAGCAGGTGGAGAGTATGGGCGTTGGCTTGTGTCAGTGGACTGATATGATGTGCTGTTCCATCAGTTCGATCAGACATCACGTCTTCCTGTTTTGACTTCTAGCTCACGTCTTGCCCTTTTGCCATTGGGCTTGGGCCATATCAAGTGTTGTTGGGCCAATCCTGATTAGGCTTTTAGAGATATATTTTCCATAGTTATCACTTGTCCTCCTCCAACGGGTCCGATCGGGTGATGTATAGCTTTATTATTTTGGCGAGATTTTTGAATTTTTGGAAGGTGCCCGCTTGAGGAGATGCGTCCGTTCAGTTCAGATAGTTGTCTTGCATTTAATGTCGTGCGTGCTTCTAGAATGAAGCTTCGTTCTTCGTAACCGCAGTAATGGATTGAGAACACATAGTGTCTATCCGATGGGGAGGCTTTGGAGTATTCTGAAAGCTTTTCACCTATAAATAGGCGAGTTTGAAGCAGATTTTCTTCACTTTTCAGTGACCCTTAATGAAACTCTGTCGAAATTCCTTTGTGAATTTTGATGTTTGAAACCCTTGCCAAATATTTTGTTGAGGGAAGTACTTCAAATTTCGAATAATTTCAGAGTGTCTTCAAGATTACCTAAGTAAGTAAACGATCCCTGCCTTTGATTTTATTTTTCATTCATCGCATATACTCTTTTACTTCTTCTCCTCCACCAAAAAATGGCTTCAAGCAGTAGTCAACCAATAGACAAAAGTTTCTTGGAGGATTACAAGAACCGTGAGCCACTTGCTCAGTCCTCGCGATTGACAGAAGCAGAGGTGGCAAAAATTCCTTCTCGGTACCACCTTCCTGCAGAGGTGTCGGTGATGGCATGACCTATTTTCATGGTAATTACAGAGGGACCTTTTGGTCATAAAAGGAATGAATGGTTTATTTGCCATTTATGGAGTTTGGAAGCGGGAATGAGGCTTTCATTTGGTGCATTCGAATCGACACTACTTAGGGGTTATGGAATTGCCCTCAACCAGTTGCATCCGAATGGATGGAGAATGATAGCCTGTTTCAAGATCTTATGCAAGATAGAATCAATGGCCCCTACTCTGGACCTTTTTACTCACTTTCTTATATTTTTTATCGGAGTGATGGGTCAGAATATTACTTTACCAGCCGACAACATCGGAAGCTCTTTGTCGTCCCGTCCTCCATGAAACATTTCAGGGAAAGATACTTCTTGGTGGGGATGGTTGGTGGTTTTGGAGTACCACTAGTCCGAACGATAGGGGCCATAATTTTGAAAGATCTTGTTATCGATCAGTCTATGTATGAAAACCGACATCAAGAAATTGATGGATGCCGTGGCGAGAAATGATCGGCCCTACGATTCTAATTACCTTTTGAGCACTCTGTTCAAGTCAACAGGCTCCAATGTTGGCATTAGCATAAAACGTGAGCATTAGTATTGGAGTGTAGAGAATGATGTTTATTTTGCTCACTCATATATTACATGTGTATTTATTACATGTATCGAATTTTAAATGAGGTACTTATCTTTGTTTGGTTTTACAATGCAGCTACAAATGAAATGGCGAGAGGAGAGGAGGCTGCAAAGCAACTAGTTGATCGGGCCAAAGCCAAAAGGGAGGCCGATCGTTTGGCTAAAGAGGAAAAAGGGGCTAAGAAGAGGACAATTTTGCCTGCTTTCGAGGTCCAGGCTTCCAAAGGTGTGGCTAGTGCTCCTGCAGTTGCAACAATGACTTCCTCTTCTGCCACCGTGGTTGTCCCCACAACCCATCCTTCCTTAATCATCTCAGGCCCGTCATTACCCCCTCAGACCGCAGCAAAACAGTATCCTCTAAGGCGACTGTAGCTAAAGGATGAATCTGACAAGGAAGGGCCACGATCGTCCCTCATCATCCGACCGTCTTCTTAGCAAGCAAGGTTACTGAAAGATGAGACAGCGCATAAGAAGATTGAAGAGGCAGCAAGAAGGAAGATTGCAAAAACTATAGCCGCTGTCGATGCCCGGATCGCCACCAAAAGCAAGGAGGTGGCTCAAAATGAGCCAAGTCGACGATCTTCATGGAAAACTCAAGAGGGTCAGGCTCAACCTTTAGAAGATATCTTGAAAGAGCAGTTTGGCAAGGATTGGTCCGTGACCAACAGGGGTGTGCCATCCTTCATTTGCCAAGGTCTTGCTCAGGAGAGTGACTTCAAGGTGATGACGGAGCTTAATTTGCTCTCCTGAGAGTATGAATTATTTCAACAGCAAAGCCTGGAGGTAACACTTGCATCTTTTGCTTTTCTCTCCATTTTCTTCTTCTTCTTCTTCTTCTTCTTCTTCTTCTTCTTCTCTTTTTGACTAGTTTCTCCACTCTTCCTTTTCATAGCTAATAAAAGGGGGCTTCGTATTAACGGCATGGCAGCTTATGCTCGAGCAAAGTGAGAGGATGCCGTTTGAAAAAGGAAGGAAGCTGAGGCCACCAGCGATGCGACAAAAAAGGAAGCTGTGCTTCTAAGGTCGGAGGTAGAAGAGCTAAAGCGAGAGAAAGGTCGATTGGCCCAAGACCTCAGGTCTCGGTAGAGCGAGATGGACCATTTGAAAGGAGATATGGTGCATCTTACTGCTGACAGTGCCTTGTGAAAGAAGTATGAAGAGGAGGTGGACAGGTTAAGGGGGAGTGTTCAAAACTTACAAACGACTGCCTTAAAGCCAATACTGATAAAGACAAGGCGTTTACAGATAAAGATAAGGGTCGATCAGAATGTGACCTTCTCCTAGGAGAAAAGAATTCAATGGAGACAACTTTGGCAAAAAAAGGAGGCAACTTGGGCTGAAAGATTGGCGAAAGAGCTGGATGCTTAGAAGGAGAAAGTCCTTGACTAGTTGGGCGAGACCCAAGGGAGGTTGCTGACTCGATTGATTTATGCAGTCAGGTAGTGGTTCCCTGAAGCTGATCTTGACTGGATGATGGATCCAAGGATTCTTCCCAATCCTCCTTCTAACGATGATGAGGAGGAGGCCTCTCCGATTAGGGGGAATTGAAAGGGCAGCAAAGGAAGCCCCTTTAGCATCAGATGCGGCTGTCAATTTGCCGACTGAATCCAAGGTCATTTCTCCTCCACCCGTAGAGCTTGAAATTCTGGCCCCTTTGCCAACAGAGCCAGAATCCATAGTTTCTCTGCCAATGGAGCTCGAAAATGGTCAACCTGCTACTGAGATCGCTGCAGAGCCTATCGCTGAGCCTATCATCGCCATAGTAGAGATTGTAGACATAGAGGCTTAGCCTTCTTATCATTATATATATATATATAATTTTGTTTGCCTTCATTTGGAGCAAGATTCATTATAAAATCAACTAAGTAAAAAGCAACCTTCATAGAGAATGTACAAAATCAACTAAGGAGAGTATATGAGTACTTCCTGAATCATAGAAATATTGTAGTACACGACTCTTCAGGGTCAACGATCATTTGATCTGATCAGCGCGAGTCATGACAATTTGACTGCTTTCGACGCAGTAGGTGACTTTGTAATTTTTGGTATGACCAAGGTATTATTCAAGCAGATATAAAGATCGGCTATTCGTTGGAAAATTTGGCAATTTCGTACGTTAAGTACGGAGGAGATACAACTTATTCAACTGCCGTGTTTCGCATTTTGGGTGTAAGATAGATGTTGGTGGAGATGAAATGAAGAAGTTTCGCACATTTGATTCAGGTATAGAGCCGAATCTATCGGACTAAATGGAGAAAGGTTTTCGCATTTCAAGATAAGCATTAAGTATTACCTTGCTATAGGAGTTGTAATGGAGGAAAGCTTTCACATTTTGGGCTCGAGATGAGCCTAGCGAATAATCATTCCTGAATTTTGATTGGAATTCAAGGAGAATGGAGCAAGACAAATGACCTGCGAACAAACTTCAAGACTAACAAACAAATAAATAAAAACATACCTTTTTTCGAAGATGAAGAAAAGTGGAGAAAATGGAAAAAAATTTCTTTATTGAATGTGAATTTAATACACAATTATCCATGGTACTTCTTGAGTACTTCAACATTCCAGCTTCTGGGAATATCCGACCCTTCAAGAGTTCTTAATTTATAAGTACTTAAGCTTAAAACTTTGGAGATTTCATAGGGACCTTCTCAATTTGGCATTGGTTGCCCAACTCCGGCATTTTCCAAGCTTATATATGCCCTTCTGAACACTAGATCACCCACGTTAAAGGTTCTTACCCTTACTTTTATGTTATGGTATCTAGCGACTCTTTGTTTGTAGGCGGCGATTTTGGCATAAGCATCTTCTCTCATTTCTTCTAACAGGGCCAAAATCTTGGCATCTATCCAAGATGTTCATCCAATTGGAATAAAATGTTGTCCGATAGGATAAGAGACCAATTTATACAGGTATCATTGCCTCAGAGCCGTAGATAAGAGAGAATGGCATTTGATGAGTGCCAGCTCTTGGAGAGGTCCTATAAGACTATAAGACGCTTTGCAGTTCTTCAGTTCAATTGCCTTTTACCTTGTCGAGTCATTTTTTCAGGCCTTCTAGGAGTGTCTGATTAGAGACCTTGGTCATCCCATTGCTCTAGGGATGGGTGACGAAAGTGAACTTAAGGCCGATATTGAGGCTTTGGCAAAAGTTTTTGAAGACCGAACTGTTGAACTGCTTGCCATTATCTGTAATGAAGACATTAGGTAAGCCATACCTGCAAATGATGTCTTTCCAAGCGAAGTTTTTTGACTTTTTTCGCTGTGATTGCAGCCAAAGGTTTTGCTTCGATCCATTTGGAGAAGTGATCAACAACAACAAGGAGAAACTACATTTGCCTTTTTCCTTGGGGAAAAGGCCCTAAGATGTCCAGGTCCCATTGGTCGAACGGCTAGGAAACTCCGATCGGACTCTAATCCGCTGCTGGTTGTCTGATGACTCTCCCATGGATTTGGCATTGCTGGCATCTTCTCACCTTTTTTTGAGCATCTTTTAGGATGCTTGGCCAATAGTATCCAGTTTGGAGTGCCTTCCTTGCCATGGCCCTACTAGCCTCGTGTGCTCCGCAAATGCCTTCATAGATCTCCCTCAGGATATAGTCACTTTCCTCCTCCATTACGTATTTGAGCCAGAGGTGACTGAAAGCTTTTTTAAACAATTAACCATTAATAACAGAATAACTCAGGAATTTTTGAGATACCTTTCGGGCTTTTGCCTTATCTTCAGGCAATTACCCTGTTTACAGGTACCGCTTGATGGAGCTCATCCACATTTCCTAAATTGGCTCAATTTTCATCATTTATGGTGCGTCTAATGAGGAGGTTAGTTTGTCAATGATGGTTATATTTTCTTCCACCACCCTTTGTTCGAAAGCAGATATTTTGGCAAGCTGATCAGCTGCTAAAGTTTGATCTCTTGGCACCCTCTGTAGGACCCATTCGAATCTGCATTCTTCTAGCATCTTGAGTGCTGCTTTGACCTTTCCCAAATATTGTATCATGTTGGGTTCTCTAGCCTCGAAGGTGCCTAAGACCTGGCTCATCACAAGTTGGGAATTGATTTTGATGATGACCGAGTCCGGCCAGATGGCATGAAGTATTCTCAGCCCTTGCACAAGCGCCTCGTACTCTGCCATGTTATTTGAAATTTTAAAGCTGAGCTTTATTGCGTACCTTATAACAATGCCCAATGGTCCATTATCACGATGCCTGTGCCTCCTCGGTTGTCATTCGTAACTCTATCCACGATCATTTCCCATTTTACAAGTTACGGGTGACTGGTTACTTCTTCGCCAGCGAATTCAGCGATGAAATTCGCCAAAGCTTGAGCCTTGATTGCTTTCCTGGGCTCGTACCTCACGTCCCATGATTGGAGCTTGATTGCCTATCCCACCATTTTTTCCTCAAAGTTCGGGGTTTGAAGAATTTTTCTGATCGATTGACCCAATCGGATGACTATCGTATGTGCTTCAAAGTATTGTCTTAACTTCTTTGTGCACATCATGAGGGCAATGATGAGTTGCTCCATCGAACTTTTTTTCAATTCTAGGCCTTTGAGCACCTGGCTCACGTAATAAATAGGCAGTTACTGGGTTCCTTCTTCCTTGATCAGGACACCTACAATAGCCTCACTAGAAGTTGACAAGTATAAATACAAATTTTCACCTAGAAGTGATCGACTGAGTAATGGTGAATTGGTGAGAAATTTCTTTAGCTCATCAAAGGCTTGCTAGCAATCAGCGTCCCAGTTGAAGGCTTCGTTCTTCCTCAATTTCTTAAAAAAGGGGGTGCATCATTTTGCTATGGAGGAGATAAACCGCCCAAGGGCTGTTATTCTGCCATTCAGCTTCCAAACGTCCTTCACACTGCTCGGTGGCTGCATCTCCAAGATTGCCTTTATTTTGTTGGGTTTGGCTTCAATGCCCCTTTGTGAGACCATAAAGCCCAAAAATTTACCTGAGGGCACCCCAAAAATGCATTTATTAGGATTGAGCTTCATTCGAAATTTATTCAGTGTGTTGAAGATTTTTGCCAAATTGACAGGATATTCTTCAGGACTTTTGCTTTTGACGATCATATCATCCACACAAACCTCCACATGCTGCCCGATTTGATCCTTGAAAATCTTATTCATTAAGTACTGATATATGGCACCCATATTTTTCAATCCAAATGGCATGACCTTGTAACAAAAGGTGTCATCATCCATGATGAAGTTGGTATTCTTCTGATCCAACAACCACATCATAATTTGGTGGTATCTAGCATAAGCATTGAAGAGGGAATAGATGGCATGACCCGCAGTGGTATCCACCAATTGATCTATGCTAGACAGGGGGTAGCTGTCTTTTGGGCATGCTTTGTTAAGGTCCGTGAAGTCAACGCACATTCGCAGCTTCCCCGATTTCTTTTTTACCAGAACAACATTGGCTAGCCATTCGAGATAGTCAACCTCTCGGATTGTTCTCGCTTTTAGTAATCTATCTACCTCATCGGAGATAAATATCCTGCGATCAGGAGCATGCTTTCGCAACTTCTGCCTAATCGGCTTGCAAGCTGGATCCATGTTAAGTTTGTGGGTGATTACATTGGGGTCGATCCCGATGATGTCTTTCGGCTTCCAAGCAAAGGGTGCCTGGTTGATCATTAATACCTGCATAATGGCCTCCTCAACCTTCGTGCTCATGCTGGTGCCAATTTGAACAGCCTTACCTTTTGCAAGTTTCCCTGTCTTGACTTCTTCTGCAAGATCCATTCTCAGTTCCTTCGACTACTCAAGTTGTTCCAGACCTGGTTCCACCAACATGGCTTCTTTATGGTGCTTGATCATGGCAATATAAGCTTCTCTTGATGTCTTTTGGTCGCCTCTTAGGATGGTGATGCCTCCCCTAGTTGGGATTTTCATTACCATGTAACGGATACTGGTGACAATCTCGATTTGAAATAGTTGAGGCCTGCCAAACATGGCGTTATAAGCAAAAACCATATCAATAACCATAAATGTTACCTTGCAGACATGGATGAAAGCTTCTTGGCCAAGTTCAACGAACAAATCAATCGACCCTACCACTGGCACTGTGGCATTGCCCAATCTGATTAGTGGCATGGTGTTCAGCTTGAGATCTTCAATCGATAACCCTATTGCTTTGTAGGCTTGTAATGTAAACACATTTACAACACTTGCATTGTTCACTAATATCCTTTTTACATTAAAATTGTTAATTCGCGCCCTGACGACAAGGGCGTCTTCATGAGGGAACATTACATCTCGTGTATCCTCACAGGATATGGTGATTGGGGCTGGCCGTTTGGATGTATGGGAGACATAGACGCCCTTACCCTTTCTTTTTCTGGAGAGGTATTCTCCGTAGGACGACCCACCAGTGATCATATTTATAACACCGGTATATGGTCGGCATGGGTCTGCATTCTTTGGCTTTCTCTGCTCATCATCGTCATCATCGTCTTCAAAATCATCTTTCTTATGGTTCGATTGTCTACAGGGACTTGCCCCTCGAGTCGGACCTACAAATCTCTTGAGGTATTCCCTTTACAAGAGTCACTCAATTTTTTCCTTCAACTGATGGCATTCATCAGTTGTATGACCGATGTCCCTATGGAACTTGCAGTATTTATTATGGTTCCAGGTTCTTCTGGTCTTTTCGTCCATCTTCTTGGGCCAGTTCACCTTTTAGTTGTTCTCTTTGATCCATATCAACACTTGTGCGGGGTTGGTGTTGAGCGGAGTGAAAGTTCAAGTCTGCTGACCAGCTCCCCGATCGAACCTTGATCGCTCCGCCTCCTTTCTTTTTCCCAAATTTCTCGAAGTGGAGGCTCTATTGGGACTTTTTACGATCCGTTCAGACATTTGAGCCTGGTTGAATGACCGTCCATCTGGGTGCTGTAGCCTGTCCATGACGTTGCTCCTTTTGCCTCGGCTAAATCTCATGGCATCATCCAGCTGAATGTATTGCCTAACTCTTTCCATCAAGTCGAAAAAGCTGATTGGTGGCCTTGTTGTAATTGAATCAAATAATGGCCTATCAGCAGTGCCATTGGCTAGGGCGGTGGATACTATTTCCACACTTACATTTCTCACCTCCGACATTGTGGCTTGGAATCTATCGATGTAGTTTCGAAGACTTTCATTGGTCCTTTGATAGAGGTTGCACAGATCACTCACAGATTTTGGCACTCGTATCTGTACAATAAATTGCATAATAAATAACTCCTCCGTTGTTGGAAAGAGGTGATTGACCCCTGCGGGAGCTCGTGGAACCATATGAGAGCGTTTCTTTCCAGCGTGGTGGGGAATATTCTGCTAGCAATCCTTTCATCGTAGGTGTATACCTGCACTTTGGTTAGATATTTCGCATGATGAGTAGTAGGGTCAGTCTTACTTGTATACCTATCCATTATCACATCTCGCCACCTAGGAGGTAGCTCTGACTCCGTGATTTTCCTGCAAAATGGTGAGGCCGTGTTGTCGCAGCTGTTGTCCTCGAACATTCCTTTTTTAGAGCCTATCAAGCCAAACTGCTTGAGCTTCTGCTTGAACCATTTATCCTCCCTATTCGTCGCTGTCGAGGCAAATTTCATCCCTTCGTCCCTTCGTGCGGCTACGATTCGGGGTGCACATAAAAGACAAATCATCCCTTATAAATGAGGTGGAAGATCTACTAGGGATATATGGAGAATCTCTACTTGAGGACATTGCGCCCTTTCCCTTGTCATATTTGCCTGGGGTTCTGGCCTTTATCCGCCTACTATTATGAGCTCTTGGCTCATTGATGAAAATCCCCTTGTTCCTTCTCTTTTAGAAGTCTTCGGCCATGAAATCCATTTCATGGCTTCTTTTATGAGTTCTGGACATTTTTTCCTTTTTCAAGGTTTGGACTATACTTTTAGTGAAATCACTATGAATGGCGTGCATGTCCCTAATGGTAATAGGGGTATCTTTCGGTTGCCGCATAACTACATCGTTGAATTCTGGGAGGAGGTTACCCCTAATAGGGGATCTGGGAGACCCCTCTCTTTTTTCTGAGGGCTTAGATTTGCCCTAACTGTGGTGATTATACTCTCCCGGAGTTTCGTATTCATTGGATCTCAAACCTGCCATTTTCTCTCAATGAAAGCACCAAATGATAAAACCTAAAATGTCTTTATCTTGTGAGAAGTAGAGCTGGCAGTTGAAGGGCCAGTCGGATGGATGGACCTGCAAGAAGGAGTATTCGGTCAGACCCAGACGTTAGCACTCCGAAGCTTAAGTTAGTAGCTTTTAGAAAAAGAATGCTTAGAGAGAGTCTCGTATGTTCAATACCTTGAGCCATTATATTTTAGGCCATTTATAGGAGTTCTTTGGAGGGGTACTCAAGTACCTTGGGGAGTGATAACTTGCAATTGGAGCAGGTAAGCGACGATGTGATAGGGAGCAGGTGGAGAGTATGGGCATTGGCTTGTGTCAGTGGGCTGACAGAACATGCTGTCCCATCAGTCCGATCGGACATCACGTCTTTCTGTTTTGACTTCTAGCTAACATCTTGCCCTTTTACCATTGGGCTTGAGCCATGTCAAGCGTTGTTTGGTCAATCCTGACTGGATTTTTGGAGATATATTTCTCATAGTTATCACTTCATATGACTTTTATATTTTATATACCTTTTGAAAATTGAGAAAACAGTAATAAAAAGTTGTTTTTATTTTGTTTTGTTTTGTCTGTTATAGCTTTGCGCTTCTTATTAAAATCTAAACCCACCCCCCACACATATATAGATATACTTGAACCTAAAATCGGGAGGTAAGCATGGACACATATACATATACTTGTACCTGAAATCAGGTGGTAAGCATGGACACATATACATATACATGTACCTGATATTAGAGGTAAGCATGTAATGATTAACCAATTTATAATCTATTTTTTACATTTAGTTCATTAAAATTAATTTATTAAAATTAAAATTTATTACATTAATAACCTGTAAATTGCTAACCGATTAACCGTTCAAGATGGTCAGTTAACTATTAATCATTATTTAACCGTTAAAAAATTAAACATAAAACTTATATATATATATATATATATATATATATATATATATATATATATATATATATATATATATATATATATATATATATATATATATATATATATCCATCAAATTAAAATATAAATTTTTAAATTTTAAATATAAAAATACAAATCATTCAAATTTAATATCTATATACTAAAATAAATTTATATAAATATTAATTTATCATTCATCTGCTTTCTAATATTAAAGTATAATAGGGATATATGTAAAAATTACACTTATATCAATATATAGTTTAAAAATACATGTAAATCAATTAACTATTAGTCAAAGAATTTACTAAATACATTACAATTCATTACAATTTATCAAACATATGCTAAGTCTAAAATCAAATACATTAACCATAATTTTAAAAATTAAAATTTACGTTTATATTCAACCTTTAAATTCAGTTTTAATTTAATTTTTTAAAATTAATTTAAGAGTTTTTTGATTTTTTTAAATCAAACATATTGGGTACACTGAATTGGGCACACTGACTGCCATAAATACATACCTAACATGTACTCCTTTTATTTTTTTATTAGGTACTTTTATTATTTTTATTAAGATTAAGAAATAATAAATAAATTTAAATTTAATATTAAATTATGTAATTAATATTAAATTATTAATTTTAATTTATTTTAATTTTATTAAAAAAAATAAATTAAAAAAGTAAATAAAATTGTATTGAAAGTTTAAAAATGACAGATAATTAGAATATAAATTTTATCTAAAAGTGACAGTTAAAAAAATAAAGGGTGTATTGTTTTATATTTATTTATTTATTTTTTAATTTTGAGTAAAATGTGGGTACGTAAAGCTAAGGACGAGCCGGCATGAATGCGCGTGGGTTGGTATCGGATTACATTTTTCCGCTTGTTTTTTTTTTTAATTATTTTTTTCTTTAAATTACGTGTTTATATCTCCTATTTTCAAGTTTCAACCAACAAATTTAGGAAGAACCCAAAAAACCATATGCATTTCGGGTTGGATATTTTGCATTTTCTTGCTTGCCATCTACTATGGTGAACTTATATTTTGTTATATAATTAAGTTAATAATATGTTTAGTATTTATAATTCTAATATGTATAGTTTTTTTTAATATAATTATTAATTATATATAATTTTTTAATAAATTTTAGTAAGCTATTTGTTGCTGCTATATGGTACAAAATCATCTTTTTGAAATGTAAAATAAATACCAATCTCTAAATTAAATGATTTAATTGAAAAATTAGTATCGATATTGATTTCATTGATTGGAATAATGAAAAACAAAAAAATTTGGCGATTTAAAAGCTAATTTATCATTATATAATAAATTAATAAACAAATATTCAACTTTATAACATAATTTGATTTATAATTATATAAATAACTCTATAAAGTATAAAATAAATTATATAAAAAGACTATAAACCATATAAAATATACATAAACTATACAAAATATACGAATACTATAATTTGTTATGGTATTGCCGTAGGATTAGAATAAATTTTAGGTGAAATGTACTTACAAGCCTATAAACTATTTGAATTTTACAATTAATTAAGTTTTTAAACATTTATTTTACAACATTAAATTCCTTTTTTTTTTTTTAAATTGAACCCTTCGTTAATAGATTATGAGAGCATGATTAACATACGGGTTCGGTATCTCTTTCCTATTCTGGTTGTAGAGAACGTACTCGTAAAAGTAGAACTTGAATAAATGTTTTTGTCAGTGTGCAATCTCTAGCATATTCAATATCTACCAAAATCTAGCCAATTATTTTTATTACTTGTATTGTAATGAGAAATATTTGAAGGAGAGAGACCGATCATGTGTTACCACATAATATTCGATTAAAAAAATAAAACTTGTCTTGGAGAGCAAAGCCATTCTCATTGCTCATGACCAAGAATAATAGTTAGAAGACCCTGCTAAAACATATGAAACCAACACTAGGTATGGATACTCATTAGCATGGATGTAGTAATATGGATTCCAAGGAGAATCCTCTACTTTTTGTTGAGTTACAGTCGTAGTTGAAGCAGCCATTAACTCAAGCAATTAACGAGCAAATCTCAAACAATTGCATAAAATGATTTACAGCAGGTCAAAGAAGTTTATGAAAGTAAAATGACGAAAGAAAGAGTAATAATGGAAGAAATGAGTTGTTTGGTTGATGAGAAATTTATTTATAGCTATACTAAGCATGTAACTAAATCACAAAGATATTTAGTACTGCAATATCATAATTATAATAAATAAAACAAATTTTTAGCTACAAATTTATCATGTGGGACTACAACTAAATATTGGAGTCAATTTCATCAATAATCACTAAATTTACGTTTAATTGTCCAAAAGTAGCTGACTTATTTTTTTGTGACTTAAATATCACTAAACTTATCACATTTTTGCAGAAAAATCATTTAATCGATTTTTGGCGATAATTCTTGCTGGAATGCTGACGTGGCATGCCACGCCATATGTTTGAACACACGTGGCATGACACGTCAGCAGTCATGCCACCGGAAGAGTGATATTACATGATACGTTAGCACGTCACGTCATATTTCTGAACACATGTGACATCTTCTGGTGATGTGGCTGTTGACGTGTTGTGCCATGTGTGTCTAAGCATATAACGTGACATGCTACGTCAGTATTCCAGTAAGAGTAATCGCTGAAAATCGGTCAAGATAACTTTTCTATAAAAAGTTAATAAGTCAAGTGACATTTAAATCATGAAAAATAAGTCAGTTACTTTTAGCTGATTAGGCGTAAATTCAGTGATTATAGATAAAATTGACCACTAAATATTGCTACATATATTAATATAATGCTGCTAAAACTACTAATTATTTGCTAACAATATATTATTTTATGGCAAAATATTTTAACAACAATAAAATTAGGTATATAGTAAGATATATTAACTCTTAGTTACACAAATTATAATTTGTATAAATTACGTAGCTAACTTCATTTCTCGCCGCAGTATATGTTCAATTGTGGCTGTTGGCTTATATATTTAGTTACATGGATCGATATTCCTAGCTACAAAAAATTTAATGGCTGTATATATAAAATATTATACTATAATAATGCTAGCTCACCCGCCATTTAGTTTGACAAAATAAATGGGCAAAAAATAAATAATCAAATAAATAAATAAATTGAAGAAGTTCTTCGCACCAATGTAGAAGTTTCTAATGAGACAAATTAGTTCACAATAATAATAATTGATAACTATAGAAAATACATTTTCAAATGTCTAATCAGATTGGCCCAACAATATTTGACACGACCCAAATTCAATAACAAAAAGACAAAACGTGAGCTGAAAGACAAGATAGGAAGGCGTGATGTCCGATCGGACTGATGGGACAATAAGTCCTGTCAGCCCACTCACACAAGCCAATACCCATACTCTCCACCTATTTCCTGTCACATCGCCGCTCACCTGCTCCAACTGCCGGTTATCGCGTCCCAAGGTACTCGAGTACCCCTCCAAAGAACTCCTATAAATAGCTTGAAATATAATGGCTCCAGGTATTGACTATCTGAGATTCTCTCTTCAAACAATTTCAATGTCAATGTAAAAAGGATACTGGTGGATAATGAAAGTGTTGTGAATGTGCTTACATTGCAAGCCTACAGAGCAATAGGGTTGCTAATCGAAGAGCTCAAGTTGAACGCCATGCCACTGATCAGGTTGGACAATGTCACAGTGCCAGTAGTAGGGTCGATTGATTTGTTCGTCGAGCTCAGCCAAGAAGCCCTCGCCCATGCCTGCAAGGTAACATTTATGGTTATTGATATGATTTTTGCTTATAAAGCCATTTTTGGCAGACCTCGACTCTTTCAAACTGGAGCTATCACCAGCATCCGTTACATGGTAATGAAAATTCCGACAAGAGGATGCATAGCAATGTTGAGGGGTGACCAAAAGGCATAGAAAGAGGCTTATATCGCCATGATCAAGCAACATAAAGAGACCATGATGGTAGAATCAGGTCTAGAGCGACTTGAGCAGGCGGAGGATCGGAGAATCAATCCAGCAGAGGAGGTCAAGACAAGGATACTTGTGAAAGATAAGGCTATTCGAATTGGCACCAACATGAATATGGAGGTTGAGAAATCCATCATGCAGGTCTTGATGATCAACCAGACGTCCTTTGCTTGCAAGCCAGAAGATATCATTGAGATCGACCCCAGCGTGATCACCCACAAACTCAATGTGGATCCAGCCTACAAGCCGATTAGACAGAAGCTGCAAAGGCATGCTCCTGATCGGAAGAGATTTATCTCCGAGGAGGTTGACAAATTATTAAAAGTAGGTACAATCCAAGAGGTTGACTACCTCGAATGGCTCGCCAATGTTGTTATGGTAAGAAAGAAGTCGGAGAAGCTACGAATGTGTGTCGACTTTACGAACCTTAACAAAGTGTGTCCGAAAGACAGCTACCCCCTACCAAGCATAGACCAACTGGTGGATACCACTGTCGATCATGCCATCTATTTTCTCCTCGATGTGTATGCTAGATACCACCAAATTATGATGTGGTTGTTGGATCAAGAAAAAAACCAGTTTCATCACGGATGATGGCACCTTTTGCTACAAGGCCATGCTGTTTGGATTGAAAAATATAGGTGCCACATATCAGTGCTTAATGAATAAGATTTTCAAAGATCAGATCGGGCAGAGTATGGAGGTTTACATGGATGATATTATTGTCAAAAGCAAAAGCCCCGAAGAACATCCTGCCGATCTGGCAAAGATCTTCAACATGCTGAATAAATTCCGGATGAAGCTCAATCCTTAGAAGTACATTATCGGGATGCCTTTAGGAAAATTTTTAGGCTTTATGGTCTCCCAAAGGGGCATTGAAGCCAACCCCGATAAAATAAAGGCAATCTTGGAGATGTAGCCACCAAGCAGTGTGAAGGACATTCAGAATTTGAACGATAGAATAACAGTCCTTGGACGGTTCATCTCCTCTTCAGCCAAATGATGCACTCCCTTCTTCCAAAAATTGAGAAAGAATGAAGTTTTTAGTTGGGATGCTGACTGCCAGCAAGCCTTCGATGAGCTCAAGAAATTTCTCACCAACTCACCATTACTCAGCTGACCGATCTCAGGTAAAAATTTGTATTTATACTTGTCAACTTTTAGTAAAGCTATTGCAGGTGTCCTAGTCAGGGAAGAAGGAACCCAGCAGCTGCCCATCTATTATGTGAACCAAATGCTCAGGGGCCCAAAATTGAAGAAAGGTTTGGTTGAACAACTCATTATTGCCCTCATGATGTGCACAAAGAAGTTAAGGTAGTACTTCGAAGCACACACGATAGTAGTCCGATCAGGTCAACTGATCAGAAAAATTCTCCAGACCCCGAACTTAGAAGGCAAAATGGTGGGATAGATGATCAAGCTTCGGTTGTGGGATGTGAGTACGAGCCTAGGAAAGCGATCAAGGCTAAGGCTCAAGCTTTGGCATACTTCCTCGCTGAATTCATCGGCGAAGAAGTAACAGGTCACCCCTAACCAGCAAAATGGGAGATGATTATGGATGGAGCTGCAAATAATAACCAAGGAGGTGCAGGCATTGTGATAACGAGCCCATTGGGTATTGTTATAAGGTACGCAATAAAAATCAGCTTTAAAATTTTCAATAATATGGCAGAATACAAGGTGTTTTTGCAAGGGCTGAGATTGCTCCATGCCATCTAACCGGAGTCAGTCATTATCAAAAGTGTGATTCCCAGCTTGTGACGAGCCAAGTCTTAGACACCTTCGAGGCCAGAGAGGTTAACATGATACAATATCTAGCAAAGGTCAAGAAAACACTCAAGATGCTGGAAGAATGAGGATCCAAATGGATCCTACAGAAGGTGCTAAGAGACCAAACTTTATCCGTCGATCGGCTTACCAAAATGTCTATTGCCTACCAAGGGAAGATGGAAGAAAATATAACCATCGTTAAACAACCGGCCTCCTCCTTGGACGAACCAGAAATGATGGACATTGAGTCAGCTCAAGAAACATGGATGAGCCCTCTTAAGCTGTACCTGCAAACATGATAATTACCTGAAGATAAATCGAAAGCCCGAAAGTTATCTCAAAAATCCCATAATTACTCTATTATTAATGGTAAATTATTCAAAAAACCTTTTAGTCACCCTGGCTTAAATGCGTAACGGATGAGGAAGGAGACTACGTCCTAAGGGAAATCCACGAAGGCATTTACGGAGCACATGAGGCTAGTATGGCCGTGGCAAGAAAGGTACTCCAAGTAGGATACTTCTGGTCGAGCATCTTCAAAGATGCTCAAGAAAAGGTGAGAAGTTGCCAACAATGCCAAATCCATGGGAGAGTCATTAGACAATCGGTAACAGACCAGCAGCCAATCGGAGTCTCCTGGCCATTCGACCAATGGGGCTTGGACTTCTTAGGGCCTTTTCCCCAAGCAAAAAGGCAAATGAAGTTCCTCTTTGTTGCCATCGATCACTTTTTCAAATGGATCAAGGTAGAGCCTCTGGCTGCAATCACGGTGGAAAAAGTCAAAAGTTTTGTATGGAAGAACATCATTTGCATGTATAGATTAACTAATATTTTTATTACAGATTACCTAATAATTTTATTACAGATAATGACAAGTAGTTTGATAGTTCGATCTTTAGAAACTTTTGCCAAAGCCTCAATGTCAGCCTTAAGTTCACTTCCGTCACCCATCCCTAGAGCAATGAGATGACCGAGATCTCCAATCGGACACTCCTGAAAGGCCTGAAAAAATGGCTCGGTGGGGCAAAAGGCAACTGGACCAAAGAACTATAAAGTGTCTTATGGTCTTACAGGACCTCTCCAACAACTGGCACCCATCAGGCTCCATTCTCTCTTATATACGGCTTCGAGGCAATGATACTTGTAGAAATCAATCTCTCGCCTACCGGACAACATTCTATTTCGATCGGATGAACGTCCTAAGTAGATGCCAAGATTTGGACCTAATAGAGAAAAGGAGAGAAGATGCTTATGCCAAAATCGCTGCCTATAAACAAAAAGTCGCTTATACAACAACACAAAAGTAAGGGCAAGAGCCTTTAACATGGGTGGCCTGGTGCTCAGAAGGGCAGATATAAGCTCAGGAAATGCCGGAGTTGGGAAGCTGATGCCAAATTAGGAGGGCCCCTATGAAGTCTCCAAGGTTTTAAGCTCCAGCACATATAGACTCAGAACCCTTGAAGGGTCGAATATTTCCAGAAGCTAGAATGTCGATGTATTTAAAAAGTACCATGTATAATTATATACCAAGTTTACATTCAATAAAGAAAATTTTCTCCATTTCTGTTCGTCTTTGGCAAAAAGGTATGTTTCCATTTATTTGTTTGTTAGTTTTAATGTTTTCTTGCAGGTTACTTATTTTGCCCCATTCTACCAAAATCCTGACTAACGGACATAGTTTGTCCGATCGAAAGTAGGAAATGATTATTCGCTAGGCTCATCTAGAGCCCAAAATATGAAAGCTTTTCTCCATTGTAATTTCAGCTCCCTCGCTAGGCTTAATGCTTATCTCAAAATGAGAAAGCTTTTCTCCATCATAAGTCAACTCGCTAGATTCAACGTCGAAATACAAGATGTCTCCATCCAATCTCCATCAGTTCATTCGCTAGGTTCAACATCTATCCTGAACCCAAAATGCGAAAGATAGCAATTAAGTTAGTTGTATCTCCTCTATACTTAAAAATATAAAATTGCCAAATTTTCAAAAGAATGCTAGACCGAAAAATCATTCGCCATGTAAAATTATCTCATGAATAGGCGATCTTTATATTTGACCGAATAATATTTCAATCAAATTAAAAACTGAAAAATCATCTACTGCGCTTGACGCTATAAATCTAAATCATAACTCGCGCCTGAATGAAAGGCTTATTTTTTCTTAATCCTTCTCGACAAACTGATCGTTGTTCCTGAGAGAGTTGTGTGCTGCAATGCTTGAAAAATATCTTATGATTCAGGAAGTATTATACTTAATCAATTTTTCGTATTCTTCATATTTGATTTTATATACTTTCCTTTGCTAATTTCGTGCGTTCTCCATGAAGGTTTCAGTTTACTCCACTTCGTTAATTTTATAACAAATTTTGTTGAAAATGAAAATTGCCATATGAACGCCCAATGGAAGGCAAACCAACATTTTACATATATAAGGAATTGTATAAGTTACAGGGAAAGAAGAACGCTACTATAACGAAAAAATTAGAAGAAAATATCCTAAGATTTTATATCTACAATTTCTATTGTAATGGCATTCGGATCGACGACAACCTCTATAGTGAAATCAGCAGAAAGCTGGCCAAACCCAGCGGCTTTATTAGGGATAGGCTTTGCTGGCAAAAGGGCGATGTCTCCAGGCTCTGTTGAAGGAGAAAGAGTAGCTTCGAGCTCGATCTGCTCGGTTGGCAAACTGATACCAACCTGTGGTGCCAAACGTACCTTCTCTATCGTCTCTTCGATCTCTTCGATCCGAGGGGCCTCTTCCTCCTCCTCATCATCGCTAGAGGGAGGATCGATAAGAATTTTTGAGTTTTTCATCCAGCCAAGATCAGCCTCAAGGAAGCCCTGCTTAGTTGCATAAATCAATCGATTTAGCAGCATCTCTTGGGCCTCACCAAGCTGATCCAAGACCTCCTCCCTCTGAGCCTCCAGTTCTTTCGCCAACCTCTCGCCCTAAGCTGCCTCCTTCTCTGCCAGAACTGATTCGAGGGAGTTCTTTTCTGCCAAAAGAAGATTGCATTCTGATAGAAGCCTATCCTTCTCTGCCAGTGCCTTGTCTTTGTCCGTGTTGGCTTTGAGGCAGTCAGTGGTGAGCTGTGACCACTCAGCCCTTAGCCTGCCCACTTCCTCCTCATACTTTTTGCACAAGGCACTGTCAGCAGTAAGGTGCTCTACATCTCCTTTCAAGTGGTCCATCTCACTCTGCCTAGACCTGAGGTCTTAGGCTAGTCGAGCTCTTTCCGTCTTCAGCTCTTCTACCTCAGACTTTAGGAGTACAACTTCCTTTTTTGTTGCATCTTTGGCAGCTTCGTCTTTCCTCCTTTGTCGAACGGTTTCTTCCCACTTCGATTGGGTATAGGCCTCCATGTCATCCATACGAAGTCCTCTTTTGACCAACTATGAAAAGAAAGTGAAGAAAATAGTTAAAAAGAAGAAAAGGAGGAGAAAAGAAGGATGAAGGTGTCACCTCCAGGCTTTGTTATTGAAATAATTCAAACTATCGGGAGAGCAAGTTGAGCTCTATCATCGTCTTGAAATCACTCTCTTTAACGAGGCCTTGGCAGATGAAAGATGGCATGCCTTTATCGGTCATGGACCAATCATCACCAAATCGCTCCTTTAAGATAACCTCCAAAGGCGAAACTCGACTCTCTTGAGTTCTTCCAAAAGGCCATTGGGTTGGCCCATTTTGAGATATCTCCTTGCCTCTGGTAGCAACCCGGGCATCAACAGTGGCTATGGCTTCGAAAACTTTCCTCCTCGCTGCCTTTTCAACCTTTTTATGTGTTGCCGCATCTGCCAGCGACCCCATCGGTTGAGAAGTCAATCAGGTGATGAGGGATGGTAATGACCCTTCCTCTTCAGTTTCATCCCTAAGCTGCAGTCACCTGAGAATATGTTGTTCCACCACGGTTGAAGGGGCAATGACGGACCTGAGATGGTTAAGAAAGGACAGATTATCGGGACAACCGCGTTGGCAGTAGAAGAAGTCGTTGTTGTAAGAGGAGCAGAAGCATTCGCTGCACTCTTAGAAGCCTGAACTTTAGAAGCAGGCAAGATCTTCCTCTTCTTAGCCCTTTTTTCCTTCTTTGCTAAATGGGTGGCCTCCCTTTTAGCTTTGGCCCGATCGGCTAGTTGCTTTGCAGCCTCCTCTCCTCTCGCCATTTCGCTTATAGTTGCATTGCAAAATCAAACAAAGATAAGTATTCAATTCAAAAATTCGATACGTGTAATAAATGCACATGCAATATATGAATTGGCAAAATGAACACCCTTCTCCACACTCCAATATTAATGCTCACATTTTGTGCTAATGCCAGCATCGAAGCCTGAAGTTTTGAACAGAGTGCTCAGAAGATAATTGGAATCGTAGGGTTGACCATTCCTTGTCACGACATCCATCAATTTTTTGATGTCGGTTTCGTACATAGATCGACTGGCAGTATGATCTTTCAAAATTACGACCTCAGCTGATCGGACAAGTGGTACTCCAAAACCACTAGCCATCCCCACTAGGAAATATCTTTCCCTGAAACTCTTCATGGAGGATGGAACAGTAAAGAGCTTTCATCCCTGCCTACCGGTAAAGTAATATTCCGACCCGTCACTCTGACCGAAAATATAAAAAAAGTGAGTAAAGAGGTCCAGAGTGGGGGCCACTGCTTCTATCTTGCACAAGACCTTGAAGCAAGCTACCATCCTCCATCCGTTCGGATGCAATTGATTGGGGGCAATTCCATAATCTCTAAGCATCACTGATTCGAACGCATCGAAGGAAAGCCTCATTCCCACATCCAAACTCCATAAATGGCAAATAAACCATTCGTTCCTTTCATGGCCAAAAGGCCCCTCTGTCACTGCCATGGAATTAGGGCAGGCCATCACCGACATCTCTGCAGGAAAGTGATATCGTGAAGGAATACTCGCCACCTCCACTTCTGTCAACCGCGAGGGATGAGCAAGCGACTCACGATTCTCGTAATCTTCTAGAAAACTTCTGTCAATTGGTTGAACACTGCTCGAAGCCATTTGGGGTGGAGGAGAAGAAGTATAAGAGTATATGTGATGAATGAAAATAAAATCAAAGGCAGAAATTATTTACTTACTTGGGTGATCTCGCAGACACTCAGAAATTCTCCGAAATTTGAAATACTTCCCTAAAAAATGTTTTTGGTGAAAGTTTCAAATAACAAAGTTCACAAAGAAAGTTTGGCAGAAAAATCACTTTCAACTTATATATTTATAGGCAAAAAGCTTCCAGAATACTTCGAAGCCTTCCCATTGGATGATGCCACGTGTCCTCAACCCATTACTGCGGTTACGAATAACAAAGCGCCATTCTATAAATACGCGCGACATTAAATGTAAAACAACTATTTGAACTAAACGGACACGTCTCTTCAAATGGACGCCTCCTAAAAATCTAAAAATTCTGCCAAAAAACTTAAATCGCCCGATCGGACCCTTTGGAGGGGGGACAAGTGATAACTATGGAAAATATATCTTCAAAGGCCCAATCAGGTTGGCCCAACAATATTTGACACGATCCAAACCCAATAATAAAAAAGCAAAACGTGAGGTGGAAGACAAGACAGGAAGGCGTGATGTCCGATCGGACTGATGGGATAGCACGTCCTGTCATCCCACTAACACAAGCCAACGCCCATACTCTCCACCTGCTCCCTGTCACATCACCGCTCACCTACTCCAACTGCTGGTTATTGCGCCCCAAGATACTCGAGTACCCCTCCAAAGAACTCCTATAAATAGCCTGAAATACAATGACTCCAGGTATTGACTATCTGAGATTCTCTCTCTAAATACTCTCTCTCTAAATACGCTCTTTCTAAAAGCTATTGACTTAAGTTTCGGAGTACTAACGCCTGAATCCGATCGGGCACTCATTTTTATAAATTTTATTATCCGAACGAATCGTCAGCTGCCAGCTTTTCTTCTTACAGATAAAGTCAAATCTTGCTTAATCAAAATATTATACTATAATAATGCTAGCTCACCCGCCATTTAGTTTGACAAAATAAATGGGCAAAAACTAAATAATCAAATAAATAAATAAATTGAAGAAGTTCTTCGCAGCAATGTAGAAATTTCTAATGAGACAAATTAGTTCACAATAATAATAATCTTTTCTCCTTCTCTTATCTTTAATAAGAAGAGAAATTCGACAAAATGTTGGCAAATGTCTTTGAAAGAAAATATTTAATTATTTATGATAACCAAGATAATGCATATCTTCTTTTCTGTTTTTTTTTTTTTTGATCATTGTATTATTTAGAGAAAACAAAATCTAGAAAGAGAGAATTTACAATACGTAAATGTAAACTTTGTTTATACATATAGTGGTAACATAAACAAACGAAAAATGAGTAAACATCACTTGCATAAATCTGACTTTTTCTTCTTTCTTTGGTTTGATTTTCCACCTTCTGCAATCCTTTGGTTTCTTTCTCGAACAACTCAACAGGATGATCAAAGTCTTGATTGTATCAAGTAGTTTGTTGATGTGGGGGAGAAAAAGCCAAGAGAATGAGAAGAATCATAATAAAAACAGGAATAAACAAGAAGAGCATCGGCGGCGGCGCTAATGGTGGCAAAACCACCGGTAGAAGAAAAATAGAAAGAGACAACAAAATCATTACAGCAATCGATCTCAACATCAAACTCGTGTATAGATAGACAACACCACCAGAACATGCATGATCCTCGTTAAAAGCCTCGTACGGATGTCCTAATTCATCTTTATTCTCATCATCACTTCACCATCATCCATATGGTATATGATATACATATTTATATGAGTAGAACAGGGCGGAATATATATGCTTTCTCTGTGATTGGTACATGTATATTTTCATTTTTCATTTGTCTCAAATCATTGGACGACACATTTCTTTTTAACAATATAATAAACTGATCAATTCCGTAATTTACTTTTATTTATATTAATATTTCACAATAGAAATACTAGCTTAATATTTTTTCTTTTTGCAGTTTGGTTTTAGCTAATTCGGTTCGAATCAAATCAATTCACTGTATGATATATAAGATTTGAATTCAAAACCTTTATATAAGAGAAATAGATGTTAAAATAATTGAATAATAATTTAATTAACATATTTTTTACACGCACTTTTGATAAATACATACATGAAGAAAATTGCATAACTGCAAGAAAATTTATTATATTTTCTTAATATTTATAATTGAAAATATATTTATCAATGTGGGATAACTTTTGCCCCCCCTGGAAAAAAAAATGCTTGACTACCATAATACCATTAGTTTGATAATTGCTAAATATTTTTTATATTATATTTATCATTTAAATAATATGTATAAGTATTTTTTTAAAATCATGTATTAGTGAATTTTTGAATATATTTTTAATATTATATTTTTGTATGTATAAGTGAATTAAAAAGGTAAATTTCACCATCCGTATACGGTTTTTCTGGCGACGCACTAGTAGGTCCCATTGGAACTTCCTTGTTCCGTCTTGATTCATATAATCGGAACAAATATAGTTTAAAGACTAGTGAATTGTATCTTATAAAGAAAAAGACAAAAAAAGATTATTGACTAGTGGATTTATTGACATTAATCTTTGAGTCATTATTAATATATATTGGGGTTTCTTCTATGCATTATTTTGTCAAACTTCTTTTCAAGATTAGATAAAATGACGGTTTTGGCTAAATCGTGAACGCTTTGCCTTATCCTGCTGTAATGAGACCATCAAAGTCCATTTCTCAAATGCATTCCCTTATCCAAGCTGGAAAATTAGTAATATTCCGATTGAATACTTTCAAAATGGAAAATTCTTATCCAAATTTTATTCATGAGTTTTTCACGTGTCTATTCAATGATAAAGTTAAAAATGGCAGCGGATCAGATATTTTTCGATATTCATTCTAATTCGATCTTAATAAGATCGGTTTGGTTATGTTTAAATAGATTTAGAATGGATTTGGATATTGATTTTACTATCTATGCTGAGTTCGGATTGGATTCAGGTTTATGCATTTTGATACATGCTATCTGAACCCATTCATAAAATTAATTATTATTTAATTAAAAATAATATATATATATATATATATATATATAAGCAACCAAATCAACTTGCCTAGAAACTCCCTAGTGTGATGCGTGTTGGAGTTCGTTTGATTCCGCCTGCTTTTAAGGTCCAAGATTGGATGAGGCTCACAAAACTCATAATTTGGTCACTTTATAATAGAAAAGGGTTTACGCCCAATTTTATTGTGGATGTTCAATTCATGAAGGCGTCTAAGTGGGTTCAAGACGTAGCTATCACGAAATTACCATCCAACAGAATGTTAGAAAAGTGAATCTAATTTTTGATATCCAAACAGAGATTGGTATTCAAAACATCACTCTTACTTGCACCTTAGTAGATGTTGCTTATAATTAGATTTTTATTATTAGTCCACTACCTTCCTTCTCACACGATGTATTGTAATAAATTAAATAAATATATCAATCAAAGCAAAAAGCGATAAATAAATAAATAAATAAATCTTACTTAAATTATTACAAAAACAAATCGTCTAGAAAGAAAATAAAATGACATATATAAATCGGAGTATTTATTTGAGTTGAACAAAAGGCTTTATCCTCACTGTGCGATTTTTGAGTTGAAAACTTGGACATTGATCCATTTCATTGGAAAAGTCCAATTAATTAAGTAGAAATGGTTTTAAATGATTTTATCAATTGTTGTGCAAAAAAACCATTTTATTAACTATTATATCCCAAAATAAAATATCCAAATAAATAATAAACAAAGCAATTATATAAATAATTAAATAAATAAAAGGGGAAGTTGTCGATAGGGGGTCTTCAAAAGAACCCCGATCCCAAAGCATTGAGTATCTGAATGCAATACATCTAATTGCTCATAAAACACACAAAGAAGAAAATGGTTAATTAATATTATGACTAATAAATATAAATAATATAATAAAATAAAGGAAACATACATAAATCGGAGTATTTATTTGAGTTGAGGATATTTGTTCGCTCATGCATATTTTATAAAAAACTTTAACCTCACTGTGTTATTTTTGAGTTGAAAACTTGTACATTGGTCCATTTTATTAAAAAAGTCCAATTAATTAAGTAGAAATGGTTTTAAGTGATTTTATCATTTGTTGTGCAAAAAAACCATTTTATTACTAACTATTATATTCCCAAAAGAACATATCCAAATAAGTAATAAAAGGAAGCAATCAAATAAATAATTAAATAAATAAAAGGGGAAGCCATCCATGAGGGATCTTTAAAAGAGCCTTGATCCCAAAATATCGAGCATCTAAATGCAATACATTTAATTGCTTATAAAACACACAAAGAAGAAAATGGTTAATTAATATTATGAATAATAAATATAAATAATAAAATAAAATAAATGAAACAAGCCATTCTGGACTAAAAATAAATATATAGGCGGAATAATAAAATTCATGAAACATAATTAAAATAACATTAAGAATATAATTAAACATATAAATCAAGTAAATATGGCAAACAAACATGAAATGACACGAAAAGTGGCCAAACAACATGCACAAATGGCCAAAAGGAGGACAGGCAGCCAACGTAGGGGGCGAGGGATGGGACGAAAGGAAGGCTCTGCTAAGTCCCATTTGTCGCTATGAAAGACGGCCATTAGTGAGACTTTCTTCCCGTCTATCACATGGAGGGCAGAATCATGGTAGAAACATGCAGGGAATCCTAAATCTCCACTTAAAGCCTAAACATTCATATTTTTACATCTTAAAACATGCCAAAACTATCCTAAACATCAAAACATTTATTTAAATCAATTAAAATAGTAAATGACATGCAAAAGGAATTTGAATTAAGAAAATCAAATATGTAACAATGGAGGAAACAAGATCCTAAACATGCCATTCTATCACATTTAATCATGCTCAGATTGTTCATAGCATCAAGATGATTACATGGGCATAAATAATGAATCTAATAATATTAAAGCATGGCATAACCATATCAGAAATCAAATTACATGTTCCTAATATAAATGTAGAAAGAGAGAAAATGAGAGCAATTCAGACTATTACCCTTAGGAGTTTCTATTATGTAACTTTTGGAAGAACGTATTTCAAGCTCCGATACAAATGAATTTCATATTTAAAAATAGTCGTATGTGTGTTTTGTATGTTAAGGAAAATATGTGGGAGCACTTCTTTTTCTTTGGGAGTAAAAACTGAAATTCTACCTCAAGAACACTGTTTCTGTCAAAAGTCATCCCCCTCTTTTGATCTAGGGTTTTTAGGTATTTAAATCAAGGAATCTTTCAAATTCAAAAATGGAAATCCCTTTAAATTTGCTTTGAAATATCTTTGAAATCCCCTCAAATCTGCCTTTTAAGAATCAAATTTGATCAAGTTTTAAATGTTGTTGAAAATGTGCAGATTGATTGAAAATTCTAACCGATGGCTGTCTATGACTAGTACTCAAAATGACCATAAACAACTGTCCCTCCATGATAGATGATTGTTTATCACAGAAAGGACCCCAAAATAAAAATTTTCAAAACCTAATTTCAAACTCTAGAAAAGTAAAGTTAAAACTTCGCAAAAAATTTAAGAAGAAAAAAGAATTATGAAAATCACAAATGAAATCTAGAGTTTACGCTTGTAGTTTGAAATATGAAAATTTCTTTATAATTAGGTAACTTCGATTTGGGCTACCTTAGGATCCGGTGTCTACACCTGGTTAGCTAGGCCATCACTAGTAAAGTTACATTATCTAGGCTTAGGTTAGAAAGAAAGATTCTTTAAGGAAGAGTTACAGTTATCATAAGAAGTATATTTTCAAGTTCAATTTGAATCCTTTGTCGACACCCATGAACAAACAATTAACAAATCTAGCTCAAAAATAATTCTTTGACCTTGTACCACAAGAAAATCATAAGAAGTTTGTAGAGCTTTTATTCACCGCCAATAATTCTATTGGGTTAGACCTACATGATAAGAGAAGATGCATATAAATTCTCTTTTGACATTTCTAAGCACACCGCCAATTCTTAAAGGGCTTGGTTTGCCCAAGGAAGACCCATTTGTGTTCCATTTGAAAAAATGTTGAGGATAAAGTTACCAACTTACATTAGGCCTGCTTTTAAGAATAGAGCAATAAGTCTTGAAAACATCAATAGTTAGCATAAATTTTTTCCTAAGGTGAAAATTAAAATCCTTATAAGTCTTGATCCAAAATGATGAATTGGGTAAAATAAAGTGATATAAACTAATCTTTTTTTTGAAAACTGTAGCATTTCATTATATCCAAATCACCCATACAATAGCCATAAAAATAATTAACTAGATTTTTCCTTGCAATCTTCCTTTGACTAATCCAATCTATTAAAGAAGAAAATCCTTGGGAGAACCAAGAATACAACAAGAAATATTACACCATTTTACAATTTTATACCACCGAAAAGATTCGATAGTACAAAGTAAGAGAGAGATGATTAACCATTTCAACCTCTTTAATAAAAAGAGGGCAAAAAGTAGAATCCTAAGGGATGATATTCAAACCAATAGAACAACTCTAATATTAATTTTATTAATTATCGCTCTCTAAAGAAAATAATCCAGTTAGGCAGCATAAGATTTTTCCATAAGACATGAAAAGGAAAATCAACATGGGAGATGGGAAAAGAAGAAGTCTGTTGAAGGAAACATGCAAATTTAATAGTGAAAGCCCCTTTAAATAATGTACCAAAATTTTTCTATCACTACGAAACCTCAATAAGAAGAAAGAGCTCAGGATTTGCAAAAGATTTTCTTCTAAAGTATTGTCCCATTCCAATAGTGGTCTACTCCATTTAATCTTCCAAGACCAAATATTAATTTTCCAATAACCATTTCCTAAAATCAATGTATCCTTGTTAACAACCAAATAGAAAAAATGAGCAAAACAAGATTTAAATAGATCATTTAAGACCAATATATCATGCCAAAATGTACACAAATTCCTTCTTCCCACCCTAAACCTAATTCCACTATGGCAAGGTTATGAGGAATAAATTTTGAAGATATCTTTCTAAAGGGTAGGGATTTTGAAGAACTTATAGTAGCAAGGCATATCACTGCTAAGATATAGTCTCCAAAACCATTTAAGCAAGAGATTGTTATCTCTTAAACCCAATGATCCAACACCAAGACACCCTTACAATTCAAATTTCTATATCTGTTCCCAACTTACTACACATAATTTATTTCTTACAGACATCGACTGAAACTTTAAAAAGTGGCATGTAGTATAAAGGCAAATTTGTAAGAGATGCTTCGATGAGAGTGAGTCTGTCAGTTAAAGCCAATGAATTTCTCTTCTATTGTGCAAGCTGTGTATTGAAATTATAAATGACAGGTTTTCATGTGGCAAATGTTTTTAGAATGGTACTAAAGGGAAGCCTTAAATAAGACCAAGGCAGTTTTTATACTTGAGATTTAAAAGCTAAGGCATATGCAACTAACCAAGCTTCATCAACATTAATGCCTATAATGCAACTCTTAAAGACATTTAACTTTAAGGTAGAAATTGTTCTAAATGCTCTTAAAACTTTTTTAACATTAAGAGCATGGCCAAATTTGATTTTAGGAGAATGATAGTGTTATTAGCACATTTGAGATGTGTTATAATCGAATTTGGGATATTTCTTGGATCAACCTTTAAAGCTTTTAAAAAAAATTCAAACTTTTAGCTTTTTTAAAAAGATAATAAAGTCCTTTAGCTACAATTAAGCATAGAAAAGGAGATAAAGGATCTCTTTGTGTGAGACCCTTAGACAACGAGGTCTCCTTTGTTTATTAACAAGGATAGACACTTTAGCTTTAGCAAGACATCCTCTAATCTAGCTACACCATTTTCTCCGAAATTCATTTAAGATATTTTCATAACATAGGACCAAAAGCTTTAAAGAAGTCTAATTTAAGAAGAAAACCACTTCCTTTAGTTCACTGAAGAGAATGAATAAGCTTATTTGCTACCATAACACTATCGAGAATTTTCCTATTTTTGATAAAAAGCATTTTATTTTTCATCTATTACCTGCTCAATAATTGCTTTCAATTTATTGGTGAGAAGCTTAGTTATGATTTTACACAAGCAACCTCTAAGGCCCCAACATACACCTTAGTAGAAATTGAGCACGCCTAAGGAGCATTAGGAAGGTGATACAAAGGGATAAGTAGTTAAAGTATAGGAAAGAACTTAGAGGGAATTAACTTAAAAATGAAGGGCATATAGTAAATTGCTTAAGTGGCATGCAAATGTATAATTAGAGGGACATAAAGTATAGATTAAATTGGAAATGATGAAAGAATTAGGGTGGAATTAGAGAAGGAAAAGAAAAGAGGGAGCAAGATGCAATCTCTTTAAGATCAACAAATGGACCAACAGTGTGTCTCCAGAAAATTTAAAAAACTACATAGTATTTAAAAAGGAATAGTGTCCAGCCAACTCAAGGAAAATTTTCAAAAAATAAACATTCAAAATACTCTCCATTTTCTTACACTAAAATCATATATTCAAGTTGCACAATTGAAGAGGAGAGAGAGAAAGTTTGGGTTTTAGATGCTTTGAGGTAAGATTATCCTCTATTTCTCCTTTCTCTCTTGCTTCACATATGGAGAATTAAAATTGATATTGATATTGAATGTTTGCATGTGTAATTTATTATATTAGAGGGAGAAAACAACAAGAAAAAGGAGAAAGAGGTAGAAAGGAGCTAAAGGAGTATTTAGGGCACATTTTGAGGTATAGGAACTTTTAATCTTCTTCCATCTCTAGATATTTTAATGAGGTGAAAATATTTTTGTGATGCTTAAATGTGCATGGGAGATGAAATATAGTAAGTATTCTTGAGATAAGGGAATTCTATTATAGGGTTTATTTGATCCATCAAAATTGTTTTAAGTATAATTTGAGTTGTAGAGATCCAAATAGGGTGATTCAAATTGGAGTATAACCCATACACATATACCTAAAATTCTTATGAAGATATTAACACTTGATTCTAAATTTAAGAGGCTTAAAATTTGGCTTAAACTGGTGTTATGGCTACTAACCTATCATTCGGAGCAGCTTGTAGTTTGTTGTGTATATATAAAGATTTATAAATTCAAATGGCTTTATTTTTAATGATTTGGAAATAAGAGACATAGAGGAACAACTTTGTATTAGACTAGTTTTCCTAGAAATCAAGTTTACTATGCCGAAAACCCTGTACAAGTTAGAACAGAAAAGTTATCCATTAAAGAACCAGGGCCTTAAATCTACCCAGCTGAGCCAATCAATTGACCTAGCCGAGTAAAAGCATTTTGGACCGACTAGAACACAATTGAACCGATGATACAAGCTTTTCCCAGCCGGGTCACTCCCCAATTTCAGCCTAAACTTGACTTTTTGACCCTGAAATGTTATCGAAACTTACCCGGACTTCCTTAAACACTTAAAACATATATATAGGGATATAATAGGCCAAGAAATACATGTAATAGATGAATGAACATTTAGATATAATTACAAGGTAAACCTAAACATAAGAATTTATATGCACATAATTTGGTTTATATGGTTGCTAAGTACAAATATCAATTCCATGCATGTATAAAAATGTAGCTAGACTATAAGAGTTGATATCTTGAATTGTAACTCTATTATTAGTATGTTTTAGTGTGTTAATTGGTTTAATTTCTGATTTTATGGACTTAATTATAATTTTGGTGTTTTTAGGTACTTAATTAAAGAAAATAATGAGTTATTTTGAAAAAGGAGAAATTTACTTAACTTAAAGATTTTGGAAGAGAAAAAAATGTAAAGTACAGAGACAAGCTCCTTTGTGGAGGAGAAATTCTCCTCTACCAAAGAGGACATCAGTATAGGGCTCTTTTGTGTAGGAGAAATCCTCCTCTATGGAGGCAAGGAAAATCTTTCAAAGAATCAAATGACCTCTGTAGAGGAGAAATCCTCCTTTATTGAGGAGAGCTATTCCAATTACGATGAAACTCTATTTCTTTCTGGTTTAGGAAGTTTATTGGTAGCTGGTTTCTTCCACTCTTAGGTATAAAAGCAAGCAAAACACTAGAAAAAGGGGGAAGACAAATTTTCTTTAGTTTTAGACCTAGTTTTAGTTTAATCAATTGTACAGTAGTTTTTAGACCTAGTTTAGTTTTCTTTTCTCCTTAGTTTTCAATTCTCTAAAAGATTCAAGCTTTATACTACTGTTTTGAGAGGACATCAAGAGCAACTTTGAAGCTTCATGGGTATAATATTTGTTTATTTTGTTTTTTCTTTCGTTTTGATCATGAACGGTGAGTAATTCCTTACTTTTGCTGAGGGAAACTTGAACCATTAAACCTTTATTGTAATGACTTTGAGCTTGATTTTAATAAAGTTTGTTATTTTTTAATTCCTGGGCTGAATCTTATCTTTGGTTATTGTTGGATTGATGCTTGATGTATCGAATAGATGGTTAATTGTTAATTTAATCTTTGATCAATGATTTGCATGTTCTTAGGTTATTTCACTCATGTTGATGTATTGTTGCATTCTGAGAATTGAGGCAGTAATTTGTTGTTTATGAGTTGATTTACATTTAAGAATTTTAATTGAGAATGGGATATAGTTAGATCTCTCGAAAGAGGGTCCAATAAAGGTTTAGGAGTTTAAAACCGGATTTGCATGCTAGGTATTGAATTATTCTTAATTAGAGGATTTAATATTCTAGAATGATATTCTGAATAAAATATCTAGTTTTATTTAATTGGTTTTCCATAACAATTTGTCTTACTTTTGATTTGAGTCATTATCGGTGAAGGTGAGGAGGATGGTCCCTTAGCAGAAGTGCTTTAGCTATAGATGTTATTCATTATTTAAGTGTTGCTCTGTATTTAATTTATGTTAGTATAGTCTTAGTCTTTGATTTGCTCAATTGTTATATTAGCTTAGAACTCCTTTTAATTCAAAAACTTGGAATTATCTCAAATTTATTCCTTTCAATTATAGATATTCTGCTTAGCAATCCATATTCCCTCGGGTTTGATATTCTTGGGGTCTTAAATATATTTTTCTATATTACTAGTTGATCTAGTATACTTGCTAGACACCGGTCAAGTGTGTATAAATATATATACATAAATATAATATGGACATGTATGATTATGTGTTGAAGTAAGAATGGGTGTGACATATATAGTTGAGTAACTACATTGGTTATATAATTTTGACTGAGTGTGCCTGATACATTAATCCGTTTGGATGTGTGGAAATATGTTCAAATATAAGAATGCATAGGATATGTACATAGTGAATTATATATATATATATACTTATAACGATTATGAAAATATTATGAGTATGAAAATGAAATGTGCAAGTATGAAGGTATATGCATACTTAATGTATATCTTAACCATATCGCATGCCTTAATGAAATATGGGAGTGCGAATATACATGCATATATTATCTTATTAATGAAATGAATAATGGAATAAGAATAAGTATGACATTTATATATGTTAGAGAGTATGCCCTAGAGCCCATGTAATACGGATGTATTTCATATGTATGAACTCATAGTCTTAATAAAAGGCATCATTCATTTATTAGTACTATGTTTAAATACATGAGTTTGTAAATCTTAAATTAATAAATGAAGTCCTAGATATTATAAACATAGAGCAAAGGCAATCATGAAAGTGTTCATGATGTGAGATGTGTATTACATGCATATGTGTTAATATATGAATATCCCTAGTCATAGAATTAACAAGATAGGATATTGTTAATTCGGACAGACTAGCACATGTTATGCTTATTGATTGGTTCAAGCAGTGGATCTCATAACTATGATTATGGAAGATAATCAAAGCTAACAAGTGGATGCTTGTTAAAAGAATAAGTTCATTGGAGACCTACAAAGAGAATCCTCACATGGATATTAAATCTATGTCAGTGAGGAATCTCTTCATAGCGGTTGTGCAAGTATCCTTAGGCCTGAGATCACCAAAGTTATCTTAAGTAGCAAGTGATATACTTTGACTCCATAACTGATTACTTCCAACTAGGGGTGAATATAGTTAAGAGGTTGGGTATATCATGACCTACTTAAAGATAGTTGAGTGATTGAAAAAGGATTCACCATCCCAAATTTATTAAGGGAAGTTATCTCACATGATTCTATAATTGCCTTGTTCAGAGAATCTCTAGCTAGAGTAATTTGCCAAGATGGATAGGGATCCATGAACGGCATTTTGGGAACAATGGTTAAATTAATAGAACATATATAATTAGATTTATATGAGTTGACAGAAATCCATACTTAGAATCTAATTGAGATAAGAGTGGTGAAAGGAGTAATTGCATGGTAACTATTTCTATGGAAGGGTATAGTCAAACCACTTAACTTTCTTGACATTTGGATAGTCATGATGCCTAGATAGAGGCCAATCATAACTTGTATAATAGTGTATCATAAATATCAATAGGGATTGATAAAATGATTTAAAGAAGTTTAAATCATGCGAGTTTTGAATAGAACTCACAATTATATATTATACTACCAATATGGACAGGAACCCAATAGGTCACACACATATAGAGTAAAGGATAAAATGATAACATAACAAGGATAATAATATTTGATATTATTATGGGAGAAGAGAAATGAATAAGAGAATAATTAATTAAAGAGTTTAATTAATTATGATCAAGTGGAATTGTTAGTAGAACTTTTTAGAAATGTTCTGTATAATGGACATAATTGAAATATTATATTTCATAATTAATTATTATTGGACTATAAGTGTTATAGGGCTGATATAATAATTAATAGATCCATTGGAGATATTAAAGAGGCCAAAAAATTTGATTTTGGTTTAGAAACCCTCAAGAGGAAGGGTTTCACGCGAACTTCAAATAGAAGGCCGTAGAGGCCTAATTCTTAGACAAAAATAAATTAAATATATTTTATGAGTGCTATGGAGCCTACATATTTAATTTGGATGGATTTGGAATTAATTTGGGTGATTAAATCTAAGTGTATGCACAAAGGGCTTAGTTTATTGGTTTTGCGCATAGTCCTTTATGAATGGACTTAAATTGGATTTAATTGAGCCCAAATAAATTATTAATAAGCAATTTTTTAGAGTCCAATCCTATTATTAAGTTGGATTTTTAACCTAATTATAAAAATCCAAGTGATAGGAATTTTAGGGTTAAGTGAACATTTAAGAGAAAAAAAATTCTCTCTCAAAAACCCTAGCCGCCACCCCCTTTCTAGCATCAAGGGGATTTCGGCCAGCCCTTGTATTCCTCCATTGTTGGTTCATTCAATCCTTCTCTAGTGTGGATTACTAATTGAAGGTGTTCAATTTTGGACACTGTGGTTTGCGATAACCCGGTGAGAAGAAAAATCAACTGTTCAACAAAAAAACATAAATCAAAGGTAATTTTTCTTATTCTCATTAATATGTATATTGTAAATTCATGGAAAGATCAGATTTATTGGTTAAAAATTTTAAATTTTGTTTATGTATGAGATGCATGTAACCGATAATTTCCAACATGGTATTAGAGCCTCGGTTTTTCCATGAATCTATAATTCTATATTTTGCGGAATAGTTATTATTTTTGAGTTATTTATTTTATGAACTTTAAAATATCAGATTTAATTTTCATGAATGAGAAATATTGATTTCTGGATATATGTGATCAAATATATAAAACGAAAAATAAAAACGATTCTTTTGAGAAAAGAATCATTGTGTTTGGTGTGAATGCCTTTTATTTTTCAATAAAATTTAGGGGATTTTCTAAATTAAATTTTTATTGATCCACTATAAAATTATTATGATGATAATTTATGTGTTTAATATGTGATATTAAGCCATATGATCAAACAAAATTAAAATTGAACAAGTTTTACATGAAAACTAGTTTAGTCGAAAAGTTCGATAAATTGGTGTTCTTGGTGTGTTCTTGTTTAGAACGATATTTAATCTTCTAAATCTGATATATCTAATATATTAATGTATTTTTAATTAATTGTATTAATTAAAATGGGTCTTGAATTAATTGAATTAATTTTAATTCATTAAAACCACTTAATAGGCTTAATTATGTTTATGGACTTGGTTTAAATTCGTGAATGACTTGATGGGCCCAAGGAGCTGATTTAAATTAAATATTATCAAATATAATTAATTTTATTAATGGGTTTTAAGGGCTGGAGTGGGCTTGGCTTATTCCAAAAGGCTCAAATGATCCAATAGACACAAAACTGGTTTGTGTGTGAATACATTTTAGGGTTTATAGTGTGGGTTTCGGCCTACCCTTTGTTTTAAGCCCAAAATTGATTTTTTAATTATTTAATATGATCAATTAATTAAATAATCAATTGATAATCAATTAATAATCATTTGGATTGATAATTAAGGCAAGAACACATGCATGCAAAAAGATTTTCTAAAATAAAAGTTTTCAAAATGGAAAAAGTTTTCTAATTTGATCACATTATTAAAATAACTCAAAAGTATGTTTCAAGAGTTGAAACAAAGTTAGTAATCCATTATATGTTTTACTTTATGCATTAGAAATCCATGTAAGGGTGTATGATTGGCATGATGGATAGTTATAGACAAAGGCCCAATATGATTGAGCATAATGCATGTTTCGGCCCAATGAAGATTTTCATGTCCCGGCCACTTGTTTTTGGTTTGTATTTATTTTTCAAATTATAATATGTAATTAGATTACTTAAATTAAAATTAGTGATAGAAATGGAGACCACTATCAAGGAGCAAGATGGGTCGGATGGAGATCCAACAAGTTTGAAGATAATGTAATTATTTTTACTTGTTTGAATCTTGCATATTACCTAGGTTTGACCTTTTGATTTTCCTTTTGGCTCAGGGAGATCAATGTAGTACAGTCCATAACTATACCATATTTGTATGCTTATATTCATGTGATAGATATAGGATGCATACCAATGTATGTCAACCATGTATGATGAGACTTAATTAACCAAAATCCCTCAAACTTATACTAAGGTATATAAGCCTTCCATTAATTTGAAGGAACCAGAGTTCTTTATAATGTGGATTGTTGACCACATTCAAGCTCACATTATATCGAATATGTTCGAATCTAATTAAATGGGTTATCGTAGCTAGCCTATTAGCTTATTGACCACAGTCAAGGCTAATGATTCTAGAGGAAAGATTAGGGAATGCATATATGATATGCATGTACCAAGAGTTGATAACCTAATGATCCAATAGTTGTGTAGAGACACAATTGGTATAGAGATACCTACCTTTCAAGGGTATGGAGTTTGGCTTGTTGACCACAGTCAAGGTCAAATTACATATCAAGGATTGGATATTTGCCCACTAAGAAAACCATCGGGTTTTCTCGGTTTATATAGTGAGGGCTATTAATTCGCAATAAAATAGTGGGAGTAAATGGATTAATTAAAGACCTAATTAATGCATACATATAGATGAACATACTCTCATATGTTTTCTTTTTCACATCTAGGTCATCATCATGATCACATCAAACATTAATATATGATCAATCTTGGATAACAAGCTGGTTGGAAGCAACTATTCTGACTGGATCAGGCAAGTGAGAATTGTTCTCAGAGCTGAAAAGATCCATTATGTCTTGGATAGAGATCCACCACCACTTCCATAAGATGATGCCATTGATAAGATCAAGGGCACTTATCGAAAATACATGGAGGATAGTGAAGTAGCAGCATGTTTGATGTTGGGTGCTATGTCCTTAGAGCTTCAGAAGCAACATGAGATGATGGATGCTAGAACCATCATTTTGCATCTAGAGGAGCTTTATTCTTCTCAAGATAGAATTTAACAATATGAGATTGCTCGAGCATTATTTAGCTGCAAAATGGTGGAAGGCACTTCGGCTGCTACTCATGCATTAAAGATGTACGGGTATATTGAGCATTTAAGTAGACTTGGCTATGTAATGGATAATGATCTATACATAAATTTAATCTTGGACTCGTTGGCTTCAAGTTATGCACCTTTCGTGCTTAACTTTAACATGAACAAGATCCAAGTAACCATTTCTGAGTTAATCAACATGCTCAAAACAGTTGATGGATCCTACAAAAAGGATTCAAAAAGTATCATAGTTGTCACTTCTGCTAAAGGCAAGAAGCAAAAGAAGAATAAGATGACTAAGGTGCAGCCAAAGCATGGTGGGATTTCCAAGAAGAAGGTTGCCAAGAAAGAGAATCCCAAAAGAACTTGCTTCCATTATGGAAAAGATGGTCATTGGAAGCGTAACTGCAAGGTCTATCTAGATTCTCTCAAGGAGTAGAAGCAAACTAATGCTTCTACTTCAGGTATTCATATGATTGAAATTAATACTTATTCTATTGCTTCAAAACAATCTTGGGTATTAGATACCAGATGTGGATCTCATTTATGTAATGATCTATAGGGGCTTAAAAGCAGTAGAAGAGTTGAAAAGGCAGAAATATGTCTATAGTTAGCTACTGGACAAAACAACTCTACAACAGTTGTGAGAACTTACCATTTGCCTCTTCCAAGTGGATTAATACTGGAGTTAAATAATTGTTATTATGTTCCGGCATTATCCAAAAGTATTATTTCTTTCAGTTGTTTATTGAACGATTATGACATTTTTTTAAAAGACAAATGTTGTTACATTTTTAAGAGCAATATGTTTTGTGCTAAAGCTATAATTGAGAATGGTCTATTTGTTATTTATTTAATTAAAGAAGTGCATAATGTGGATACCAAGAGAATGAAACGTGATAATCTAAATACCTTATATTTATGGCATTATCGTTTAGGCCATAAAAATGAGAAACGTATGATCAAATTAAACAAGTCAGGTGACTTAGGATCATTTAATTATGAATCATTTGATACATGTGAGTCTTGTTTATTGGGAAAAATGAAAAAAGCTCCCTTTATTGGTAAAGGAAAATGAGCTAAAATGGTTTTGGACTTAATACATTCAGATGTATGTGGTCCAATGACTACACATGCCAGAGGAGGTTATTCCTACTTCATTACTTTCATAGATGATTACTCCAGATTTGGATATATCTATCTAGTGAAATATAAATCAGAAGCATTTGAAAAGTTCAAAGAATTTAGAAATGAAGTAGAGAAGCAACTTTGCAAGAGTATTAAAACACCTAGATAAGATCGAGTTGGAGAATACTTAAGCCAAGAATTTTAAGATTATCTTAGCGATAATGGAATTTTATCTCAATGGACTCCACCATATACAACACAACATAATGGTGTATCTGAGTGGAGAAATTGAACAATATTAGATATGGTTCGATCCATAATGAGTTGAGCAGAATTACCTAAGTCCTTTTAGGGATATGCACTAGAAACTGCTATTTATGTGTTAAATAGAGTTCCTAGTAAATCGATTGATGTTACTCCATATGAGATATGGAATAACAAGAAACCCACACTTTCTCATATGAAGGTATGGGGTAGTCCTGCTTATGTGAAGAGGATAATGTCAGACAAACTATATGTTAAGTCTGACAAATGTTATTTGTGGGATATCCAAAAGAAATATTTGGATATTATTTCTATCATCCCTTAGAACAAAAGGTATTTGTTTCAAGGCATGCTGTCTTCTTAGAAAGAGAATTTCTCCTACGAGAGGATAGTGGGAGTAAAATTGAACTTGGTGAAGTTCAAGACCCACAATAGAAGTAGATCAATCGATTGAACCCAGATTGAATTTCATAATAATGAGATTATAGTTGAACCTAATTATACACAAAATCATAGAAGATCTACTAGGATGTGTTCTATCCCTGTGAGATATGGATTTCACATTGATTCAGATAGAGGCATAACTATAGTAGAGGATAATGAGCCTACAAGCTATCAAGAAGTTTTGAATAGTTCAAAACGTGATTTATGGCTTAAGGCTATGTAGTCTGAAATGGACTCCATGTATGAGAATAAAGTATGGACTTTAACTCAACCACCTGAAGGGATAAAACCCATAGGGTGTAAATGGGTCTTCAAAAAGAAGACCGGCACGGAAGGTAATATTGTTACCTATAAAGCTCTCTTAGTAGCAAAAGGCTATCGTCAAAAAGAAGGTATTGACTATGATGAAACCTTTTCTCCTGTAGCGTTGCTTAAGTCTATAAGAATAGTTTTAGCCATTGCAGCTCATTATGATTATGAGATTTGGCAAATGGATGTGAAGACAGCTTTTCTAAATGGAAATCTGACTGAGGATGTGTATATGATGCAACCAGAAGGGTTCACATCAGGAAATGGCAAAAAGGTATGCAAGCTTCAAAGATCCATTTATGGATTGAAGCAAGCCCCTAGGAGCTGGAACATACGATTCAATGAGATAATCAAAGAGTTTGGTTTCTCACATAATGAAGATGAACCTTGTGTGTATAAAAGGGTCAGTGGGAGTGCAATTGTCTTCCTAGTTCTATATGTGGACGACATATTGATAATGGGAAATGACATTTCTCTTCTCTAATCTGTTAAAATATGGTTATCTAAGCAATTCTCCATAAAAGACCTTGGAGAAGCATCCTATATTTTAGGAATAAGGATCTACAGAGATAGATCCAAAAGGTTGCTAGGTCTTTCTCAAAGTACATATATAGATAAAGTATTGAAGAGGTTCAATATGGATCTCTCTAAGAAAGAATTTATACCCATGGTGCATTGAAAACACCTTTCTAAGTCTATGTTTCCGCAGACACTAGACGATAGAGAGAACATGAATATAATACCATATGCATTTGTAATTGGTTCTATCATATATGCTATGTTATGTACACATCCAAATGTAGCATTTACTTTGAGTGTCATAAGTAGATTCCAATCCAATTTTGGAGAGGAACACTGGGCAGCTGTCAAGAATATCCTTAAGTACTTGAGAAGGACTAAGGATATATTCTTGGTATATGAGGAGGGCAGTTTGGAAGTAAATGGTTATATGGATGCCAGCTTTCAATCTGATAAAGATGATTGTAAATCACAGTCTGGTTTTATGTTCATAATGAGAGGAGGGGCAGTTAGTTGGAAGAGTTCCAAACAAGAAACAACTGTTGATTCCACGATAGAAGCTTAGTACATTGCTACTTCGAAAGCAGTATGGATCAAAAAGTTCATATCTGAACTAGGAGTGGTGCCTAGCATTGTTGATTTAATTCCTTTATATTGTGAAAATAATGAAGCCATTAAGCAAGCAAAGGAACCACGATCTCATCAGCGATCCAAGCATGTTCTCAGACACTACCATCTCATAAGGGAAATAGTAGCTATAAATGATGTGAAAATGGAAAGGGTCCCTACAGATGATAATGTGGTGGAGCCTCTCACTAAAGCACTTTTCCAGATTAAGCACGATCACCATATAAATAGCATGGATCTAAGACATAAGAGTTATTGGCTCTAGTACAAGTGGGAGATTGTTAGAGAGTAAGCCCTAGAGCCCATGTAATAGGGATGTATTCCATATGTATGAACTCATATTCTTAATAAAAGGCATCATTCATTTATTGATGCTATGTTTAAATACATGAGTTTGTAAATCTTAAATTAATAAATGAAGTCCTAGATATTATAAACACAGTGCAAAGGCAATCATGAAAGTGTTCATGATGTGAGATATCTATTGCATGCAAATGTGTTAATATCTGAATATCCCTAGTCATAGAATCAACAAGATAGGACATTGTTAATTCGGATAGACTAGCACATGTTATGCTTCTTGAATGGTTCAAGCAGTGGTTCTCATAACTGTGATTGTGGAAGATAATCAAAGCTAACATGTGGATACTTGTTAGAAGAACAAGTTCATTGGAGTCCTGTAAAGAGAATCCTCATATGAATATTAAATCAATGTCAGTGAGGAATCTCTTTATAGCGGTTGTGTAAGTTTCCTTAGACTTGAGACCACTAAAGTTATCTTAAGTAGCAAGTGGTATACTTTGACTCCATAACTGATTACTTCCAACAGGGGGTGAACATAGTTAGGAGGTTGAATATATCATGACCTACTTAATAATAGTTGAGTGATTGACTAAGGATTCACCATCCTAGATTTATTAAGGAAAGTTATCTCGCATGATTCTATAATTGCCTTGTTCAGAGAATCTCTGGCTAAAGTAATTTGCCAAGATGGATAAGGATCCATGAAGAGAATTTTGGGAAAAATGGTTAAATTAATAGAACATACATAATTAGATTTATATGAGCTGATAGAAATCCATACTCAGAATCTAATTGAGATAAGAGTGGTGAAAGGAGTAATTGCATGATAACTGTTTCTATGGAAGGGTATAGTCAAACCACTTGATTTTCCTAACATTTGGATAGTCATGATGCCTAGCTAGAGGCTAATCATGACATGTATAATAGTGCATCATAAATATCAATAGGGATTGATAAAATGATTTAAAAAAGTTTAAATCATGTGAATTTTGAGTAGAACTCACAATTACATATTATATTATCAATATGGATAGGAACCCAATAGGTCACACACATATAGAGTAAAGGATAAAATGATAAAATGACAAGGATAATAATATTTGATATTATTATGGGAGAAGAGAAATGAACAAGTGAATAATTAATTAAATAGTTTAATTAATTATGATTAAGTGGAATTGTTCGCAGAACTTTTTAAAAATATTATGTATAATGGACCTAATTGAAATATTGTATTTTATAATTAATTATTATTGGACTATAAGTGTTATAGGGCTGATATAATAATTAATAGATCCATTGGAGAAATTAAAGAGGCCAAAAGAATTGATTTTGGTGCAAAAACACTTAAGAGGAATGGTTTCATGCCAACTTCAAATAGAAGGCCTTAGAGGCCTAATTATTGGACCAAAATAAATTAAATATATTTTATAAGTGTTATGAAACCTACATATTTAATTTGGATGGATTTGAAATTAATTTGGGTGATTAAATCCAAGTGTATGCACAAAGGGCCTAGTTTATGAGTTTTGTGCATAGTTCTTTATGAATGGGCTTAAATTAGATTTAATTGAGCCCAAATAAATTATTAATAATTACAGAAGCCCATTTAATATTTTTTTCAGAAATTTTAAAGAGCCCAATCTTATTATAAAGTTGGATTTTTAACCTAACTATAAAAATCCAAGTGATAGGGATTTTAGGGTTAAGTAAACAATTAAGAGAAAAAGAAATTCTCTCTCTCAAAAACCCTAGTCGCCACCCCATTGCTAGCATCAAGGGGATTTCATCCAACCCTTGTATTCCTCCATTGTTGGTTCATTCAATCCTTCTCTATTGTGGATTACTAATTGGAGGTGTTCAATTTTGGACACTGTGATTTGCAACAACCCAATGAGAAGAAAAATCAACTATTCAACAAAAATCAAAGGTGATTTTTCTTATTCTTATTAATATGTATATTGTAAATTCATGGCAAGATCAGATCTATTGGTTACAAATTTTAAATTTTGCTTATGTATGAGATGCATGTAACCGATAATTTCCAACAATATACAAGTGAAAACCTTATACTTTTGCATTAATTACAAGTATAAGATGTGCATACATGAACATGTATATGATTCTATGCTCTTTAATGTATACTTATGATTAAGCCAATGATGTACACTTTTGAAAAGAGAGAAAAGTGACAAAAATCAAAGGAATGGAATTACAATTGCCTTCGTCTATATCTAGATTGTGGATAGATAGGCATACCTATAAGTGTAAATTGTAGTTACCATAGGATTGGCCTTATTTGGGTCCACAATACTGACCTCATCTGGGTCCACTTGACCTTCACTAGTCCACAGGATTGACCCCGTTTGGGTCCATATGACAGATACCTACTGGTATTGTAACATTCTTATACACTTTCATATACGTACGTCCTGTTCACTTATATGGTTATCTCATTTTATATCTCATTGCAGTTTGAAACTACTACATCTACGTGCCAATTTTTTACTATTATTTTGCTTAGGTGCTTTACATAAAATCTTTTCGTTCAATTCTTGAACTAATGATATTGGTTGGTTAATATAATAATAATTATTTTTTTTGTTGATGACTTATAACTACCAAACTTTTATCATTTATTTAATGAAAATTCGGCAGCACAACGGCTTATATATTGCACTGCCTTTCCTGCAATTCCAAACAAAACATAGCTTGTATAGGGCACATAACCATAATCAAAAATTTTCAATATTAATATTGTTCAAACATCCACCTACACAATCCATTTACATCTATACCATATTCATCCATAACATGCCATTACTCATTCACAATATCATTTTCGAGTCCATACAAAGCTATATACACATCTATAAGTACATTTATGCTTACATATACATGCCATTAATAATCATCACGCAAAATATACTAGCAAAAAGAATCCTTGATCTAGTACCCTGCAATTTGATAAATGCTTGCTCCCCTTTTATTGCCTAAAGGTACCTACACGCAGTAAATAAAATACGTGCTGAGCATTAAACTCTACTTATAAAAATTTCATCTTTAAAAATTTACCTGTATTGAAAAGATGAGGATACTATTGCCTTATTGCCTCTTTTGGTTCCTACGTGGCTTTCTTAATGTTGTGACAATTCCATAGCACTTTCACTAGTGGGATCTATTTGTTTCTCAACTGTCTGACTTCTTTAGCTAAAATCTTCACTAGCTTCTCCTCGTAAGTCAGATCAGGTTGTGTTTGAATTTTTTTAGGCTTGATGACATGGCTGGGATCTGATTAATATCTTTGTAATATGGATACATGGAAGACATTATGAATCTTCTCTACTCTGATGGAAGCTTTAATCTGTAGGCAACTGGCCCTACTTTCTGAATAATCTCATAAGGTCCAATAAATCTGGGTCTTAGCTTGGCTTTCTAGCCAAATTTTCGTATTTTCCTCTAAGGAGATACCTTCAGAAATACCTTGTCGCCTACTTAAATCTCGACATCTTTTCTCTTCAAGTCTGTGTAGGATTTTTGTCGATCCATAGCCTCTTTAGGCCTGTCTTTGATGATTCGTACTTTTTCTTTTGCTTCACATACCGAATCTATCCCTATCATCTTTTTCTCACTTAGTTCAGTCTAACATAATGGAGATATGCATTCCCTTCTATATAATACTTTATATGGAGCCATTTTAATGTTGGACTGATAGTTGTTATTATAAGCAAGCTCTGCCAAAGGTAAATATTTCTCCCAGTTACTTTAAAGTTGAGGACACAACATCTCAACATGTCCTCTAGAATTTAAATAACTCGTTCTGACTGTCCATCCATCTGAGGGTGAAAAGCAATGCTAAAATGAAGTTTCATCCCTAATGCATCTTGTAACTTCCTCCAGAATTGAGAGGTAAATTTTGAATCCCTATAAGAAATGATTAAAGAAGGCACTCCACGAAGTCTTACAATTTTATTAATATAAATCTCTGCCAACTTATTTAAAGAATAGTCCATCCATACTGGGAGAAAAAATGAGTGAATTTAGTGAGTCTATCAATTACTACCCAAATTGCATCATGCTTTTTTTGGGTAAGCGATAATCCTATCACAAAATCCATAGTTACCTAATCCCATTTCCATTATCGTATAGTTATAGGCTGTAATAAACTTGGTGGGACTTGGTGCTCTGCTTTTACTTGCTGACAAATTAAACACTTACTTACAAACTCTGTTACATCTCGCTTCATGTCTAGCACCAATAATTTACTTTTAGGTCTTGGTACATTTTGTTACCCTCTGGATGCATTACATAGCTGCTATGGTGAGCTTCAGTTAAGATATTCTTCTTCAGTTTGGCTTGATTGGGAACATATAATCTCCACTTGTAATAAATGCTACCATTTGATCCTAATAAGAAGTCACCACCATTACCATCCTTCACTCATTTCTTTATAGTCTTCACATGCTCATCTTGTTTCTGAGCACTCTTGACTTGTTGAAAGAAGTTTGGCTTCACTTGCATTTCAGCTATAATTGCTCCATCTAGTGACAAGTTTAGCCTAACATTCATAGCCCGAAGGGCAGTTGATAATGGTCATTTATATGATATTTTTAGTATATTTTTAGGTGTTTAATTAGGTTAATTTTGTGTTAATTAGGTTAGATTTGAGTTTAATTGGTTAATTTTATGTTTTTTGAGTTAATTATAAATTTTGGTGTTTTTCAGGGTTAATTTGCAAGAAAAAGGACTTAATTGTAAAAAGGCAAGAAGATTTGGGCCAAAACTGGGAAATTAGAAAATTTATGTTAATTAGTGAACGTGAAGGTGAGTAGTGAAAGACCCATGGCCACGTGAATTGAAGAAGAAAAGAACACATGGCCATGTGTGAAAATGAACTAAGCAACACATGGCCACGTGATTAATAACAATGAAGCAACATGTGACCACGTGCAATGAAAGGAGGAAACACACATGACCACGTGTGAAGATCAACTAGCCAACATGTGACCACGTGTAGAAATACACTAGGAGACACGTGGCCATGTGCTGAAACTCCCACTTTGCGAAGGATTTTTTCGAGCTTCCTATTTGAGCAGAGTTCACTTCCTATTTTCTATCTGGAGTTTAAGAAGGAATCTACTATGATTTTGCCTTATAAATAGCAGTCTAAAAACACCAAAATTAGGAGATCAATTAGGGAATTAGGAATCTTAGAATTAAGCTTAGTTTATTTTACGTTGTTTTTATTTTTCTTTTCAACTTTGTCTTTAGTTTATAATTATATTTAGGAAATAGTTTTTTCTTCTTTTGCTAATGGATTCTTGAAATCTTATATTTTCATTGTTATGACTTTATTTTGAGCTTAATTTCAATATCGGTTGATTATTTCTTGATTTTAAGCATATTCTTATCTTTAATTGTATTGAGATTAATTATTGGTTTATTGAATAAATAACTAAAAATTGGTTTTGACATAGTTAATGATTTGCATGTTCTTGGATTAACTCTTTAATGTTTATGCATGATTATTATCCGAAATATGAGATGATTATGTGTTAATTTGATTGGTTAATACTAAGAGAGGAGGAATTAAGAATAAATTGGAGTTGAATCACTTGAGAAAGGCTTTAATGAATATTTAGGAAGTTAAAGCTAAATTTTCATGCTAAGTATTAGATTTGTCTATGAGTTTAATATTAAGAATGATATACTTGAATAAAGATATCTTGCTTTATTACTAGTTTTTCCATAATCACTAGTGTTTATATTGATTTTAAGTCATTACAATGAAAGTTAAGGTGGATAGTTCCTTTAGCAAGAGAATTCCAGTTATTGCTTTGTTTTTAATTCATGTTTTAGCTTTTGTTTTGTTTAATTGTTTATTTTATTTAATTTTTTCTTTTAAATCAAAAACATTTGGGAAAGAATCTCGGATTTATTTAATTCATACATAGATATTATTCTTAGCAATCCATGTTCCTTGGGTATGATATTTGGGGTCTTAATCTATATTTCCCTATATTACTAGCCGATCTAGTATACTTGCTAGCATCCAGTCAGCAGCCATAAATTTTGTGTTAAAGGCATTAACAATCACATTAGCCTTTCCTGTGTGATAGTCTATGAAGTAGTCGTAATCTTTTATCAACTTGAGCCAACATTTTTGTAGCAAATTCAGTTCCTTTTGAGTAAGTAGGTACTCTAGACTTTTTATAATCCGTGTAAATATAGCATCATAGACCATATAAGTAATGCCTTCATATTTTCAAGGCAAAAACAATGGTTGCCAGCTTGAGATCATGAGTATGTACAATTAGCTTCTCCCAATAGGGTAATTAGGCCTATACTAAGCCAAGCCATTTTTTTATTTTATTTTCATTTTAACTATTCTAATCTACTCCTTTAACCCTAATAAACATGTTTATATAATTTAATTTAATTTTATATACAATTTCCATATAAACGTAATATAAATTTAATCTAAAATAATTCAAATAAAATGAAAATGGTTAGAATTTGTAACCATTAACCTTATAAACTTGATATAGGCTCCTCAAACTTCCTTTTCCTTATCTTTTTTCCTAGAAGTGCCTTCACCTCCTTTGTTCCCTAATGATGGCCAAATTTTGCACCAAGTAAAACCATGATTATTCTTTTTCTTTTTTGAAAAATAATTGCATAAATGAAATCTACATACTTAAATTTACATCTTAGAATCAACAATGAAAATTTTCTCTATCAATTTCTCTAACCTCAAAATTACACTCTAACTTTGATCCCTTAGTTTATTCCAATTTTTCCACTCAAACTAGAGGTTAGAGGCTCTGATGATATTGTAGAGGAGCTGAATATAATCTAGAAGGCTTAATTTTGGTGGGAATTTGGAAGAGAAAAGAAGAAAAATGGAGGAGAGATTGAGAGAGAAAGGTATGGTCAAGAAGGAAGAAGGGGAAGAGAGCCAAATTCTAGATTTATCTTTAGAAATCTAATATTTTGGGGTTTAAACACCCTGATTTTTAAGCTGGTCTGGTCCAATCACCTAATTCAAGCCCAACTTGATTTTTAAGCCCATTTATGCACTCTAATTTATTTCTCTCTCTTTCCAACTCCAAATTCACTCAAAATTAATTTCATAATTCTTAAAATAATAAATTAAGCCTTGAAAAAATTTAGCTCAATTGGAGTCCGTTTTTGATCAGGTTCATTGAAATTGGTTCGATTCAACCATTTTTAGTGTCACCGTAAAATTTAATTTTTCACACCAAAATGTTTTACATATCATTTTGTGTAGATCTGGAAATTTTGAGAATTTTTAGAGATCATTTACTATTTTTAAAGTCCAGTCAAACCATTAGTCAACTAGGATACTTTTTAAACCAAAACCGTTGAATTTTTCTTATTTTCGACTTTTGGGGACCTATTTGGCCTCATTTTGACTTCAAATTTTCACCTTGGGCTCACCGTGACTGATATTTTTTGATAGTTAAATAAAATATTTTTTAGTACTGGGCGTATTTTTCTGTTCGAGCATACTAGTCAACTATGAAAAATACTATTCAAGGCTAAGCCGATATTTAGGCCATTGTAGTTATTTTAATTCGTACCTTTGGGTACCATAATATCACCCATTTTCCACATCCTTAAAGAGGTAAATGCTTACTATAAGAAATAATAAGGCATTATGATAAGTAATATGAATGTAATGATATAAGATTTCATGACTTGATCAAATTATTAATTTAAATAGAATCATGTATTGTAAATGGAAAATACCAAAATGGATGAAGTTATGTTTGGACATGTAGCTTTATAGTATCATGGTATCACATGTATGTGACTATAACTGTAATTACTTGATTCTTTCTATACTTAAGACCATGAGTTATATATGAACACAAATATCATTTGATGGTTTGACATTAATCATATTTACAAGTGCACATTCCTTACCATTATGTGTTTCATATTTGATATTAGTAATTGATGTTATGACTGATACCCAACTCAAAAATTGGACTACTCATTGCATGTAAGGACATTCAATATATGAACTTACAATCTATGTAGGCAAATTTGGTATAATTTATAGGTTAAGTGAAAGCTATTATTTCAGAATGTTAATTAGCTACAAGTGTACATATGACATGAGGAAATTATATAGTGGTAATAACAAAATTGAGATCATTAATAAAATGCATACAATACACTGGATTATAAAATGAGCATTTGTATGATATGATATTTTTTAGTTTATTATGTACGCATATAGACCTATTTGATTAGTATAGTTACAAGTAAGCAGTTACTAGGATTTAACCATGAATATAATTTTGCATATATACATAAAATTCATTTGAGTGGTTAGGATTAACTTTAACTAAAAATAATAAATTTCACTCAAGTAAATTCAGTTGTTATAGGTATACTTAAGAATCACATAAATGTTTAGAGGTTAGTAAGGGTTATATAAGTAAGTGAATTTAAAATAAGTAACGAAGTTGTACTGTAAGTAACTAGTGGGATAATGTTAAAGAAATATACGGATGCATGCACTGTATAGTTTTGCACAAATAAGTATGTGTATCAGCAAGTGTTTTAACTTAATATGTATGTAATTAAACTACGAGTTAAGGTTTATGTGATAATGTAATAAGAAAGCATGACAGAGGTAATTGTGTGGTATCATGTATCGCCGTGAACATCCTACCTGTTCTTATTACTATTTCATTATTTACTTAATTGCATGTTTACATGTGCGTGTTTAATTGATGACTTCTATGAGGGGTCGTCCCTATGATGTTGTTCCCTACTAAGATAGTAAGCTTAGCATGGGTGTTTATCCATGTAGGTACCCAAATTAGGACTTTTCTATAGGGACTTGATCTGCTGCAGGAAGGCCAACACAAAACTTAGGAAAAAGTAAGAAGTCCTAAATTTTCTACTTTTGTGTATATACATGATACTTTGTATAAGGAAATGTTGTAATGTAGAATTTGCTGGGCATAACTAACTTTTGTAAAGTATAATAGTACTTGTGTTGGAAATAGTGGATATGTAAATATACATATGACAAATTTAATTTTTTTGACCTTGAGATTTATATGTGAGTTTATAATATGCAAACTTGATATATTCTTCAATAATGGATGCAAAGGATTGGTAATTAGGTTACGTTTATTATCTATATGGTATGTATTGTAACAGAAAAGGCCCTCAGAGGGAGCATACATTTATTGGTATCAGAGCATATGTTTAGATGGTTATAGTCAATAGGAGTCTAAGAATAAGTTATTACAATTAATTGGGGAGTATTGGCCTAATGCAGATGTCCCTATTTTCTTATAGATATTAGAATATAAAGATATATTAAGAAACTATTATAAAAACAAAATGACCAAAAGTGAGAATTCTTGTGAGTAAAGTTCCCTAAAAGTTATAGTTGGTATTTCTTTTATCATTATCAAAGATATGTATACGATGATAGTTTAGACTTTTAACCCCTGTATTTATACACATAATGAATGTATCTGGTAAGGTTTTAGCTATAGAATAAGATAGCACATGACATATATGAAATCAGTTCGTTGGATCATAGTATATGTGTATGAATAGAGTATATAGAGGTTACATCAATATGATACATGAAAAAGAATTTTTGTTAACATGATAAGGTTATCCCTATATGAAGTTGATATAATGCTTGGTTTAGATTAGTTATGACACTTTGTATACCTGTTAGTGACTCTTTAACATTGTGGGCAATTGTTTAAAAATTTTGTAACATGGGATGGGGCAAACATTTACACTACATAAGAACATGCATTCATGTCCTATTGCATACAAGAAATCATCATCCTTTTATAGCATTAACATCATTTGACAAGACATGAAAAACATGAAATTATATGCATAAGCCCCAATTAAAAAGGAAACTAATAGGTTGTATATTAAGTGCAGTAATGATAAAAAAGAGAAAGTTATCACTAAAGAAAGATAGTGATAGATAAAACCTAAATGTGATAAATTAAAAGATAAGGGAAGCAAGGAAGGATAGTATTAGATAAAGTTTGATTATAATAAAATCAGGATTACGGAAGGCAAGTGACGAGGTTTGGTAAATGCTATAGTTATGAATTTTGAGGACTATTCTTTTGAAGAGGAGAGCAATGTAAGGCCCTCACATACAGCCTAGTAGAAATTGAGCATGCCTAAGGAGCATTAGGAAGATGATATAAATGGGATAAGTATTTTAAGTGTAAGAAAGGACCTAGAGGCAATTAAATTAAAAGTGCAGGGCAATATAGTAAATTGATTAAGTGGCATGCACATGCATAATTAAAGGGACATAAAGTATGGATTAAATTAGAAATGATGAAAAAATTGGGGTGGAATTGGAGAACTAAAAAGGAGGGAAGAAGATGCAATTTCTCTAAGATTAACAAATGGACCAATAAATTGTGAATATTGTCTTAGGAAAACTCAAGAAATTACATGGTATTTAAATAGGAATGGGAGCAGATCAATTCAAGGAAAAATTTCAAAAAATGAACATTCAAAATGCTCTCCATTTTCTTAAACTAAAATCATATATTCAATTTGCACAATTGAAGAGGAGAGAGAGAGAGAGAGTTTGGAGTTTAAATGCTTTAAGGTAAGATTATCCTCTATTTCTCCTCTCTCTCTTGCTTTTCACATACGGAGAATTAAAATTCATATTGATATAGAATATTTACATGTGTAATTTACTATATTAGAGGGAGGAAATAGAAAGAAGAAGAAGGAGGTAGAAAGGAGCTAAAGGAGTATTTAGGGTACATTTTAAGGCATATGAACTTTTAATCTTCTTATATGTGCTTACCTATGTAAAATTACTAAAAATATTATATTAGATATGTTAATGAGGTGAAAATATTATTGTGATTCTTAGATGTGCATGGGAGATGAAATATAATAAGTATTCTTGAGATAGGAGAATTTTGTCATAGGTTTCACTTGACCCAATAGGATTGTTTTAAGTATAAGTTGAGTTATAGAGATCCAAATGGGGTGATTCAAATTAAAGCATAAACTAGACATATAGAACTAAAATTCTTATGAGATGTTGACACTTGATTTTGCGTCTAAAAGGCTTAAAGTTTGGTATGAACTGGTGTCATGGCTGATGCCCTATCATTTGGAGAAGCTTATAGTTTTTTGTGTATATCTCAAGATTTAAAATTTACAATTGCTTGATTTTTAATGATTTGGAAACTAAAGATATAGGGAAATAACTTTTTATAAGACTATGTTTCCTAAAAATCACATTTACTTTGCAAAAAACTTTGTACAAGTTAGAGCAGAAAATCCATCCATTGAAAAATCAGGGCCTTAAATCGACTTGACCGAGCCAATCAATTAACCCAACCGGGTCAAACCATTTTGGACCGACTAGAACACAACTGAACTGATCGAAACAATCTTTTCCCGGCTGGGTCACTCTTCCATTTTAGCCTAAACTTGACTTTTTGACCTCGAAATGTTACAAAAACTTACTCAGACTTCCTTAAACTCTTTTACAAAACTTTAAACATATATATAGGGATATAGTAGGCCACAAAATACATGTAATAGATGAATGAACATTGAGATATCTTTACAGGGTAAACACAAACATAAGAAGTTATATCACGCCATTTGGTTTTTATGCTTGCTAACTCTAAATATCAATTCCATGCATGTATAAAAATGTAGCTTGACTATAAGAGTGTATAAATATATATACATAAATATAATATGGACATGTATGAATATGTGTTGAAGCAGGAATGGGTATGACATGCATACTTGAGTAATTGTATTGGTTATACAATTTTGATTGAGTGTGCCAGATACATTAATCCATTTGGATGTGTGGAAATATGTTCAAATATAAGGATGAATAGGATATGTACATAGTGAATCATGTAGATATATATATATATATATATATATATATATATATATGTTAGTTTCCAAATAATTATAATAATTATGAAAATATTATATGAGTATGAAAATGAAATGTGTAAGTATAAAGGTATATGCATAGTTAATATATGTCTTAACCATATCACATATCTTAATGAAATATGGGAGTGCATATATATATATGCATATATTATCTTATTAATGAAACAAATAATAGAATGAGAATAAGTAGGGCATTTATATACAAGTGAAGAGCTTTGCGCTTTTGTATTAATTACAAGTACAAGATGTATATACATAAACTTGTATATTATTCTATACTCTTAAATGTGTACTTATGATTGAGCTAATGATGTACACTTTTGAAAAGAGAGAAAAATAATAAAAATCAAAATAAAGGAATTACAGTTGCCTATGTTTATATGTAGGTTATGGATAGATAGACATACATATAAAGGTATAATGTAGTTCCCACAGGACTGGCCCTATTTGGTTCAAATACCAACCGTATTTGGGTCACATAACTGATGTGACCCAATTAGGTGCTATTTGACCATCACTGAGGCTAGTCCTAGTGGGAACTACATTATACTTTATATGTACTGTTCTATCTATCCATAACCTACATATAACATAGGCACCTGTTATCCACATCTTTAGAGAGGTGCATGCTTGCTATAAGAAATAATTAAAGAATTATAATAAGTAATATGAAAGTGATGATATAAGGTTTCATGACTTGATCTAGTTATTAATTTATATAGAATTATTTATTGGAAATGGAAAATACAAAATTGGATGAGGTTATGTTTTGACATGTAACTTTATAGTATCATGGTATCACATGTATGTGACTGTAACTGTAATTACATGATGCTTTCTATACTTAAGACCATAAGTTATATATGAACACAAGTATCATTTAATGGTTTGACAATAATCATATTTGTTAATGCACCTTCCTTACCATTATGTGTTGCATTTTGATATTAGTAATTGATGTTGTGACTCATGGCCAACTCAAAAACTGGACTACTCATTGCATGTAAGGAAATTTAATATGCAAACCTATAAGCTATGTAGGCAACTTTGGTCTAATTTATAGTTTAAACAAAAGCTATGATTTCAGAATCTTAATGACTTAGAAGTGTACATACGAAATAAGGAAATGATATAATGATAATAATAAATAAAGATCATTAATAAAATTCATAGAATACATCGGATTATAAAATAAGCATTTGTATGATATGAGATTTGTTAGTTTATTATGTATGCATATAAACCTATTTGTTTAGTATAGTTACAAGTAAGCAATTACTAGGATTTTACCATGAATTTAATTTTGCATATATAAAATTCATGTGAGTGGTTAGGATTAACTAAAAATAATAAATGTGAATCAAGTAAATTCAGTTGATATAGGTATGCTTAAGAATCATATAAAAGTTTAGAGGTTAGTAAGGGTTGCATAAGTAAGTGAATTTGTAATAAGTAATGAAGTTGTACTGTAAGTAACTAGTAGGATAATGTTAAAGAAATATGCAGACGCATGCACTAAATAGTTTTGCATAAATGAGTACATATATCAACAAGTTTTTTAACTTAGTATGTATGTAATTAACCTACGGGTTAAAGTTTATATGATAACATAATGAGGGAGTATGATAGAGGTAAATGTGTAGTATCATGTATGGTTGTGAACATCTTACCTATTCTTGTTACTATTTCATTGTATACTTAATTGCATGTTCACATATGTGTGTGTTTAATTGATGACTTCTCTGAGGGGTCATCCCTATGATTTTTTTCCCACTAAGCTAGTAAGCTTAGCATGGGTATTTATCTGTATAGGTACCCAAATTAGGACTCTTCTATAGGGATGCGATCTGCAGTAGGAAGGCTAACACAAGACTTAGGAAGAAGTCAAGAGTATAAGTCCTAAATTTTCTGCTTTTGTATATGTACATGATACTTTGGGTAGATACTGTGACCCGAGGCAACCTAGACAAGGGTTACTCGATGATGAGGAAATAGTGTATTACTGAAAGCAGGTTCGGATCTCAAAGCTTCGATAGTGGGTTTGTCACTCTCTTTTAAAGATTTTCGTGATTTTCCAAATACTTTTAAAAAATTTTCTAGTGTTTTAAAAAGATAGTCAAAAAATCATATTTTTGGATTGATTGTGTTGATAGACGACCGTCTATCACCTGAAGGACGACCGTTTATGGGTCTTCACCTCTAAAACAATGTAAATCAAGGGGCCATTTTGGAAAATCTGAGATCTAGTGATGAGGGACAGCCGTCCCTGGGTTAAAACCCTGATTTTCCCACGTTTTCCTGGAATTTCAAAAAGAGAAAGGTTTATGATAAAGATTAGGTCCAAATTTTATTGATTTTATCTCCTAATCTAGCGATTTTTGAGTTGTGATTGGATTGAAACTCTCTTTTAGGTATATAAACAAAAATTTACCATTTTTAAATGGAGAGGAATCATTATTCTTTGGAAGAATACCATTAGAGAAAGAAGAAAATCAATTTCTTTCTCTCTCTAAAAGGCTTATGCCTTTGCAATCTTTTTGACTCACATCATACAAATTTCATACTTCTTTTTAAAGAATCAAAGACCATGATTCGGAGCAGAGATCTGGACTTTAAAAATCATAGAGTCAGAATATCTTTAGAGGGTAACATTCTAGGCTCTTTCATATTTTCTCTCTCTACAGTTTGTTTACCTAAATTTCATGATTACTTGGATTTTAAATTGATTTATTTTGACTGTTAAGACTAGATGATGCGCTTGCTTTGTCAAAGTATGATTTGTTTCTGATTTGTGTGATGTATTAGAGGCATGATTATAAAAAGGGATTCCTCTATTGTTGATTTGAAGTTTCCTTTTTTTTAACATGTATATGTGGTGTATTTCCTTAATTTTAATGCAATTTGATGTATGCTTTGGTGTTTTAATGTGTTTTGGCATGATTTGATGATTAATTATTGCATATCTAGGGCTCAAATATTTATTTGTGTAATTTCTTGCATTTTTCTTTCATTCTGCAAGTTTTTATTCTGTTCCAGAGGTGAGAGACGGAAAGAAGGTGTGAGGGATGGCCATCCCTCATTCGAAGGATGGGACGTCCTTTTGCCTTCCTCCTGGCCATCCTTCACTCTATGGTTGGCCGTTCCTCGCTTTTTTTGTCTGTCCCTAGGGTATTTCTTAGGGATTTTTTCCATGCATTTTAGGGGTTTTTTGTGTCTTTTATTTTAATTTCCATTTTTAGGCAGTATTTATGTAATATTTAGTATGTTTTGTTGCTGTTCACATGCTGCTGTACCTGTAATTAACTTGCTTGTGTGTACAAATTCTTTTTATCTTCAATACTAACTAATTTGCTTGTTTTGTTCCTTTCAAGCAGTTTATGTATTCATGGCCTTAAAGGACATATAACATTCCCATGGGAAGTTGTGCTCTTGCTTTGGTCGCCTTTTTATCCGGGTTACTTCAAATTTATTTTGCTTAGTTATTGTGCTGTTGTTTATTTATTTACTTTCTTTATAATTTATTGTTTAATTGGATGTATTAATTTTGGGATGTAATAGGTAGTAATAAAATGGTTTTTGCACATTAAAATATAATATATCACTTAAATCATTTTTACTGATAAATTGGATTTTCTCTAATAAAAATGGATCAATGTCTAACTTTTAATCCAGAAAATCACGCAATATAATAAAAGTCTTTTTGTAAATATGTATGAGGGAACCAATATTTCCAAACAAATTAATAACCCATTTTTTGTATGATATTTATTATGTTTCTTTTGTACATTATTCTTTTCTTTAGAACGATTTGCTTATGTAATAAATTCAGTATGACTTTATTTATTTATTGCTTTCTTTACTTGCTTGGGATGATTGCTTGCATCATGTGAGAGAGGAAAGTGGATTAATTCTAAAACTCAATTGTAAAATAACACCTAATCAAGATGCCTAATAAGAGGGATATCCCAAATACCAGTCTCTATTTGGGCATCAAAATAAGGTTGAGATTCAATTTTCAACGTTCTGTTTGGTGGCGACTCTATGACACCTGCCTTATTGAGCCTATCAGTAGATGCTTTCATGGGTTGATTGTCAATAATAATTTAGATTCAATCCTTTTGTTGCGAAACAACCAATTTATGATCAGAAGTGAGCCTCCTCTGATCTCATACCCTAAAAGCGGGACTTCGAAAGCAAAATTTAAAATATAGGGCGGGCTTTGGCACACGTCACACTTTGTATATGGAAATATTGTATTGTAGAATTTGCTAGGCAAACCTAAATTTTGTAATGTATAACAGTACTTGTGTTGGAAATAGTGGATATGTAAACATGCATATAACATGTTTAATGTTTTGACCTTAAAATTTATACATGAGTTTATAATATGCAAACTTGATACATTCTTCAATAATGGATGCAAATGATTAGTAATGGGGTTACATTTATTATTGATATGGTATGTATGGTAATAGAAAAGGCCCTTGGAGGGAGTATTATTGGTACAAGAGCATATGTTTAGGCGATTATGGTCAATAGGAGTTTAGGAATATATTATTATGGTTAGTTAGGTAGTATTGGCCTAATGTACATGTCCCTATTTTTCTATAGATAGTAGACTAAAAAGAGATCTTAAGAGGATGTTATAGAAACGAAATAACCAAAAGTGAGAATTCTTATGAGTAAAGTGCCCTAAAAGTTATAGTTGGTATTTCTTTTATCCTTATCAAAGATATGTATATGATGACAATTTAGATTTTCAACCCCTCTATGTATATGCACAGAGAAAGTATCTGATAAGGTGTTAACTATAGATTAAGATAGCATATGACATACATGAGGTCAGTTCTTTGGACCATATTATATGTGTATGAATAGAGTATATGGAGGTTGCATCAATATGACATATGAAAAATAATTTGTATGAACATGATAAGGTCAGACCATAGAGAAATTTGAGAATCCTCCTCAACTGGTGCAAAGATAGAGTTAAAGAAATTAATTGAATCAGTGGCTTTTATTTGCCCTTTAATCACAATCCAGTATTGATCCTTAGAACTTTCCATTTTTTTCTAAGAAACTACATTTGATCCAATATACCATTATATCCTCATTATTCCAATTAAAGTTCAATAAACTCCAATAAAAAATTTGTTTACCCAATACCCATTTGATATCAATATATTCATAACTTGTTGCCTTGGTTTCTTATAACGTCAAAAAGTGAATCCTCTTTTTTCCAACCTAGGAAGCCAACACACTTTTCTTAGTCCCTAAATTAAATCCTTTTAAATTCCTACTTTTGTTGGTTAAAAAGATGGATAATTCCTTTTAAATTCCTACTTCTGTTGGTTAAAAAGATGGATAATTAAAATGTTCAATGGATTAATTAAAATATCTTATAATTACAGTATGATAATTTCCTATACAATCCTCCAAAAATTCTTATTTGGTCTCTTTCGAAATTGCTATGAAATCTATTTTGAATTTCACTTACTGCAGGAGTCCCTTTGAACTACATGTTTGGTCTCTCAGCTATATTACCCTCTTGACATATGGGCTTGGGCCAACCAAAAATGTGATTAGTGGATTGAATCCCATTAAATCTGGATTCCTATCAGTTGGCCTCAGTAACTATCTTGGCCTTTTGTCAATGAGGTCTCTATTCAAAATTGGGCTTCTAAATTGGATTATCATGTATTCTTAAGCTCAGGATAGATTTATATTTTATTCTCTTATATTTAACTTCTTTCTAATTTTAATTTTAGTTTTATTTTCTTATCTTATTTGATTGTCAAATTATTGTATTATTTACAAGGCATGTACCTATTTTATATTAATGAAATAAACATTACTTTATTCTTTTTCATTTCTTTGTATTTTTTATATTTTTATATTTTCTTATTTAAATTGTTTACTATATAGATAGAAGAAAAATAAATAATTTATAAACTAATCATTACATGAATAGAAATTAAACATATAATTATGAAAGAAATTTAAATATCACAACAACATAATACCTCCATAAACAAAATGCCGATTAATCCTATTTCATTTATCTATTGTCGAAGACCCCGGACAAAATAGGATATCTACATAGCCTTAAGAGCATTAGTTCTCAATTTATGGCCTTATATATGGTTACAAAACCGAATCTAGACCCTTTTTTGCTTAATTTTTAGTAATAAAAACCCTATTAACGTGACCAAACCATGAGAATATATTCCTTATACCAAAATTTGGCTAGCCAATAGGAAGATTGTCAACAAATATATTTATCTTACCACCAGATTACTTTTTGGTGCACTAAATGCTGGAAAGTATAACATCGTCTTAACTATAAACAACTTTCCTTATTTGTTCTCATTCGGAAGTGCATTAATGGATTCATTTGCAATGTTTTAAAAATTGAATAGAAAATTAAATCTGACGCCTGAATGAGTTATTATTGGATCGATTCAATTAGATTCTATTAAATGTTTTTTTTTTAATTTTATAAAACTAGTTGTAAGGTGACATTATGTGTGGTATAATATAACTACGAAAAAATAAAAAATAATATAAATATGAAAAGGCAATACATAAATAAAGAATAAATAAAAAAGGAAAAATATACCATAATTTTTTTTATAATTCATCAATTGACACATAAATAAAAAAATAAAGTAAGAATGACAAAAAAAAAGAAAAGAATTAGGGGATGAATGACTTCAAGTATAATAAATTATCTACTACAAATTATATCATTTAAATAAAATGAAAAACATATTTACCTCTCATAGCGCATAAACTTTTAAGCAGCGAAAGCATAGAAAACTAAATAGAGGAAGCTAAGAATCTTGTTTTGTGTCACGAGCTAGACTTTTATCCATGGACAATGAATGCGAGATAAGAGCAACAATTCCATGGTTTAAATAACCCTTGTTAATTGTGAGTTTTCAAGAGGTAGAAAATAATACTAAATTCTTTTTAGGGAAAGTTTATGGGATTCAAGTGACATGATCAGTAACCTCAAAACTGATTTCTGATCCCCTTTATATGGAAGTATACTGAAGTCTTTTTTCTAGTATAACTCAGATTGTTTCTAAGATAGGATCAGACAGTTATAATAAGATAAAGATACTTGTATCTTTATTTGATTGAAACTCATCAAATATAAAGTCATGGGCGTATCTAAACACTATCATCTCCCACTCGCACATGACATAATGATCTCTAGTGATACAAGTAGATAAACCATGCGATCAACATTCCTCGAGAGCACTATTGCTATATATCGGTTAAGGATAAATAGCATCTCAAAAAAACAAGATCCTCTTATCCATGTATGCCTAACCCCAAATTGCCTTCTCACATTCACTATTTTAACTCATGATCTCATAAAATAATTTTTGTGTTTGCTATTATGTTTCTGCTAAAAAAAGTATAATATGCATACCGGTGAACCATAAATCCATTGAATGTGATCAAAAGGCTATCTTCCCTTCTTACTATATGCCATCCATTATGATTTAGCTCACTTTTCTTGCTAGATTCGCGAAGCCGAATTTTTCTTATGGCCTTTTGGAGACTAGCTAAGCTAGTCACATTGAACCATACTTCAGGGATAAGTTAAGGGTCCTAAGGGTTGAAATTCAATAGGGTCTCATACTAGGGAAAGTTAAGATTAGTTGCATTGAATTCCCATCCTTTGCTCAACTTAGGCACACATGGTAAGAAACATATGTCATAGTGTCCTTTCCTTCCTTTAAAAGAGTGCATTCTCACAATATATATATATATATATATATATATATATATATATATATATATATATATATATATATATATATATATAAGGTTGTGATGCACTGAAGTATCCAAATTTAGTCTACTTACAAAAGGACTATTTATGGCTTTTAGGACAGAACATGATAGTTACATCTAACTTATCATGAGATTACACTTAATCCTATTTTGAATCTTAATCCAAAGCATACAACCTTATATATTTATGCAATATGACACTTTTATTTTTGAATAGCCTCTCGAGCTTCACTATATGTTCAAAAATTGCCCCATCTTAGTCTTTCTCAACCCAATAGCAAAACTAAGGTAAATATCCATGTGAGTGGGCTACTTCTCTATCCGACATGCTCAATCTCATAATCAATAAAGTAAATGTTCACACATTAAACATTCACACTCGTATATTGCAAACAATAAAGTTTATTATTATTATTCATAAATAATACAGTTTAAGGATTACATAAAGTAAATAGTACTAATGAAATCCTACAGAAACCTTGAGATCTAATGTGTCTTCCAAACACATCCTCTCATTATAGGTTTTGTCAATGAATCTGTAATCATACCATGCATAAAAACGTACTGCAAGTTCACTTCTCTTCGTGCAATAATATCTCTTATATATTGATATTTAATGTCAATATGTTTAGTCCTACTATGAAATTTTGAATCCTTGATGTAAACTATTGATGCTTGACTATTACTATAAATTTTCAATGGTTCCTTTAAGGCAGTTACTCTCAAATGGTCCATAAACCATTTTAGCCAAACTACCTATTGTACTGCAGCTAAGGAAGTGACAAATTCAAATGCCATTATTGATAAAGCTACAGAGTATAATATGCATGCTGGTAAACCAAAAATTCCCTGAATGTGATTAAAATGATATCTTCCCCTCCTAGTATATGCCACCCATTATGATTCAGCTCACTTTTCTAGCTAGATCTGCCAAACTAAATTTTTCTTATGGGCTCTTGGAGACTAACTAAACTAGCCACACTGAACCATACTTTAGCGATAAGTTAAAGGTCTTAAGGGTTGAAATTCAATAGGCTCTTATACTAGGGAAAGTTGAGATCAGTTAGATTAAATTCCCATCTGTTGGTTGACTTAAGCACATATGGTATGAAACATGTGTTATAGTGTTCTTTCCTTCACTTAAATGAGTTCATTCTCACTATATATATATATATATATATCCCATTTTGAATCTCAATCCAAAGCATACAACCTCATGTATTTCTTTATCTTGCACCTTAACAAGATTAATCTTGTAATTTCTGTAAAGTGAAACTTTTATTTTTGAACAGCCTTTCGAGCTTTACCATATGTTCAGAAATTGCCCAATCATAGTCTTTGTCAACTTATTTGCAAAACTAAGGTAAATATCCATGTAAGTGGGCTACTTCTCTATCCAACATTCTTAATCTCATAGTTAATAAAGTAAATGTTCACACATTAAATATTCACACTCGTGTATTGCAAACAATGAAGTTTATTATTTTTTTTCATAAATAATAAAGTTTAGGGATTACATAAAGTAAATAGTACTAATTAAATCCTATGCAAACCTTGAGATCTAATGTGTCTTTCAAACACATCCTTTCATTATAGGTTTTGTCAATAAATATGCAACATACCATGCGTAAAAACGTAGTGCAAGTTCACTTTTCTTCGTACAACAATATATCTTATGTATTGATACTTAATGTCATTATGTTTAGTTCTACTATGAAATTTTGAATCTTTGATGTAAGCTATCGATGCTTGACTATTACTATAGACTGTCAATGGTTCCTCTAAGGCAGTTACTCTCAAATGGTCTATAAACCATTTTAGCCAAACTACCTCTTAGACTGCAGCTAAGGAAGTGATAAATTCAAATGCCATTATTGATAGAGCTACACAGGTTTGTTTCTTACTACTCCAAGAGATGTCACCTTTGGCAAGCAAGAATATATACCATGATGTGGATTTCCTATCATCTATATCTCTTCCCTAATCACCATTTGTATATCTTTTCAATCGTAAACCCTTGCCTTGATAACATAAAGAATAGTCAGCGGTACCTTTATGGTATCTAATTATCCTTTTAACTTCTTTCCAATATGCTTCAGTTGGGTTGGACTGATATCTACATACCATGCCTATTGCATATCATATATCAATTCTTGTATACAACATTACATACATAAGACTACCCATGGCACTGGTATATGGAACGCTCCTCATATATTCCATTTCTTTTGGCATCTTAGGATATATACTTTTGCTAAGAAACTGATTCTTGGCAATGGGGTTATCTAGGAGTTTCCCGTTTTTCATATTAAATTGTTTAAGGAATTTGTTAGTGTATGAATATTATGAACGAGACAACAACCTTCTCAAATGATCATTTGAAATCTTAACTCTAAAAATATAATCTACTTGACCCACATCTTTCATATCAAAGTTGGATGATAACCAATCTTTGATTTCATTTACGCACCCTTTGTCATTTCCAGCTACGAGTATGTCGTCTACATACAGTGACAAAATGACAAATTTCCTTTCCAAGCTTTTATAGTAAGTACAATGGTCTTCATCAATCATGCTGATCGCATTCGATATGATTGTATCATGAAATCTCAAATATCATTATCTTGAAGATTATTTAAGACTATAGATTGATCTCATCAATCGACAAACCTTATGTTTATTACTTTTCTTGATAAAACTTATAGGTTCTTCCATATAGATTTCTTCATCTAATATATCCTCTATTAAGTAAAGTAGTATTCACATCCATTTGATAAAGCTTTAGGTCCAAACTTGTCACTATGGCAAGAATCAACCTTATGGATGTAAATCTAACAACAAGTGAGAAAGTCTCCCTATAGTCAATCCCTTCCTATGTGTGAATCCCTTAATAACTAGCCAAGCCTTGTAACTTTTGATACTTCCATCAGCCTTTCATTTAACTTTAAGAATCCACTTATTGATAATTGGTTTATATCCTTGTAGTAGATCAATTAGTTCCCAAATATAGTTTGATCTTATAGATATCATTTCTTCTTCCATTGCTTTAATTGGATTTTCCTTAGCTGGGTAAGAGTTACTCTTTTGAACATTTTTAGGCTATTCTTCGTCCTATGGCATAACTAAAAGGGCCTCATTTAAGACTTCAATCTCAAATCATTGGTGTGAACACTTATCTTTTTATGCTTTTACAATTCCAACTCGTGATAAACATATCTCATATATTTATCCTAATTCGAAATGTTCCTACTAGGATGAAGCTCAATACCCCCATTAGGATTGAGTTCTATATTCCCACTAGAATTATAAATACTCCCATTTGGTTGAAGATCCTGAACATCTAAATCATGATCATTTTGAAGAGGAAGGTCTCGACCTTCTTCCTCTAACTCCCTTCCACTTGGATGGAGTGATCCTAATGGTTCCTATTTTTTAGTTTCATAAAAAAAGTGTGAAGTCTTGATTCACTTTGCCTAACTTTAGAAATTCATTTTCTAAGAATATGTTATCTCGTGATTGAAATTTTGTCACTATGCCATTTCTTACTCATCCATGAAAATGTATCTTTTTTATACTTCAGAATATATCACAAAGGTACTCATTTTGCCTCTTGGTCCTAATTTACCAAATTTACTTGAAGTATCATGGATGTAAACGACACAATCCTAAGGTTGTAAATGGCTTAGGTTAGGTTGTCGACAAGTCCATAACTCATAAAAAATGGATGTGACATATTTGGAGGGCAGACAATTTAAAACATATATGACAGTCAATAAAACATCTCTCCAATAAGAGAATGGCAAATTTGCCGCAGCCATCATAAATCTTACCATGTTTAGGAGAGTCCTATTTCTCCTATTCGCAATAAAATTTTGTTGTGGAGTGCTGGGGATGGACAACTGATGTTTAATCCCCATTTCATCCATAATGCTTTAAACTCATTTGAAAGATATTCTCAACCTTGGTCAGTTCTTAAAGCTTTAATATTCCAGTCTAATTGATTTTCAACTAAGTTGATATAAGTCTTAAAATAACTCAATTGCCTTTGACTTGTGAGAAATCAAATCAATATGACCATACCTAATATAGTCATCTATAAATGTGATGAAATAGTAGGCCCCATGCCTTGCCCTAATATTCATTAGATCACACACATTACAATGAATTAATTGCAATGGAAATTCGGCTCTAGTTCTTTTTTTAAATGGTTTTCTAACTAGTTTTCCTTTTAGGCGATGCTTATAAGTAGGCAATTCAACCTTATTTGAATCATTTAACAAACCTACTTTGGCTAACCAACTCATTCGATCTTACTCGATGGGGTTTAATCTAGCATGCCATAATTTCACATTATTCTCATAGTTATGTGAAGTAGATAAAATCAAAGAAAAACTTGATTTATTCATATGGTTAGGATCAATATCCATAACAATAAAATTATTCAAAATAAAACCAGAACCATAATAAACATCATTTAAATCTAAGCATACACTGTTATCCTTAAAATGTAAATCTAAATAAGTTTTATCAAAGTAAGAATAGAAACTAAATTCCTACGAATAGCTAGAGCATAAGTACATCATATAGGAGTAGGGTTCATCCTTCATGCAATTGGGTTTTAGTGTAATAAAATTAAAATTAGAATGCAATAGAAAAATAAAACCCACTAGGATCCATGCGATTTAATTAATTCAAAAGGAGGAAATAAATGATTGCCAACCTATTGAAGTTCAGAAATACAAAATTTTTAGGTGATGCTCAATTGAACCACCACCCACTATCGGTATCCACACTCAAACGTGATGAAAGAGACACCCAGGGGTGTTAGCTCCCTTTCTTTTGGTAGCTAGGGTTGTGGTTTCTATTCCTTTTCTCAAAAGTAACAGAATGATTTGTCTACACACTCAAAATGATGGCTGCCACTTGTTTTATGTTTTCTTAGGGTTTTAAAACACACACACACACAACCCTAATTTGTAGAGCGAGAAAATTTTGGGTGTGCACACACACACACACACACACACACACACACACATATTACTTCTTATTCTAAATAAGAATTATAATTTTTCTTTAAAATTTATTTTGAATTCTATTTATGACAAAATCAAAATTCGAAATGCCCAAATGGACCCTAATTCGTTCATTATGTTCTTGATGTGTAACCAAATAGGTTCATATTAGGTTAGTAGTGGGCCCCAATCCCATCATAGGCCTACAAGTCAAAAGTAGCCTTTAGTAAAGCATTGTGACTACCCAAATAATATGAATATTGATAATTCGATTTGAACCTAATTGATAGAGTATGTTATGATCTTTTTGTCACACAATATCTTATTTGAGCATAATTCATGGTCCATATCAAACTTATATAGTTCTAACATATAATTTCTCAATCACTAAGTGGATTCATAATATTAAATGACATTGATCACTCTGTCAATTCAATTAAGCACGGCTATGTATTTTTCAATCCTACTTATCGAGGGGCCCAAAAGATATCTCTCTTAAAAGAGAGGGACAAATTCCATTTTGATTATTCATTATCCTCTGTATGATTCTTATCATATCCAATCATTACCTATATGATTATCCGATTAAAGATAATATTTGATTATGTCAAAACATAATGTTCCTTATGTATGAAACTGTGATAATATCAGGTTTAAGGATTCGATAACATAACTAATCTTAGGTTTAAGGATTTGATAACATAACTATTATGAGATCACTAATGACACTAACCCATATAGTATCTTATAGTGGGTTTATCCAATATGTTGTTCTCTAACAAGTACCTATAATTTGATTTATATTACCATATATAATCATCTCATGATTATCAATCAAACCTATACTAGTCTTGATTTATCATTATTACTTTAATGATAAACGACTAGGGATAGCTAGAATAACATTAGATTGTTATTCACAAATATTATTATAATGTAACATGCCAATAAGACATTAATGTGAAGAAAACCAATTTTATTGAATGAAATATGACATTACATAAAGGTCCAAATGTTTGGCCTAGGGCATAACCGCTAATAATCTCTCACTTTCACTAAGGCTAATCATATATGTATCTAATACCCAGTGACCTAGTATGACCATTATGTTTGGTATGTGGGAGAGCTTTGGTAAGTGGATCAGGAATGTTGTCATCTGTTGGTACTCTGTATATTTTGATATCTCCTCTTTTAATGATTTCACGAAAGAGATGAAAATGCCTGAGTATATGTTTGGATCTCTGATGGGATCTAGGCTTCTTAGCTTGTGCTATAGCACTATTATTATCATAATAAAAGTCTACAGGATTTATGACACTATGAACTACCCCCAATTCAATAATGAATTTCTTAATACATATTGCTTCCTTAGCTGCATCTGATACTACTATATTCTCATCTTCTATTGTAGCTATAGTGATAGTGCTTTATTTAGAACTTTTTCAGCTAATAGAACCTCCATTTAATATAAACACATATCTTGACTACGATCTATAGTCATATTTGTTAGATTGGAAGCTTGCATTTGTGTAACCATTTACTACTAGCTCATTTTTCAGTCCTCCATACACTAAGAATGCATCATTAGTTCTTCTCAAGTACTTAAGGATATTCTTAATGGGATATCCTGTGAATTTCATAAGGATATAACTGGTATCTTCTTGTCATGTTTAATGCATATGAAACGTCTGGTTTAGTACATGACATGACATACATAATAGATCCTATAGCCGAAGTATAAAAAATTATATTCATGCAGTCTTGCTCATTAGATGTCATAAGACATCGAGTCTTGCTAAGAGTAATGCCATGAGACATTGGCAAAAATCCTCTTTTAGAATTTTATATATTGAACCTATTCAATGCCTTATCTATATAAGTACTTTGACTCAGACCAATTATCTTTTTAGATCTATCCCTATAGATCTTAATCCCAGTCCATATCTCATATGTTGTCTTTTCAACCGCTTTAGATGGAACTTAGTTCAAAGTGAATGCAGTTGTTTATAATGCATAGCCCCAAAAGGATAAATTAAGATCTATTTGACTCATCATCGATTAAACCATATCTAATAAATTTTGATTCCACTTTTTAGAAAAACCATTCCATTGTGGGATCCTTAGTGGAGTTAATTGTGAAATAATTCCACATTTGCTAAAATGATCATCAAACTCTTGGCTCAAGTATTCGCCACCCCGATCAGATCGAAGTGCCTTAATTGTTTTACCAACTTGATTTTGAACTTCATTTTGAAAGGTTCTAAAACTTTCAAATGATTAATGTTTATGTTTCATTAGATAAACGTAGCTATATCTATTAAAATCATCAGTGAAGGTAATGAAGTATTAAAATCTCCCCGGCATTTATGCTTAATGGGCCACATACATAGGTATGTATAAGGCCTAATAAGTTAGTGGGCTTTTCACTATGTCTAGTGAAAAGACTTTTTTGTCATCTTGCCTAATAAACAAGATTCACATTTTTCAAATGATTTAAAATCAAAAAATTCCAAAAGTCCATCTTGAGGGAGCTTAGATATGTGTTTCTCATTTATATGACCAAGGCGACAATTCCATAAATATGTTTTATTAAAATTATTGGGTTTGAATTTTTTTTGTAGTTATATTATATATATCTTGGTTGTTAGATCTTTCTAGATTTAGGATGTAAAGGCTATTATATGAATCAACAATACCATAAAGCATATCATCATAATAAATAAAACATTTCTTATTCTCAATAAGAAAAGAAAAACCTTCATCATCCAAAAAAGAAACTGAAATAATATCCCTACTCAAATTAGGAACATAATAGCAATTGTTCAAAACTAACAAAAGCTCATCGGGCAAAATTTAACTCATAAATTCCTATAGCTAAAGCAGGAACTCTTGCTCCATTTCTAACTCGTAGGTCCACTTCACCCTTTTTTCAGTTGCCTATTTCTTCTGAGTCCCTATATATTTGTACAAATGTGAGATCCACATCCAATATCTCAAAAGTAGAAGTAGGTAAATTAATTTATATAACATAAATACGTAAAGATGTAGTCTCACTACTCTTCTTCTTCTTCATTTCTTCCAAATAAAAGCTTGCAATTCCTTTTTTAATGACAGAGTTCATTGCAATGGAAGCAAATTGCTCTCTTATTTGGAGCTTTTGCCTTAGGTTTAGGTCCAAGTTTTGCCTTAGGCTTGCTAGCAACTTTTGTCTTAGCCTTACCCTTGCCCTTATGTGATTGATATCGAAGCCCCGCTTGATTCTAGATTAGTTCTTGAGTCTGTTTTTATGATCTAAGACTGGATCAAGGCTCACTATTTCTCATAAATTAGCCATTTCACAATAAAAAGGGGCTTTTAAGCCAAATTATTGTTGGTAGTCAACCTTCGAATGAGTCAATTATAGAGTCAAAGAGGTAAGTATTATGGAGTTATCACCAAACAAAATGTTGGAAAATGATTTGTAACCCTTTTGATGCCCAAACAGAGAATGGTATTTGGGGCATCACTTTTACTTTGCATCTCAATTAGGTATTGCTCATAATTAAATTTTTAGTGTTAGTCCACTATTTCCCTTCTCACATGATGCGTTGTGATTAGTAAACATATCAATTAACTAAGACAATAAATAAAGCAATGAGTAGATAAAAAAAACTAAATTAACTACTTAAACTATTAAAAAAAACAAATCGTCTAAAGATGAAATGAAGTGTCATACAAAAATGGGAAATTAGTTAGGTTTTGGGAATATTGGTTCCCTTATACAAAGTTTTTTACAAAAGGGAACGAAGAGTTAATTTTACTAAAATGTGGGATGAGCCATCCTAATTTTTAAAGAAAATGATAATCCTTTTTTATTATGTAATTTTAGGGTGAAAGATTGGACATTGGTCCATTTTGTTAAAAAGCACAAGTTAATTAAATATATAAAATATTTACATGACTTTTTATTATTAACGTGCCAAAAATCCCTTTTTTTACTAAATTATTATAATTCCCCAAAATAAATACATCCAAAATAAAATAAGGCATTAAATCTAAGTAATATAAACAAAATAATGAATAAAACAAAATAACATAAAACAAAGCACAAAATAAAATGCAAAAATGAAAGGAATAAGAAGGGTAAGGAGGAACCAATCGATGAAGACTTCCAAGCTAGGATCATATCCCCTTAAACTTCGAAGAAATCATAAAAGAATTGGCTCACATAAAAAAAATAAAACAAAAGAATCAAATTAATTAGTATATTAAAAGAAATTAAATGTTAAGTAAACTAATGATAACCACAAAATAGCATGAAAAATAAATAAATATATGAACACAAAATAAAAAAATATGTCCATAGGAGTGAAAATGAATCTAACATGAATATAAACATTGAAAATGACTTGAAATGGCTTAAAAGCATTAAAATATGATAAAAATGATGAGAATCAAGCCATGGACGCCCCAAGATAAAGGAACAGATGCCCAAACAAGGGTGAGGGATGGGACGAGAAGGAGGCATCAAGGTGTCCCATCTGTCATGCTTATAGACGGCCATTTGTAATGCCTTTTTCCCATCTGTCACTCAAAAAATAGACACAGACGGCAAAACCCCAATCCAAAAATAAGGTGAGCTACTTCTAATCACAAAACATATTATTTTAAGAATTTAAATCATGCTAGACTACAAAATAGAAATAAAAAAAATCTTAGATCATAATAAAATAGATTAATCACACAAAAATATATGAAATAAATTAAATAAGTCCCTAAAACATCAATAATAAAGTATACATAAAAAGAAACTAGTATGCCATTCTGCATACCTGAACGATTATTATATAACCATGGCATCATCAACATTATAAATATGCATCTAATTATATAAAATCACAAAAATAATGAATAAAAGCCTATCTATATGATCGTGGCGTAGAATCTACAGAGAGAAAGAGGATGAGACCTTGGTTTTGTGTTAAAGAAAATAAAATGATTTTTTATGTGTGTTTTTGTTGAATCTAAAAAGTGTGTATAACTTCTGGTCTTAGAGAGAGAAGAACTGATTTATTCTTCTCTAAACACTATGTTCTCCTTTTGTTTCAAGAATGATCCCCCCCAAAAAAAACCCCTAATTGTTGTCTTTTATACCTAGGAAACTCTCTTAGTATGGAGGAATTAATCCCTCAAAATTCATGCCAAATCCCCTTAAAATCCTATCTTTCTATTTTTGAAAATAAAAAATGTGGAAAATCTGGAAATGCCTCCACAGATGGGCATCCATCATGGACAAACAGTCGTCCCTTAAATGAAAGCCTCGAATTTACTAAAATACCTTTGATCTGACTTTGACAGGAAGGAAGTGGCCATAGACGACCGTTCCCCACATGACAGATGGCCATCTGTCATTGCTAAAGGCCAAAATCAAGGTTTTTAATGCTCTCTTGTCTAAACCCCCAAAAACACTTAGAAAATTATGAAAATTTAATGAAAAAATGTGAAAAAACCATATCGGCTTGGGATTCACATTCTCCATTAGAAATATATTATTTCCTTATCATCAAGTAGCCCTGATCTAAGCTGCCTTAGGTCACAGTGTCGACACCACTGGGATGCATGCTAAAGCCATTCTCATTCCCAAGTTTGCTCTCGGAGGCTTACTTTTAGGGTCTAAGATTGAAAGAGGCTTATTATAACTCATAAATTGGCTACTTTGCAATAAAAAAGGTTTAAGCCCAAATTACTATTGGTAGTCAACCCATGAAGGCATCTACTAATGGGCTCAAAGAGGTAAGTGTCATGAAGTCGCCACGCAACATAATGTTGAAAAATATTGGGAACATTGATTTCCTCATGCATATTTTACAAAAAAAAACACTCTTTTATCACTTATCCTAATGTAGCCATCTAAATGACTTTCCTACCCTGATCTCACCATTACTTGCTATCCCCTTGAAACTTTATTTCAAGCATGCTGAATGCGTGCTCATTTTGTTGTTACACACATCAAAACAACCCTTTAACCCAAAACGGTTTTAGCTTCCCCTTAGGAAGATAACTACCATGGAAAAGCTAATTGCACATTTCAAGAATGGGGGGAATTAGCCTCTACCAAACTTTTGTATGAATTCCATTCATAAGAATTTGAGGTTATTTGAAAAAATAAACATACAATAGCAAAAAAAAAGAATGAAATTTAAAAAAAAAAAAGGAAAAAAAAGAAAAATGAAAAAAACAACAAACAATAAAAGAAATAAAGAAAAGAAAAGAAAAGAAAGAAAAGGGGAATGGGAAATCCTTGAAGTTGAGATCACAACAACAAAAATGAAAAAAAGAGCAAAATGGAAAGGGAGAACTTGAGCTATTATCTCTTAAACAATCCCCAGTGAGTTAATCACCATAGCTAAATCCAAAAATGCCATGATAGTGGAAAAATGGGTAGAGAATAATCCCCTCACCAAATGAGGAAACACAGCGGTTATGTTCCTCTAGTAACTTAACCCTTTTTTGTTAGCCATTCACCCAAGTTTAATGTTACAACCCATGTAAGACCTCCTAATTCTGGGTTTAGTCTTATCCAACATAGTAGAGATGACCTTCTAGTAGGATTTGATACGTAAAAAGAGGCATATGGTGTTTCTTGAGCTTCAAGTGGGAAGCCATGAATGTATTTATGTATTCAAGTTAAACCTCGCCCCCAAATTTGCATCCAGAACTTGCTTTTCAAAAATAAAACTTTGTTTTGGCCTTCAACACACATACATGAAAATTATTTGGTATGCATTATGCTTATATATAGTTTCAGTAAGCTTTAGTATCAGCTCGCCTATTCTCCTATCCCTCATTGAGTGTGACCCCATTAATTTCTCTTGTTGAGATTATACTAGTTAAGAGTGTGGTCCATTTAGCTTATTTAAGGATGAAAAAAATTCAAGTTTAAAGTATTTGATGAGCTTTAATTTATCCAACCTTTAGACATTTCTTGGCAGGTCACTTTTTGCACACACCACCTATAACACTTGCTGCATATTACTTACATACATAATTGTGCGTACACACATGAATTTTACACATACGTTGCACATATATAATTTCTTACATATACTCATATGAGTAATTTCTTACAAGAAAAATGGCCATTTATGCGCCGAAGACAACTACAAACAATGGCCAGTCAGATAAGAACAAAGTTTCCATGGAAAAAATCATGTAAGAGGAGTATCACGAAAAGTGAGGTCATTTATGCATGCCATGCTCGAACAAATTTCAAGGGAATGACTATCTCACTCAATGAAAAAATCCCTAAGATGTAGAGATCATGCAAACCCATAAAAAGGAGATTCCTTCATGGAGCTAGGACACCAATGCACATCTTCATTAGGGGCAATTAGGTAGGATTCTTTATCCTCAAAATTCTTCAAATGTATAAAAAATTAAAATTCTTCAAATGTGCAAAGATTTAAATGTACAAAACTCCATTGACACACTTCAAAAATAAAAATGTACAAATAATGCAAATTCTACGAATTCCCTATCACAATAAGTTTCAAGGCTTTGAAACGCTTTGAAAATGTAAAAAATTTAATGTACACTCAAATTATACGAGCTCAAAGCTTTTCAAAATGAAAAAAAATTCAACACATTTAAATTGTAAACAAAAAAAATCAATGTACATTCCAAAGTCTAAAAATCTTAAATTTAAAGTACACTTAATTGTATATAGTTAAAATACATTCAAAACGTAAAAATTCAACACACTGTCGAATTGTATAAATCTAACATACATTTCAAGATGTAAAAAAAATCGATGCAAAGTCAAACTATACAAATTTAAAATATCCCCAAATTATGAAAATGCAAAATTTGCCCAAAGTGTAAATACACACACTCGAACAGATGAAAAAAGAAACTTTCACGATCATCAAAGTCTCTGTATGAGCATTAAGTCCGATAATCGAAGTCTCTCTATGAGCATCAAAGCCTCTCAGTGACCATTAAGCCCCACAATCAAAGTCTCTTTGAAGCATCAAGCCCTTTTAAAAGGCATGTAAAACCTTAAATCTCTCGACCATAAAATGCACACCAAAAGAAGAAAAAAAATTCAAATCTTTAAATGTGAATCTAAAGTTTGAAATCTTTAAAAAGCATGAAATTTCCAAAATATGAAATGCACCAAAATACAAAGTCTAGTAACGAACCAAAAGAAAAATTATCCAAAATTTCCAAGACTCAAAAAACTTAAAACTCAAAAGTCTTTATGATAAGGCACTTAAAAATTCAGAAATCGAAAGTCTCTTCAATACAAGTAAACCAAAGTCCTCTTAAGAGGCATCAAAAATTTTAAAATCTTTCTACCTGTTGGCAAGCAACAAAAATCAAAATCCATCAAAGTCTCCCTATGAGAACAAAGTCCTCTTAAGAGGCATTAAAAGTCTCTCTATGACCATAAAAGTCTCTCTATGATCATCAAAGTCTCCTTGCGAGCAATAAAAATCTTCCAAATCCATTAAAGTCTCCCTGTGAGCACAAAGTCCTTTTAAGAGGCATTAAAAGTCTCTCTATGAGCATCAAAGCCTCTCTTCGAACATTAAAGTCTCCCTGCAAGCACTAAAAATCTTCCAAATCCATTAAAGTTTCCTTGTGAGCACAAGGTCTTTTTAAGAGGCATCAAAATCTTCCTATGAGCATAAAAGCCCTTTTAAGAGGCATTTAACATCCTTTCTATAGGTAACAAGGCCACGAGCTCACAAAAGGAGAAGAACAGAGTTAAAACATCGCCAAGTTGACAGTAATTACTCAATCTAAGGTTAAAACATCGACAAGTTGATGGTAACTACCCAACTAAAGACTCACTGCCTAAGTGGTATGTGTCTAATGCAATCAAAAGCTTGCCACCTTAGGTATGTATATTATATCCTTCACTCTGAATTTTAGCTCACTTAAGCACTAGTGCACTAAGTTCCCTAAAATTGGTTTCTTATAAATGGACAAAGAATAGAGGTGCTAGGCTTTCCCAAGTTTTTCATGTTCTTAAAATAGCTTTCTTCAGGGCTTTGCCTCTTTATCTCTTTTAAAAAGCCCAAAATGGAAAAATCGATTTTCAAAACTTGGAGCAGTTTAGAGTATCACAGCATTTTCTCAGCTTACATAACTCATAATTATATGATTACAAATCCATTAGAATCTTAATACATATATCTACAACTTTGATGAGACTCCTAAACCCAATTTAGTCCTTAAGATTCTCAAAATTAGGCTCAAACATAGATGACTTGAATTTGTCCCTGCACCTAAATCAGTTTGTAGTATTTTTGGTATAACTCCCTCTGTAGATCTTATATTGAGTTCAATCTAATTTTAATAAAAAAATAGAATCATTTTGGAACAAATTTAATATAGAGAGTATGACTTAATTATAAATCCATTGTTCCCAATAATTTTACAAAGTCAAAATATCAATTTTGTCCTTGAAAATTTCCTAAGAGTAGTTGTCAGTATTTTGACCATAAATCCCAATCTACAAATCCAAATTTAGTGATTTTTAATTCATTAGAAATATAAGACATCGAAAAATAAATGTCTAGAAGAAACTTTGTTGAAAAAATGGTTTATTTAAGCTTAAAAATGGCAAAACATTTCAAATTAGAGGTCAATCGGCTGAAAAAAAGGAGGGCAAAAGTCAAAAGTCAATGGAAAAGTCAAAGACCATAAGTCATTATTGACTCACAGGCTTGTGAGTCACTCCTAGAGTGCATTTTGCACCTGAAAACATGGGAAAAAACATAAGGGAAAAGTCCCCTTGATTCGATCTTGTTTTGGGATTTTTTATGTCTTTTCTTAGCCATTAAGCACACTCTCTCTCCTCCATTCTCTTCTTCTTCCTTTTCTTTCTCTTTCTCTCCCATAGAAAATAAAGATTTTTAACTTTAAAAAATTTTAAAAAATCATAAAAAATGGGGAAAAAGCCGTAAAGCACTAAATTCCTATATGGTGACGGAACCGACACTCAAGGTAATATTCTCGAGTTCTAAAACCCAAAATTTTAATATAAAAATATAAATCAATTATGTAAATAATATTTTTTAGTTTATTGTCTTGTTAATTTTATAGATCTAGTCTAATATATTGCTAGTTTCTCTTATTTGTAATTGATTATTAATTAATTGGTAATTTGTTAATTAATTTTGTGAATTAATTTATTATATTGGTTAATAAATTAATTGTTCATTATGTTAATTTGTTAATTATTTAATTGTTAATTAGTGTTTTTTTTCATCATTTAGTATTTAATTGTTCTATTAATTTTTTATTTCTTTATTAAATATGTTAATTTAATATTTTTATTGTTTTAATGATAATATTTATAATTATTATTATTTAATATTATCATTAATATTATTGTTTTACTTTTATTGTCATTTTTATCATTATGCAATAATTATCTTTTCTTGTCATATTTTTTATATGTATAACTACCTTCTGGGTTGGGTTGAAAGTTAAGGCAGAGTAGACTAGATTAGGATTTTATTTATTTCGTTATTATAGTCTTTGGTCCTGTAATATTATTTAATGAATTTTATTGGGTTGTAGTAGTTAGTAAAAAATAGTTTTTTACATACCTTAATTAAAAATAACACTTAAAATATTTCTAATTAATTAATTGAATTTTTTTCTCATAAAATGGACCAATGTTCTGTTTTACTCCAAAAAACAACACAAAAGAATTTCACATGTATGAGAGAATCAATATTCTCAATTCAATTAATAGTTCAATTTATGTATGTCATCTTTTATTATTATTTTAATATCCTTTTTGTTGTAAACAAATATTTTTATCCAAACGATAACCTAAAAACCCATTAAATGATTTTATACAAGTTTGAGTGGGATTTTTCTATAATAAAAGAAACCAATGTCCCAATTTTCACCCACAAAATAATATGTAAATCAAGGATAATTCTTTGTGAATACAAAAGATTTTCTATTTAAAATTGACTAACACAATTCCTTTTTTCAAAGCTGTGAGGGATCAATTATCCCTTTTTTTTATCTAAAATGCTGTCTTTTTGTAAATGTGCATGCGAGGACCAATGTCCTCATCAAAATGAACTTAATAAATTTCCAATTTATGTATGATTTATCTTCGCATGTATTCTTTAATGCTTTCTATGCCATGCTTTATTGCTTTCCAACATGCTTGATGTGCCATTATTTTTCTAGCATAATAGTTCGTGTGAGAAAAGAGATAAAATAAATTAATCATTAAAACTCATCTATATAACATTAACTAAGGGTATAAATAGGAGTGAAGTCCGAACAATCTCTAGTTTCAGATTCACAAGGTTAGGACTTATTTCCCAATGTTTTATTAGGTGGCAACACCATGATACCTGCCTTGTAGTTCCCAGTAGATGTCCTCATAGGTTAATCACCGGCAAATGAATGGGGATACCTCGAGATGCTGTCTCATGCCTTTTTAAGTCCTAAGGCATCGTGGATTGGGTTGAATCCTTATCCATTACAAAGCGACCGACCTTCACGAGTTAAATGAACCTTGATTCGATCTTGAGCCTTAAACGTGGGTTTTGGAGAGCAAATCGGATGCTTATGGGGTTTGGTGTGCATCACATGGCCATACCTCAAACGAAAGCCTTAAATTTACCAAAAAGCCCCTGATCTGACTTGGACCGAAGGGAAGTGACCACAAATGACTGTCCTCTATATGACAGATAACCGTTTGTCATTGCTAAAGGCCAAAATCAAGTTTTTAAATGCTCTTTTGTCAAAACCTCTAAAAACACTTGGAAAATTATGAATTTTTCATGAAAATATGAAAAAACCAGATCGGAGCTTTGAGATCCATATTCTTTGTTTTCTCATCATCGAGTAACCATGATTTAAGTTACCTCGAGTCACAATGTCTACAGCTGCCCCCAATTTTAGGGAATTAATGCACTAATACCAAAGTAAGCCCAGATTCAAAGTAAAGGAAAAAGACACATACCTAATGCAGCAAATCTCTAGTTGTCTATCTTTAAAACATGTACCATCTAAGGTAATGAGTCTCTGGGTCGGGTAGTTATCGTTAGCTTATCGATATGTTAACCCTTAGTTGGGTAGTTAACATCAGTTTATCGATGTGTTAACCCTTCGGCTGGGTATTTAACATCTGTTTGTTGATGCATTAACCCTTAGCTGGGTAGTTAATATCAATTTGTCAATGTGTTAATCCTCTACTGGGTAGTTAACATCAATTTGTTGATGTGTTAACCCTTGGTTGACTATCTTATTAGTGCCAGCTTATCAACATATTGAATCAAGATGAGTTATTTGTATCTAATTAGCATAACTTGTCGACATGGAGAATCAGGTTGATCTATTGCATTTAATTAGTGTCAGCTTATTGGCATGTAGAATCAAATAAGACTATGTGATATTTGGTTGGCGCCATCTGTAGGCGTACCTAACCTTATGACTGTGGTGATTGATGCCATCTATAGGTGTGTCTGCCCTTTTTGAAATAATATTCTTGTGGAAGAATTATGGCAAATATTCATTTGGCAGGAGTCATTGATGTGTTTGGAAGCTTGTTCCTTATATGTGGAGGTTGTCTTTGGAGACACTGCACCATGATTCTTCCTCTATCATTAGAAGTTAAAACAACCTTTTGAAGTCTCTATCAGTGTGCTTCAATTTTATACTGTGATCTTGGTCAGATTCTATACACTTCCTAATGACTACATCATCATTCTGCAAATTGGTACTAATGTAAGGAAAACCATCATCATCAAGGCTGCCGATACGCCTGATTTTGCTATATATCTTTCCAAAATTTACATTGTCATTAGAACTTTACCTCTTGTCCAATAGTTCTTTGCTATCAACATCAGTCTTATAACTTCTGATGTGTTCAAATCGAAACCTCGCATACTTTACAAAAGCACGGTTCATTACTAAAAAGTCTTCTTGGTTATAGTCCAAATGAATGTTGACTGCTACAATGGCATTCTAGCCATCATATAGCTCTGACTTCGGCAGTATTCCATTTTGACCGCATGATAATCCAGGCTTTCCATGGAGTTAATAGTAAATTCTCAACAAATAAAAGGGGATGTAAAATGCTTTTAGAGTCTAAGAATATCCACACTTATCTTTGTTGTGCATCTCTTTTGATTTCAACCTGTTCAGATGATTTTTTTGATAAGGATGGCCATCCTAGCCTATTTACTAATACTTTATCCTTTATATCCTACTTGGTATGGGCGCTATTGGCATGTTCTTCCATTGAAGTGGTAGGTATATGCCTCTTGAGAGGGTTTTAAGTACCTGTGGGAAAGATTTGATGTTAACACTTTGTTTATTAAATATGGTTTTATTTCTTTCTTTTTAGTCATTTTCTCTATTATCCTTTTTTTCTTTTTTGTTTTACTAGCCTATTTTATTTGTCTTGTCTTGTCATCTCATCTTATATTTGTCAAACCGTTATTTTAATTATGCATATTGTTATCAGTTTTATAAATTTTTTGCAATATTCAGGCATATTAGATGTAAATAAAAATAGTTAAAATATAAAGTAAATACATAAAATAAATAAATACTGGTGTGAAGTGAAACACTGGTAATGCAGCATTTAGTGGCTGCAAAATCTGTGCCATCACCTTAGCCAGTCACTTTGAACCCTAGCCTACCTCTATCACTTTTTTGGAGTGTTATTCGAGGTATCTCATTGGCTCATTCCTTAGATCCCAGATGTATCTCCTAAGCTACTCATCGGTCTCGACCACTGCCTATCTCCCTCCAGGAACCTCAATATCAATTAGCCTCTCTAGTCTCACATATGGATGAGTGACTTATTAAATACCTAAAAGGATGTATTGAATCTCTGACTTGCTGTCACCAACTCAGCTCTAATACCCTGCACCTTAGTCTGTAGGGACTATACTGCATTTAGCACTGATTGTAAAGTCTATTCCTACCTTCTGACAGTCTCTTCCATAACAGATAATGTTTTCAAAATATCATCAAGCAAAGGGGCTGATGATAGCTGTACTGGTGGTGATGCAGTAGATGTGGATGTCTCTAGATGCCCAAATGGTGGAGTACTAGAAGTAAATACCCCTAGGTATCCAGATGGTGAGGGAACAATAGAAGTGAATGCTTCTCGAGTGTCCATATGGTGAAAATTTATCTAGTCTTCTGGTTTGCGATCGCTGATGTCTAATCGATGATCTAGGATGCATTGGAGGAGTGGGTGACTTGGTAAGGAGCTTATCTAGGTCGAGCTATATATCCATCTCATAATCTAAATCCATGCCTCCTTATGGCTCATATAGCACCTCGTACTATGCATCCTGTTGTGCTAGCAGTGGTGGAGGTGTTTGAGGCTGAGGCTGAGGTGGCTGAGTTTGCTAAGCCTAACCTTGATCATCCCCTTATGCTGGAAGATCTAGAACTACAGGCTCTAGGCTATAGCTCTCTCTGGTCTCTAGGATAGTCAGTAGCCTATACTAGCCCTCCTATCCCTGCACTGACTCTACCATCCTCATGGTAAGGGCAGCCTATATGTTAACATATATGTTCTCCTAAAGTAGGCATCTAAATTTCCCCTAATCTAGCCCCACGAATAGATGCAGTTGAGTCACTGCCCCTCCAATGCATATTTGAGTGGTAGGCTAGGTGGCGACCCTGAGTAAGGAAGTGATGATCTAGTGCATGATGTTAACCCTCTTATGCACGTACATCACCCATATGCAAGTAATCTCAGCCATATTAACTGACCCAGGACTGTCAATGTAGCCTAGATATGACTTAGATAATACCCACTGGATGTATCGATAGGCTTGATTAGCTAACATGGTGTGCTTTGCCTTGTCTAAATGGTACACGGCTCCCGAAAAGGTGATGGCTGCCCATCGTACCCGATCAATTATCCTCTTAGGTGTCAGAACATCTAGCCCTACTGGTAATCCCATGGCCTGTTTGAACCATTGATGAGTGATGCTGTAGTGGATGCCTCTTGCCTAGAACTAGACTACCCCCTCTTCAGTGTTCGATCTCGGGTAGCCTCCTAACTCTAGGGTGGCGAAAAACTCCCTAGTCACATCTAGATAAGCTTGCCGAAGTAAGACAATATATCCATCTCACTACAGCTAATAGCCTATCAATCTCCTTAGCTAACCCTACGGTCTATAGAAACTATCTAGACAAAAAGTAGTTAGACCTGAACTGGACTTAAGATAGGGCTTGGTATCTGCTGGCTATTGACGAGTCATATATGTTGGTGTAGGTGGAGCCGGAGTGGCATGGGCATCTCTACACAACATCCTACAAAAATTAAGTGTTAGTTTTTTATGGTTGACTTAGGTCACAAGCAAACTAAATTAATTTGCTAAAAATTGAGATGAAATTTTGGCTGCATGTTGGCTTAAATCGGAGCTAGCCAACCTTTACAGAAATGCATGTTAAATGCCATAGGGCGATTTACAACAACCTAGACCTATTATTGGGCAATCTAGCAATCATGCACAACAAATGAGGCAAAACATACATTTTAACAATTTGCAGATTTTTAACAAAAATTCGACATCATTCTAGCTAGAAATGTGCTTGCCCGCTGCACAAGAAAAGTATCCTAAAATAACCACAAGCCATCATTGGTTGCTTAAGCAATTTAATTCAAGTTAACATGCATGCTTAACATTCATACAAACCAAAATTATGATACAACTATTGGTTTGACCGTATTATGTTTTAGAATGACAATATAAGGAGAATCGTATGCATTGGACTACAACATAAAACAAACTACAAAAAGAGTCATTTACATACTCATTTTCAAAGGATTGTTTTCTAACTATAGTGTCATGCAATATCAAGTTCACAAATTCAAGGCTAACTCCTATAGGCATTGTTCAAGCTAAAACCACAAGGTATTCATGCAAATTATACACAACATAACCATTATAATACATTTAAAGCATGAACAACGTAAATAAAGTAGAGAGAGGTAAGAGAACACTTACTTGAAGTAGAGAAAATGGAGAAATAGAAAGCAAAAGGAAATGTAGAACCATTGCTACTCCCATTTGTATGTCGGTTCTTGATGAATTTCTACATAGAAAATGAAAAGAAAGGGAGGAAAAATCGAGAGAAATAACTTGAAGATCCAAAATGACAGTTATGGTGAATGAGGAGGAAGAAGAAGAAGAGCATTCTTTTATTTTCAAATTTTCGAGCGACAAACAGGCAGAGACGACCACTACAAGAAAATGTTAAAATAGCAATGGAAAAATAGTAACTGAAAGTAATTTCCGTTCACTACAAGAAAAATTTATTTTCCCGACGAATTTCCATAGAAAAATCAAATTACCGATGGAATTTAGCAATGAAGAACCGGTTGTAGGTACTTTTGCCGACGGAGCTTTTTCCGTCGGTAAATTTAGGCAAATTTCCGATGGAATCGTTAATTCAGTAGGTATATTTAACGACGGTAAGTTTATTTCCGTCGGTAAATATTCCTACCGTCGGTAAATTTGCCTTCTGCTAAAAAGTTTGCGACGGAATTATCCATCACTATTCCATCACTAAATATATTTTTAATAAGATTACTATTTTTAGCTTAAGATCAGTATTTGCCATTCTCGTATATATGAATGGGAATAATTCATATATTTTTAATAATTATTTAATAATTAGCTAATAATTATTTGAACATGAAATTTTTAAAGTTACATAGAACTATTTAAAGTTATTAAATACATTACATGAAGAAAATAAAATATTTAAAAATATTTTACAGGTTGAAACAACTATTAGTTGCTAAACATGGTTTCTTGTTACTTCTACAAATCTATTGGCTAGTTTAAACTGGCATCATATATCTTCTTGAGTATTATGCTTGATTAAAATTAACAGCAGTTTAGGTTCAAAATGTCAATCACAACAAGACACTAGAACTCGTTAAAAATGGTAGCTGCATTAGCAGGAAAGGTGCAGACCTGACAAAAACTGGACATAGATGTGCCGTCTATTGACAATAACTAGTTTCAAATTAATATTTCTTTTTACAAGCTAAGCCCTAAAATAATTCCCAGTCATCCGGGCAACACAGGGAATACAGACATATATTAAAATTCATCTATGCCAAGCTTATCTCTAGCAACTTAAGAAAAAAAAAAAAAGCATAACAAAACATATTTCTAGCCTCAGCTGGGATTGATTTTATCAAGAATTCAGAAAATAAGATAAAAATAAATACAGAAGCCAGTAAAACAAAAAGCCCCAATTCGTGGTTGAAAGAAGGATTCATTTCTACTGCATTATGTACTGATTCTATGTATATGATAAAGCATATCATATCATGCTCATTAATTGACTAATCCAAAACCTCCTAGAGTAAATTGATTGAAATTCCCTGCCCATTCAGCTCAAACTATTCCAGTTGAAAAATAACTCTTTATCAAGTACCTGAAAAAGATCTTCCCCGTCATAGGTGGCCCGAGCAATTTCTCTCACTCCATCCTTGTATCATGCACTATTGACAGGTGGAAAGCCGGCCAACCTGACATATTACTGAATAAGAATTTCTAGCAGTTTGCACACCTATATATATATATATATATCCTTTGATGTGGGGAAATTTGTGTACAGTGTCATGTAATTTCTTTGTATTTACATTATAATATATTAAGAACTCCAACATCTGAGGTTTAAAGGCCTACCTGTTGAACTTGAAGCTTTCAAAACCATAAATATCAAGAACTCCAATTGACTATTTCGAGTTTGGATCCTGCCCAATTGAACTGTTGATTTTTTCCATAAAGAACAAATGAAAATTAATAATTAAAAAATATATTTACGTGAGATTCAAACAACCTAAAACACATAAACAAATAAATATTACAGAATGCATCAAAACATTGTTTTCCATATTATCACCTAATTATATAACCTATCAAAATATATGTAAAAACGGGAAGAAATTGCTGCCATTTCATATCATCTCTTTAGAATGATACACGTACTTCTTTATTTACAGAACACAAACACGGTTACTATACTTTCTATAATTAGTTCCACGTAAGCTTCATATTAACTATAGGAGTTAAACAATATTGATGACAGTAAAACAGAAAAGTGATAAGAGAAAAACAGAATAAGAATATGCTTTTAAAATAAATCAAGTGTATTAAATAATATATAATTAATGCGTGAACTTAAACTAAAATTATTTATTTAGTCATAAAAGAAGAAAATTTGGGTAGAGACTTGATTCCCACAACAACTTTATGATGCAAGCGTCTGACTTAAAGCATGTCAAGAGCTGTTGCTCTTTCCTATTCAGCTAGTTCAAATTCCACTAAACCAGTTAAGACATTGAAGATCCCAAATAACTTTATTACAAACTTCTGAATCACTTTCTCCATCAATAAAAAAAAATATTTAATCCCAAATAATTAAAAAAATATATTATTATTTGTTAAGATTTGAAAAATGAGGGTTGACAAATAATTAGCTTGTTAGATCTAGCTTAGGTCTTCGTGGACAATAAATAAGCGTTGAACAGGTTCATACTGTCTCAAGTGATGTTGAATGGGTGTTAAATTGACAGCCCTCAATAAGGTGAATAAAAATGACTATGAATACACGTGTACTTAGTTTGTGTGTGACTTTTGAAATTATTATCCCATTCACCTTCCACCATGCGAGTGAATCATCACATTTGATGGGATGGCAAGCCGGGTCCCCTTTAAAGATATTATGTTAAATTTTAGCTTGCAAACAGGCAATTCCAAAAAAAAAAAAAAAAAAATTGAATGAAACAAAAACTAACTCTGAATATTAAAATGCATCACCCATAAGTATGAAAGTAGAGATGAACAACAAGCCTCTTCAGCTCAGGTCTCCAGAGAACTTTCCGCACGGAAATCTAGGATAAGCTAAAATATTTACTATCATCATTAGAGGCATTTCATTGGACAATAATCAATAACCTTGAAAGACAATCACAGGCAAGAAAACATAGAAAAAAGAAACAACAAATATCAAACCCTAGAAGTATGTCTCTTCAGTTCAGGTCTCCATAAGAATTCCGCATAGTACTTCTCAGAAGAACGAAAGTTATGAAATTAACATCGTCATTAGAGACATCAATTATCAACGTAACAGTATTTATCGAGCTCAAATACCTACTGCGGAAAAAAAAAAGGGACCAACTGTGGAGAGTGCTCACATATTAAAGGAAAAAGGCCATAGAAACTAGAGACCAGAGCAAAGGATTGTACCTTGATTTAAGGGCTTAGTAGCGCAGACCCGAAGAGCATGAATTAGGGTTTTAGGTATAGACAGCAGTTTTATAGTGTGAGCCGTAAGATTGGTGGTAAGCACAGGGTAAAACCCTAGCCTCCCGTTTGTATTTGGTGTATAAGCTATGTCTATTGGACTTGGGCTGTATCTCTTCCAGCCCAATTTAATCCTTCTTTCAGATACCGGAACTTCGTCACTAACTTGACCTTGCAATTTCGAGAACAAATATTGTCATTTGTGGATTCCATTCGATTAGAAATACTCAATTTCACAAATAATATTAAGTTTAACTCCACATTAATCTAAAAATAACATATACCTGATCCAATTCCAAGCTCCAGAAAATATGGAAATGTCAAGTCTACCCCGGCCTTAGTTAGCAAATAATATTTATTTTTAAATCCAAATCTTAACAAATAATAATTATTTTTTTCTAATTTTCATATGTTATTTAAATTTTTTACTGATTTATCATTTAATGCCAAATAATTAAGCAAAAATGTTATATATAATTTTGAGAATGAAAGAGAACATATTTGATTAATTTTGAGAAGTGAATAAAATAAAAATCAGGCTTTCAATTTTTTTAATTTACCTACGGAAACATGATTCTGTAGGGAATTTAACTACAAAAAAAAGATTTCGTTGGTAAATTTCGCGTGGAATTTTAGCCGCGAAATGTTGCCGCTAATTTTATGACCGATTTTTTAATTTCGTCGCTAATTTTCATCGGTAAAATTGGACGGAAATATTTCCCTTCATTATTTACGACGGATAACAATATACATTTTTTCATACAATTTTTCCTACGAAAAATATTTTTTCGTCGGTAATTACCTACAAAAAATTTTATGTCGGTAATTTTCCGACGGTATTTGAGAATTTTCTTGTAGTGGTTGCTAAAATTGGTTAAACTTTGCAAATTTACTAGCGAAAAAATATTTTGTTGTCTTCCATCGCTAAAACTGGAGGAAATTTTTAGCGCCAAAATTTAACAACGAAAATTAGCAACGGAATCCAATACTATTGCTAAAAATAGGCACCAACAAAGGGCAAAAAAATTTTGGAATGAAAAATAGCAACGGATATGGCTTCCGTTGCTAAATTAGCAACGAAATATGATTTCGGTTGCAATTTTAGCAACAAAAATTAAATTTTGTTGGTGTTTGTGGTCCTAAGGAGATAAAAAAATTGGGTTCAAAAATAGCAACGGATTTGCCATTTTCGTTGCTAAAATTGCAACCGAATATATTCTGTTGCAATTTTAGCAACGGAATTAAGATTTGGTTGGTATTTTTGGTTCCAAAGGAGAAAAATTTTATGTCTAAAAATAGCAATGAAATAAGATTAATGTTGCTAAAATTGCAACTGAAAATAATTCAGTTGCAATTTTAGCAACGAAATTTGCATTCCGTTGATATTTTTGGTTCAAAATGAGAATAAATTTGTGTCTAAAATAGCATTGGAATTGAATTTCCGTTGCTAATTTATATATATATAATAAAAAAAACCTAACTACCTATCTCTCTTGCCTCTCTCCCCCCTCACGCCATAAGCCGCCTCCCTCTCTTTGAATCCGCCCCTCACTTTCTTTCCTTCCCAATTCTCTGCTCAAAGAAAGGTAGATTCAATCTAACGTTTTTTCTTTCTTTCCTTACAGCAAAAGTCCCCTTTGTTCACAACCTTCCTGGTATAATCTTATTCCTCTCTGAATATTTCCTTTTTTTTAATTTTAGGGTTTTGATTGTTCGTTTTCTCCATGAAATTAGAGAATTTAAGTCAATCTTGAGTAGAATCTAGTACAGTATTAAGAAAAGGCAGAGCTGAGCATCATCCGTGATTATTCTTCATGGATTTATTGATCCTTATATATATTTTCTCTCTGGTGGATTACAGGTGGATAGCAATATTTCTCTTTTGTTTTATTTCCTTCTTTTTTTTTGTTGCGTTATAGATATCAATTTTAACTATTTGGCAAAGTGGGTTTTGATTTTGTGATATAGGGATTATACATTTTTTGGTGCGAACAACCTTGAACACTGTGCCAAATACTTGAACCAGACGCTTGTTACCCTCAGTTTTCCTGCCTCCTTCGACCTTTTTTCTAACGATCCAGTGTGTTTTCCTTGAATTGCATTTCTTTTTTCGTTTTGGCTTGATTTTATTTTATTTTTCATGAGTTTTTTTTGCTTTATTAGGTTTTTTGTTCATTCTAGCTTTGTCTCTGCAGATCTTGCAAAACTTTTCGATAGATACAGAGCAATTATTGTTAGAGAGTATGCCCTAGAGCCCATGTAATAGGGATGTTTTTCATATGTATGAAATTTATATTCTTAATAAAAGGCATCATTCATTTATTAATGCTGTGTTTGAATACATGATTTTGTAAATCTTAAATTAATAAATGAAGTCCTAGATATTATAAACACAGTGCAAAGGCAATCATGAAGGTGTTCATGATGTGAGATGTCTATCGCATGCAATGTGTTAATATCTAAATATCCCTAGTCATAGAATTAACAAGATAGGACATTGTTAATTCGGACAGACTAGCACATGTTATGCTTCTTGAATGGTTCAAGCAATGGTTCTCATAATTGTGATTATGGATGATAATCAAAGCTAACATATGGATGCTTGTTAGAGGAACAAGTTCATTGGAGACCTGCAAAGAGAATCCTCATATGGATATTAAATCTATGTCAATGAGGAATCTCTTCATAGCGGTTGTGCAAGTATCCTTAGACTTGAGATCACCAAAGTTATCTTAAGTAGCAAGTGGTATACTTTGACTCCATAACTGATTACTTCCAACTAGGAGTGAACATAGTTAGGAGATTGGGTATATCATGATCTACTTGAAGATAGTTGAGTGATTGACAAAGGATTCACCATCCCAGATTTAACAAGGGAAGTTATCTCGCATGATTCTATAATTGCCTTGTTCAGAGAATCTCTGGCCAGAGTAATATGCCGAGATGGATGGAGATCCATGAAGGGCATTTTAGGAACAATGGTTAAATTAATAGAACATACATAATTAGATTTATATGAGTTGACAGAAATCCATACTCAGAATCTAATTGAGATAAGAGTGGTGAAAGGAGTAATTGCACGGTAACTGTTTCTATGAAAGGGTACAGTCAAACCACATGACTTTTCTGACATTTGGGTAGTCATGATGCCTAGCTAGAGGCCAATCATGACTTGTATAATGATGTATCAAAATATCAATAGAGATTGATAAAATAATTTAAAGGAGTTTAAATCATGTGAGTTTTAAATAGAACTCACAATTACATATTATACTGCCAACATGGACAGGAACCCAATAGGTCACACACATATAGAGAAAAGGATAAAATGGTAAAATGACAAGGATAATAATATTTGATATTATTATAAAGGTAGAGAGGAGAATATGATAATAATTAATTAAAGAGTTTAATTAATTATGATCAAATAAAATTATCCGCGGAACTTTTGAGAAATGTTCTGTAAATTGGACCTAAATAAAATAATATATTTCATGATTAATTATTATTGTCTTATAAGTGTTATAAGACTACTATAAGTATTATAGGACTGATATAATAGTTAATAGGACCATTGGAGAAATTATAAAGGGCCAAATGAATGAAGAAGTTGGAGGAAGCCCTCCAGAAGAGGGCTACACGCCAACTCCATACAGAAGGGCTTAGAGGGCTTTTTCTTGGACCAAATTAATTTATATATGTTACATAAGTATTATGGAACTCACATATTTAATTTGGTTGGATTTGGAATCCATTTGGGTATTTAAATCCAATTAAATGCACAAAGGGCCTAGTTTGTGGATTTTGTGCATGGTCTTTTATGAAAAGATTTAATTTGGATTTAATTAAGCCCAAATGATTATAATTAATTCCAGAGGCCTAATTAATAATTCTCCAGCAATTTTAAAGAGCCCAATCTCATTAAGGAGTTGGAATTTTAACCTAACTATAAAAGGCCAACTAATGAGAATTAGGGTTAAGTGATTAAAACAAAAGGAAAGTCTTTTCTCTTAATCTCTCTCCCTTTTTGCGCCACTTCCATTGCTAGCCTCTTGGATTTCGGCCAGCCATAGTTGAACACCAATTTGTTGGTTCAATTTACCCCTCTCTAGTATGGATTACTCATTGGAGGTGTTCGATTTTGGACACTGTGGTTTGCGACAACCCGGTGCGAAGTAAAATCAACTGTTCAACAAAAATCAAAGGTGATTTTTCTTATTCTCATATAGTTATATTGTGTATTCATGGCAAGATTAGATCTTATGGTTAAAAAATTTTAAAATTCCACTCATGTATGTGATGCATGTAACCATTAAATTCCAACATGGTATCAGAGCCACGGTTTTGCCATGGATATACAATTCTATATTTTTCTGCGGAATAAGTTTTGTTTTGTTTTGAGTTATTTATTTAATGAACTTTAAAATATTAGATTTGATTGTTCATGAATGAGAAATATTGATTTCTGGTTGTATGTGTGATCAAATAAATATGGTGGAAATAAAAACAAAATTTTGAATGATTAAGATTAGGGTTTGGCGTGAAACCCTAGGTGATTGAAGGGGCTGTTCTAATTTAATTTCTTATGGATCCATTTAAAAATCATTTAGATGATTTTTTATGTGTTTAATATGTGATATTAAGCCGTAGGATCGAACGGAATTAAAATCGAACAAGTTTTGCATGAAAACTAGTTTTGTCGAAAAGTTCGATAAATTGGTGTTCTTCGTGTGTTTTTGATGTGTTCTTGGTTAGAACGACTTTTGATCTTCTAAATCTGATATATATGATATATTAAAGTTTTTTTAATTAATTGGATTAATTAAAATGGGCCTTAAATTAATTTGATTAATTTTAATTCATTAAAACCACTTAATGGGCTTAATTATGTTTACGGACTTGGTTTAAATTAGTAAATGACTTGGTAGGCCCAAGGAGCTGATTTAAATTAACTATTATAAACATTAATTAAGTTTATTAATGGGTTTTAAGGGCTGGAGTGGGCTTGGCTCATTCCAAAAAGCCCAAATGGTCCAAATGACACAAAACTAGTTTGTGTGTGAACACACTTAGGGTTTTTCTTCTGTGGGTTTCGGCCTACACTTGTTTTAAGCCCAAAATTGATTCTTTTAATTATTTAATATGATTAATTAATTAAATAATCAATTTATAATTAATTAATAATCAATTTGATTGATTATTAAGGCAAGAACACATTCATGCAAAAAGGTTTCCTAAAATGAAAGTTTCCAAAATGGAAAAAGTTTCCTAATTTGATCACATCATTAAAATAACTCAAAATATAGTTTCAAAGGTTGAAACAAAGTTAGTAATCCATTTCTTTGTGCATTAGAAAGGCATATAAGGGTGTATGATTGGCATGATGGATAGTTATGGACAAAGCCCAATGTGATTGAGCATTATGCATGTTTTGGCCCAATGAGGACTTTCATGTCCCGGCCACTTGTTTTTGGTTTGTATTTCATTTCAAATTGTAATATGTAATTAGATTACTTAGATTAGAATTAGAAATAGAGATGGAGACCAATATCAAGGAGCAAGATGGGCCGGATGGAGATCCAACAAGCTTGAAGATAATGTAATTATTTTCTTGTTTGAATCATGCATACTACCTAGGTGTGACCTTTTGATTTCCCTCTTGGCTCGGGGAAATCAATGTAGTGAAGTCCATAACTATACCATATTTGTATGCTTATATTTATGTGATAGATATAGGATGCATACCAATGTATGCCAACCATGTATGATGAGACTTAATTAACTAAAACCCTCAAATAAATATTAAGGTATATAAGCCTTCCATTAATTTGAGGAGAACCAGAGTTCTTTATAGTGTGGATTGTTGACCACAGTCAAGCTCACATTATATCGAATATGTTCAAATCTAATTAAATGGGTCATCTTAGCTAGCCCATTAGTTTGTTGACCACAGTCAAGGCTAATGGTTCTAGAGGCAAGATTAGGGAATGCATATATGATATGCATGCATCAAGAGTTGATAACCTAATGATCCAATAGTTGTGTAGAGACACAATTGGTATAAAGATACCTACCTTTAAAGGGTATGGAATTTGGCTTGTTGACCACAGTCAATGTCAAATTACATATCAAGGATTGGATATTGGCCCACTAAGAAAACCATCGGGTTTTCTCGGATTATATAGTGAGGGCTATTAATTTGCAATAAAATAGTGGGAGTAAATGGATTAATTAAAGACCTTATTAATGCATACATATATATGAACATACTCTCATATCTTTTCTTTTTCACATCTAGGTCATCATCATGAGCACATCAAACATTAATATACGATCAATCTTGGATAACAAGCTGGTTGGCAACAACTATTCTGACTGGATCAGGCAAGTGAGAATTGTTCTCAGGGCTGAAAGGATCCATTATGTCTTGGATAAAGATCCACCACCACTTCTATCAGATGATGCCATTGATGAGATCAAAGGCATTTATCGAAAATACATGGAGGATAGTGAAGCAGCAGCATGTCTGATGCTGGGTGCTATGTCCTCGAAACTTCAGAAGCAACATGAAATGATGGATGCTAGAACCATCATTTTGCATCTAGAGGAGCTTTATTCTTCTCAGGCTAGAACTGAGCAATATGAGATTGCTCGAGCTTTATTTAGTTGCAAAATGGTGGAAGGCACTTCAGCTGCTGCTCATGCATTGAAGATGTATGGGTATATTGAGCATTTGAGTAGACTTGGCTATGTTATGGATAATGATCTATACATAGATTTAATCTTGTACTCGTTGGCTCCAAGTTATGCACCTTTTGTGCTTAACTTCAACATGAACAAGATCCAAGTATCCATTCCTGAGTTAATCAACATGCTCAAGACAGCTGATGGATCATTTAAGAAAGATCCAAAAAGTGTCATGGTTGTCACTTCTGCTAAAGGCAAGAAGCAGAAGAAGAAGAAGATAACCAAGGCGCAGCCAAAGAATGGTGGGATCTCCAAGAAGAAGGTTGCCAAGAAAGAGAATCCCAAAGGAACTTGCTTCCATTGTGGAAAAGATGGTAATTGGAAGCGTATCTGCAAGGCCTATCTAGATTCTCTTAAGGAGAAGAAGCAAGCTGTTGCATCTACTTCAGGTATTCATATGATTGAAATTAATACTTATTCTATTGCTTCAAAACAATCTTGGGGTATTAGATACCGGATGTGGATCTCATTTATGTAATGATGTACAGGGGCTTAGAAGCTTTAGAAGAGTTGGAAAGGCAGAGATATATTTGCAGTCAGCTACTGGACAGAATATCTCTACAACAGTTGTGGGGACTTACTATTTGCCTCTTCCTAGTGGATTAGTACTGGAATTAAATAATTGTTATTATGTTCCAGCCTTATCCAAAAGTATTATTTCTTTCAGTCGTTTGATGAACGATTATGATATTTCTTTGAAGGACAAATGTTGTTACATTTTTAAGAACAATATGTTTTATGCAAAAGCTATCATTGAGAATGGTATATTTGTTCTTGATTTAATTAAAGAAGTACATAATGTGAATACCAAGAGAATGAAATATGATAATCTGAATACCTCATACTTATGGCATTGTCGTTTAGGCCATATAAATGAAAAACGCATGACCAAGTTACACAAGTCAGGTGATTTGGGATCATTTGATACACGTGAATCTTGTTTATTGGGAAAAATGACAAAAGCTCCCTTTATTGGTAAAGGAGAACGAGCTAAAATGGTTTTAGACTTAATACATTCAGATGTATATGGTCCAATGACTACACATGCTAGAGGAGGTTACTCCTACTTCATTACTTTCATAGATGATTATTCCAGGTTTGGATACATCTATCTAATGAAATATAAGTCTGAAGCATTTGAAAAGTTCAAAGAATTCAGAAATGAAGTAGAGAAACAACTTGGCAAAAGTATTAAAACACTTAGATCAGATCGAGGTGGAGAATACTTAAGTCAAGAGTTTCAGGATTATCTTAGAGATAATGGGATTTTATCTCAATGGACTCCTCCATATACACCACAACATAATGGTGTATCCGAAAGGAGGAATCGAACACTATTAGATATGGTTCGATCAATGATGAGCCGAGCGAACTTGCCTAAGTCCTTTTGGGGATATGCACTAGAAACTGCTGTTTATGTGTTAAATAGAGTTCCTAGTAAATCGGTTGATGTTACTCCATATGAGATATGGAATAACAAGAAACCCACGCTTTCTCATATGAAAGTATGGGGTTGTCATGCTTATGTGAAGAGGACAATGTCAGACAAACTGGATGTTAAGTCTGACAAATGTTTATTTGTGGGATATCCAAAAGAAATGTTTGGATATTATTTCTATCATCTCTTAGAACAAAAGGTGTTTGTTTCAAGGCATGCTATCTTCTTGGAAAAAGAGTTTCTCCTACGAGAAGACAGTGGGAGTAAAATTGAACTTGGTGAAGTTCAGGACCCACAAATAGAAGTAGATCAACCGATTGAACCCGAAACTGAATTTCATAATGATGAGATTACAGTTGAACCTGATTATATGCAAAATCCTAGAAGATCTACTAGGATGCGTTCTATCCCTGTGAGATATGAATTTCACGTTGATTCAGATAGAGGCATAACTGTAGTAGAGGACAATGAGCCTACAAGCTATCAAGAAGTTTTGAACAGTTCAGAACGTGATTTATGGCTTAAGGCTATGCAGTCCGAAATGGACTCCATGTATGAGAATAAAGTATGGACTTTAACTCAACCACCTGAAGGGATAAAGCCCATAGGGTGCAAATGGGTCTTCAAAAAGAAGACTGACATGGAAGGTAATATAGTTACCTATAAAGCTCGCTTAGTAGCAAAAGGTTATCGTCAAAAAGAAGGTATTGACTATGACGAAACTTTTTCTCCTGTAGCAATGCTTAAGTCTATAAGAATACTTTTAGCCATTGCAGCTCATTATGATTATGAGATTTGGCAAATGGATGTGAAGACAGCTTTCCTTAATGGAAATCTTTCTGAGGATGTGTATATGACACAACCAGAAGGATTAACATCTGGAAATGGCGAAAACGTATGCAAGCTTCAAAGATCCATTTATAGATTGAAGCAAGCCTCTAGGAGCTGGAACATACGATTCAATGAGACAATCAAAGAGTTTGGTTTCTCACAGAATGAAGATGAACCTTGTGTGTATAAAAGGGTCAGTGGGAGTGCAATTGTCTTCCTAGTTCTATATGTAGATGACATATTGATCATGGGAAATGACATTTCTCTTCTCCAATCTGTTAAAATATGGTTATCCAAGCAATTCTCCATGAAAGACCTTGGAGAAGCATCCTATATTCTGGGAATAAGGATCTATAGAGATAGATCCAATAGGTTGCTAGGTCTTTCTCAGAGTATATATATAGATAAAGTATTGAAGAGGTTCAATATGGATCTCTCTAAGAAAGGGTTTATACCCATGGTGCATGGGAAACACCTTTCTAAGTCTATGTGTCCGCAAACACTAGAGGATAGAGAGAGCATGAATAGAATACCATATGCATCTGCAATTGGTTCTATCATGTATGTTATGTTATGTACACGTCCAGATGTAGCATTTGCTTTGAGTGTCACAAGCAGATTCCAATCTAATTTTGGAGAGGAACACTGGGCAGCTATCAAGAATATTCTTAAGTACTTGAGAAGGACTAAGGATATATTCTTGGTATATGGAGAGGGCAGTTTGGAAGTAAATGGGTATACAGATGCCAGCTTCCAATCTGACAAAGATGATTGTAAATCACAATCTGGTTATGTGTTCATAATGGAAGGAGGAGCAGTTAGTTGGAAAAGTTCCAAACAAGAAACAACTGCTGATTCCACGACAGAAGTTGAGTACATTACTGCTTCAGAAGCAGCCAAAGAAGCAGTCTGGATCAAAAAGTTCATAACCGAACTAGGAGTGGTGCCTAGCATTGTTGATCCGATTCCTTTATATTGTGACAACAATGGAGCCATTGCGCAAGCAAAGGAACCACGGTCTCATCAGCGATCCAAACATGTTCTCAGACGCTACCATCTCATAAGGGAAATAGTAGCTAGAAATGATGTGAAAATAGAAAGGGTTCCCACAGATGACAATGTGGCGGATCTCCTTACTAAAGCACTTTCCCAGATAAAGCATGATCACCATATAAATAGCATGGGTCTGAGACATATGAGTGATTGGCTCTAGTGCAAGTGGGAGATTGTTAGAGAGTATGCCCTAGAGCCCATGTAATAGGGATGTTTTTCATATGTATGAAATTTATATTCTTAATAAAAGGCATCATTCATTTATTAATGCTGTGTTTGAATACATGAGTTTGTAAATCTTAAATTAATAAATGAAGTCCTAGATATTATAAACACAGTGCAAAGACAATCATGAAGGTGTTCATGATGTGAGATGTCTATCGCATGCAAATGTGTTAATATCTAAATATCCCTAGTCATAGAATTAACAAGATAGGACATTGTTAATTCGGACAGACTAGCACATGTTATGCTTCTTGAATGGTTCAAGCAATGGTTCTCATAATTGTGATTATGGATGATAATCAAAGCTAACATGTGGATGCTTGTTAGAGGAACAAGTTCATTGGAGACCTGCAAAGAGAATCCTCATATGGATATTAAATCTATGTCAGTGAGGAATCTCTTCATAGCGGTTGTGCAAGTATCCTTAGACTTGAGATCAACAAAGTTATCTTAAGTAGCAAGTGGTATACTTTGACTCCATAACTGATTACTTCCAACTGGGAGTGAACATAGTTAGGAGATTGGGTATATCATGATCTACTTGAAGATAGTTGAGTGATTGACAAAGGATTCACCATCCCAGATTTAACAAGGGAAGTTATCTCGCATGATTCTATAATTGCCTTGTTCAGAGAATCTCTGGCCAGAGTAATATGCCGAGATGGATGGAGATCCATGAAGGGCATTTTAGGAACAATGGTTAAATTAATAGAACATACATAATTAGATTTATATGAGTTGACAGAAATCCATACTCAGAATCTAATTGAGATAAGAGTGGTGAAAGGAGTAATTGCACGGTAACTGTTTCTATGGAAGGGTACAGTCAAACCACATGACTTTCCTGACATTTGGGTAGTCATGATGCCTAGCTAGAGGCCAATCATGACTTGTATAATGATGTATCAAAATATCAATAGAGATTGATAAAATGATTTAAAGGAGTTTAAATCATGTGAGTTTTGAATAGAACTCACAATTACATATTATACTGCCAACATGAACAAGAACCCAATAGGTCACACACATATAGAGAAAAGGGTAAAATGGTAAAATGACAAGGATAATAATATTTGATATTATTATAAAGGTAGAGAGGAGAATATGATAATAATTAATTAAAGAGTTTAATTAATTATGATCAAATAAAATTGTCCGCGGAACTTTTGAGAAATATTCTGTAAATTGGACCTAAATGAAATAATGTATTTCATGATTAATTATTATTGTCTTATAAGTTTTATAAGACTACTATAAGTGTTATAGGACTGATATAATAATTAATAGGACCATTGGAGAAATTATAAAGGGCCAAAGGAATGAAAAAGTTGGAGGAAGCCCTCCAGAAGAGGGCTACACGCCAACTCCATACAGAGGGGCTTAGAGGGCTTTTTCTTGGACCAAATTAATTTATATATGTTACATAAGTGTTATGGAACTCACATATTTAATTTGGTTGGATTTGGAATCCATTTGGATATTTAAATCCAATTAAATGCACAAAGGGCCTAGTTTGTGGATTTTGTGCATGGTCTTTTATGAAAAGATTTAATTTGGATTTAATTAAGCCCAAATGATTATAATTAATTCCAGAGGCCCAATTAATAATTCTCCAGCAATTTTAAAGAGCCCAATCTCATTAAGGAGTTGGAATTTTAACCTAACTATAAAAGGCCAACTAATGAGAATTAGGGTTAAGTGATTAAAACAAAAGGAAAGTCTTTTCTCTTAATCTCTCTCCCTTTTTGCACCACTTCCATTGCTATCCTCTTGGATTTCGGCCAGCCCTAGTTGAACACCAATTTGTTGGTTCAATTTACCCTTCTCTAGTGTGGATTACTCATTGGAGGTGTTCGATTTTGGACACTGTGGTTTGCGACAACCCGGTGCGAAGTAAAATCAACTGTTCAACAAAAATCAAAGGTGATTTTTCTTATTCTCATATAGTTATATTGTGTATTCATGGCAAGATCAGATCTTATGGTTAAAAAATTTTAAAATTTCGCTCATGTATGTGATGCATGTAACCATTAAATTCCAACAATTATTCTCTCCATTAATTGGAAAACTGAATATAATATCAGTGTTGTATACTCATCTCTTCTCGGATGTTGAAGTTGAAGACAACATGTCTATTTTTGCCTGGTGCCAGGGACACTGAAGTTGATAATCTAAGACACATTTCCAACATTAGCAGCAAACATGAGGTATATATGGCACTTGGCTATGTTAATTTGTCCTTATTTTTGTCCCATGAAGTCCAATCTTAATCATTTTCTAGTAAAGTGAATATATGATACAATTGGGTAATATGAGGATAGATCATTTTTATGGAATTGTGAGAATGATTTGATTAAGAGTTATTTGAGCAAAAATTTGTGAATTCTTCTTCAGAATTCTTTTTATCATGAAAAAATTTGAAACCAGTCTATAATATTATAAATTTTAGTCTTTTTGTCTCTCCCAGGTCTCAAGAACATGGATTGCAACTATCAAATCATAAAAGCAATTTTATTTTTGAAAACAAGAAATGAGTTCTTTTCAAAATTTTGTTATGTTTTTCCCCACTTCTAACCTAGCATACTCCTCTTAATGTATATTTACTTGGTCTGGAAGGATTTGGTTGAACGATTCTATTGGAACATTTTAGTCTATTGTCATAGTAATGGAAGAAACTGATCCTCTGTATGGTTAGCATTGAATGGTGCATATGTAGTTCATATATCGAGATTTATGGTTGATCAATGAAAATGGGAGTCAGGATATGTTACAAACTTAGCAGTTATTTTTGTTTATTTTTTTTCATTGTTTTATTTTATTTGATTGAATATGATTTAACATTAAGAGATTTTTCAACACTTATGAAGAATTAATTTTTGTAAATACGATCAATTTTTATGTGCAAGTTCAATATTTAGATGCAAACATGGGATCAAATTCTCTTAACGTGCTAGGTGGAAGTTAATTTATCTTTTTTGCCTTAAAAGTTGTGTTAGACTGGAAATGAAGAAAGTGAAGAAAAGTTTAAGTAGATGTTTTTAGACTCAGATGTACCTGGGTTATATTCAACAAGCCCTCTTTTATATATTGACCAAAAAAGGTAGAAAGAGAAGGAAGTTTGATAATTATTGTGTGCAGCTTGAATCTTTTATGTATTTAATTCTCTTTACTTTATTATTTTTTTTTTTGCATTTAGTTCTCTTTTATTTTATTTTTTTCATTTTTTTGGCTGGATTTTGGTGGTGTAAACATCTTTTATCAGTAAAAGGAAAAGCTTCATATTTAATTGCTATGAGAAATTGAATTGAATTAAAATTATTTTACATTGGTCATGATCTACATACATACGCTTCTCAGTGCACACACCTAAGAACAAAACTTTGTATGCAACTTCTTAAAGAATACAGAATCCATTTACACTGAAAAATGATTCCTAGATTTTAGGAAAATAAAAAAGGAAGAAAATATTATGTTGCTTTATAAGAAGATCTATGGCACTTACCATGTATCATGCTCGTGGGTACATCATGGGATCAAGTTGTGACAAAATTGCTGTTTCTTCTAGGATTCTCTAGATGAGTCATAGCTTTTACACTCTTCACATGGTATGGCATG